>CM042324.1:25959759-26282259 GCA_023566125.1 Zingel zingel | reverse complement strand
ATATACAGTATAATTGTGCATTTAACATTTTAGGATAGGAATTTGCTATTATGACTTTTAATGGCCACATAATCAGGCTCCAAAGGTGCTCGGTGGCATGGTCAAACCTCTTGGGGTTTCTGGATCAATAGGCCATAAGTGGGGAATTGGAATAGTAAACATTAAATGTAGGAGAAGTAGAATTAGTGTCTTTATTAATCACGTGTTTAAACTGCTTATTAATAATAATGCAGTCAGCTTGACTCAATGTGACAAGTGGTTTAAGTGTTAACTACCAATCAATAAAAGGAAAGATGGTAAATGGATTATAAAGAAGGGAAATGGTGAATGAAATTCCGTGCAGCTTGTCAAGCCAAGACTTCATATTAACTTTCTTAAATAGTTTGTTTGGCTCCACGATTAAACCTTTCTCCTGCCTCTTATTTTCTCTTTTTAGTACTCATTTGTGTCTTTGAGGAACCGTGAGATGTGTCATAAACTCCTCCAAACTGTCTGTTCACATGCACAGGTAGGTGCTCCACTAATCTGCACGCACATAAAGGCATCATTTCTTTAAAAAAAATAAACTAAACATTTTCAGTTTAAACTCATGTTTCATTCATGTTTCTGTTTGTCTGAACCAGGAGGAGAGCGTCAGCGGCAGCCCTCATATCTCTTCTGCAGAGAATGAAGTTGATCGTGATGTGGTACGTTTGCTGCTCATCTAACTCAACCAAACCAGGAAGTTCAGACATTGAGGGTTATAGTTGAGCGAATATGAATGTATGATGCACAGTGACGGAGACTCTAACCTTCAGCCTCTCCTTGTTCTCAGGCCTCCAGTTATTCCAGTTTGGAGGACAGCATAGATCATGATCTGAGCAGACAGAACAGCATTTGCCTTGACAACAGCTTGCCTCAGATGTCCAGTGAAGGTGAGAAACAGATGGGAGAGACACAGAGATGTGTGTCAGGGAGTAAATCATCACTGGTTATTACTGTGATGCATGGCTTTTGTACCAGCAGGATAATGTTTGTCTTTATTTTCAATATTAACTTAAAGTGCTCATGTTATGCTTTTTCCTTTTCCTTTATTGTGTTATATATCTTTTTTGTGCATGTTATAGGTTTACAAAGTGAAAAGCCCAAAGTCCACCCCAAAGGGACTTACCATCTCCAACAGAAAACACTGTTCACAAACTGCTCCAAACAGCTCTATTGTAGTCCAGCCTTTACTTCAGAGACGAACGTGGTCACTTTGTAACACACGTTATAATGCTCACCTAGCTGCTAGCGTGGCACACCCTCATACTCTGCTTCTGACTGGCTAGTAGTCCTTACCTAGGTACTGCACATGTGCGACTCCCAACAAAGATGGAACAGAAGTGAGATGTCTCACTCTGTAGCTAAAACAGAGAGCTCAACACACAGGGTGAAAAGAGGAGCTGCAGCAATGTGTAGTACAACAAAAATATGGTGTTTTTTGAAAATTAAACTATGTATACCTATTCTGATATAACCTCTAAATACAATTATGAACATGAAAATGAGCATAATATGAGCACTTTAACTTTTTTCATGTAATTGTTCTATTTAAAGCTGTAGTGCGTAGTTTCTGTCGCCCCCATGAGGAATTCTAAGCAACGACAACAAAACTGTCGCCAGGTCCACATGATACAAGCCTTCCATGCTTCCGTAAAGCTTCAAGATAATATATAAAATGTTCGTAACAGTATACCACTGAATGCAGCGATGTATATTTGTGCCTTTCCAGGTCCTACAAGATGCAGTTCCACCCGTCAAAACAGCTTAACAGACGAAGACGACAGAGGAGCGTGTAAGAGCTCACAAATAGATGTGCACATACTGTGATATTTACTTAAGTTATCCATAAGGCATAGAGGAAAGTGTTGTTGAAGAATAACAAGTTGATTTTTCTGTCAACCAGCTGTAAGGTGGATTTGGAGGATCACTGAGAGGGTCATACCGCTTTTCTTCCTCCAAGAAATTAGGAATCTCAGCGTTCTCGTTTACGTCTACATGATGCTGTGGGTATTATTATTTCACACAGCTAAGTACATTTCCTCAAGTGCTGTACCTAAGTACAGCTTGATTAAAGAATCACTTTATTACAATATAACACTATCATAGGGGCATTTTTTAGTGTCACTTTTAATTGTTTTACTTTTATATTTAGCTGATAATATATCTGTACCTACTTTGAATGCAGGACTGGTGACAAAGTATTTTTATGTTGTGATTTTGCAACTTTTACTAAAGTAAAGAATCTGAATACTTCTTCCCCTGCTGTCTATCTCCAGGAGTACATTTGAACATAATTGCTGTGTAAACCTGTTAATGTAAGAGGATGTCCTAGGAATGAGGGACTTTTATTTCTTGATCTGGGACTTTGAAAGACTATTAAAAACAATTTCCGACTTTGTAAAATTCTGTGCAGCTCTGTGTTTGAACAAAGGCACATGTTGGTGGTATGTTGACTTTCTGGATAGGCAGGAAGCTCCGAGGGGAAGAAAATGATCTGATGCTGGAGATGGGGTTCTAGGAATGTTATCACACAATGTTCACCCCCGCTCCACAGAGATACAATGTTTCCTATTGTTAGACCGTCTGCTCAGCTTGTGATTAATTCTGCACAAAGTGAAAGTCTGTAAAATCCGAGGCATTCACATCATTATTGTGTGTTTGTACTGTAGGATGGTGTTGCTCCTGTTGGGGTCTGGGTACATCGGGCTGAGGATCTTAGCACTGGAGGAGCAGCTGACTGAGTTGTCTTTATACCACAGAGAGTGAGTAGACACACGGAAATAAAGAAAAGAAACCAGTACTTTCAGATCAGATTAGACATGAACACACTCGTTCTGCAGGTGCACAACAGCAACATGGACCAAAGATAAGTGGTTCAATCTCAGTCACACCCACAGATTAGGCTTGCAGCACTTACACATGTAGTGTGTAATTACCTTACTAATGTGTATATAATTACCTTTCTCAGTGGTGGAAAGTACATCTACTCAAGGATTTTACATTTTACTAAGTGAATTTTACTTGAGTATTTCCATTTCCTGCTACTGACTTATACTACATTTTTGAGGCAGGTTATGTACTTTTTACTCCATTACATTTTTGCGAGCTGTAGTCACTTTCCAGATTCAGATTTCACATACATATCACATGATTAACACATCAAATTTGATGTATTTCCCAGATTATGGTGCTACTTTGACTTAATTTTAAAGGATTGGTCCTCATGCTGCTTCCTCTTCTTTTGCAGGTACCAACAAACGTAGCCAGTGGCAGGAAACTGTGACGAACAAATCCTTTCAGGGACTCATGCAGCGCACCACTCTATTAAGATCCTGCAGTACATTGATCCCTGTCTAGACAGGCTCCCAAAAGCATCTTAGCAGGCAGACTCGGCCCATTTGACACACACAGTACCTCTTTAGATTTAATTTACAATATTGTGCACAAAACAAGTCCGCTCACAGTAGAGATTTGATCTCCTGTGTTAGTGCCATGCAGGGGCGTAGCACAAAATTCTTGTCCCTGTAGAAAGGCATTTTCTATGTGCCCCTCCCCGCATCCACAGCTATTCATTCTAGCATATTTTTGGGCCCTCCTCACACGAGGGCCCTTTTTCCCCCCAGTCTGACGCCCCTGGTGTCATGTCTACGGAG
The DNA here is from genome assembly GCA_023566125.1 of Zingel zingel. NCBI lineage: Eukaryota > Metazoa > Chordata > Actinopteri > Perciformes > Percidae > Zingel > Zingel zingel. Next base: position 26,278,582 of record CM042324.1, on the reverse strand, counting down.
GATGCAGGCCAGCAATAAGATGATTTTGGGATGTCTGAAATAGGCCACACGTGGTGAACTACACGGATGACTGTTGGCAGAGAAGCACCAGGACAATATTAATGTTATGAGCACACTCATTCTCTGCTGGGAGATCAAATATTGAAGAGAGGATCTCCTGCACTGAGCCATATGGAGGCAGCCTGCTGTTTATTTCCTGGCCGGTAAATAGCTGAGCTCAGCTAGCTGAGGTTGCTGGAGTCTTGGCCTTGTTTTCTTGGATCAACACAACCTGCAACAGTGAGAACACACACACACACACACACACACACACACACACACACACACACACAGTGAAATAAGCACTTAATTGTTGCTCAGTTTGAAATGATTTGTGTGTTGTAAAAATGAGGGTTCACATTGTGTAAGTAAACTGCTGAAATCTAGTGGTGTTTTAAGAGTAAGACTGTTAATGACAATAATCAGCCAGCAGAGGGAAGTCACTCCCATTAAATGTCACAGTTACGTGAGGCACCAAGGCAGGATTTCACTTGCACTTCAAAAACATTCAAGCACTGAAACTTCTTCAGAATACAAATGTTTTAAAACTTTGGCTAATGCCCTTTTGTCAAATCAGTCCTGTTAATAGATTATAGGGAATGTCTGACTTCCAGTGTTCATACCTGTCAGCCAACTGATCTCCACGACTTTAAAAAAAATGTCATGACCGAACATGTGAATTCTGCATATACTTGAAAAGTATGTTTAATGTGTGGTGTCAAAAAAACCTGTAGTTATACATAAGGGATAGTATATCTGCTCTAATATTGTGTGGATTTAAAAGAAATACACAGGTCATGTTTAAAACTGATATTCGACTACGACAAACTATTTATGAAGCTATTTTCTGAAACCTTTCCAGGCCAGGAACTTTTTTTTTTTTATGTCATGATTTCTATAACTGTACATTATCTACATCTAGGAAGAGACTTTGTATGAGTTTATATTATTATCCAAAACCCAACGTCACTGGTTTACTGAGTAATTCATCCCAATGGTAAATCATTGTATATATAAATATTGCAATTTTATATCACTAACAGCTCTTGTTAACGTATGTACTGTACACAAATACAAAGGTTGTTTAAAAAGAAATATGGTCTGTGTCATATTTTTGTACATAAGTGATCTTTTTTATTTTGTAGTCCATAAAAAGGTCAAGATTCAGTCCCTTGAATTAATGTCATTACATCATATTCTCAGTTCAAAAAAGCAACATAAAATTACAAATCATAATACAAATAGAATAGGTAAGTACAGTAACCATATAAACAGCCCACTAATATTGTCTAGCCCGCCCCACCCACCTACCACTGCCCCGCTCAAACTCTAGCACAAAACTCATAACAATACATCAGTTAGTATCAGCAATAAAAAATTCAAATAAAAGTCCCGTTTTTTTTTGTTTTTTGTTTTTTAAAGCGCTTCAATGTTCCAATGCCATGAGTTCAGCTTTACCCTCACATAGAATACATAATAGAGATAACATCCCACCCCGCCACTTCCTCTGCAAAACACAATAGACATGCATACAGTTTTCACTGTTCAAACCCCCCCACCCCCATCAATACACATTCAGGGCCAGAGGATACAATATACGTCAACCATAGTGGTGCATCAATTAAACGGCAAGTCTCTACCCCGTTTCTTAAACCCCATGAACGAAAGGTGGATCCAGTGGTTTCCCTGATAACACCAATGGTCCTGGAAAAAAACTGAGGCCTACTTCTACTTTCAGAGAGAGGCGATAACGTTCGCTAACTCTTCTGACAGCTCAGACCCCGGTCCAAGATGGTAATGGATTTCCATTATTTAAATATCAGAGATGCAAAGCACGGGATGAGAATGGAAAGATTCCCTGTTCGAAATGATGACAGGAAGTGATTGGTGTTCCCTAAGACCCACTTGTACTCCCACAATGGAGTAATCAGATCAGTGCTAGTTCAGTACATGTTCCCTTAAAAAAAAAAACGCAGCAACTATCACTGAAACTGACGAGTCTCCTATGCAGCAGACGCCTTGTGTAGATCTGATATGTGGTGCTAGCCTGCAACCATAAACCCAGTTCTTGTACTTTTGCAGGTCTACACACAGGGCCTATTACTAGTTATTCAAACGTGATGTTAGTATCCTTAATGCTGCCCTGTAGAAGACAGTTAATAATAATAATAATAATAATGAAGACACACAAACTTACATTTTATACCCTTATTACACTTTGGATGCTTTGTACAATAGTGCTGAACTTAAGACCTGCTTTTTTCATGCTTGATCTGATATATAAATGTGTAAATATACTGTATACAACAGTACTGTATGTAGTGTGTATGCATTTGTGTTGTGTTTGAATGTGTGTGTGAGTGTGTTTGTGTACGTGTGTGATGATGTGCAAAGGTGTGTGTGGTGGAACCTGCACCACACCAACAGTGAGAGGCTCTAATATGGCTTGTGTCAGACATTAAGCATGCTGCCACCCATAGGAGAGCTCCTGTACATTTAGGGCCACAGAGGTTAAACGGAGCTATAGCAGGCATGATGCCACGTCCTGGCACCTGATCTGAATCACACGGTTAGTCATAACATTGACACGCGTGGTTCGGAAACAAACAATCCATGGCTCCACACTACGACAAACACGTTTCGGATTAATTACATCAGGACAAAAACCGTTAGAAACAAATGTGCATATGAACAGGAGGGTGACTAACCCTGCTGATGAGTGCAAGACTGGGAAAACTAACTGTGATGTAAGACTACAAGTTAACCAGCATTACACAAAAGATCATTCTGAGTCAAACCGGACATAATCCTCATTAGTTCGATGAACTCGGCAGCTACTTTGACTTTTTATCCTTTAGAGCCTCCAAATCCAGCCAGAACATCAATCTCCAAATATTCACCAGAAGAGACTACACATTATTCAGACCGTGACTGCTGCACTTCAGACTAAACGGTAGATTTTGCATTTAGGAAATACGCTTATTTCATTTTTTTTTGTTGAGGGTTAGATGAGAAGAATGATACCACCCATGTCTGTATGCTAAATATGAAGCTGCAGCCAGTGGCTGGTTAGCTTAGCTTGGCGTAAAGACTGGAGACCGCTAGCCTGGCTCTGTACAAAGGTAACAAAATCCACCTGCCGGCACTTCTAAAAGTTCACAAAACAAAATGGCGCAGTCACTTCCTGGAGTCTCCGCATGAAAGTGGTACACATCTTTTCATCAAACTCTCAAGCAAGAAAGTGAATAAGACTATTTACCAAAATGCCCAACTATTCCTGTAAATCTGACTTAATCCTGCGGTTACCGAGTCAGTGCAGTCTGCCCAGCCTCTAAAAGTCACACATCAGTAAATCCTGAGCTTCTGTTCTGTTTAGAGCCAACTGATCTAACGTGACAGTGAAATTGCTAAGTAAACCTGCACTTCTAGCTGTTCTACTAATGCCAAAGAAATGTTCAACACACCATCATTCTTTATCACAAATATGTAGGACTGGATGGGGGAAAGCAATACAGAGAGATAAAAAGAATTCCCTGTAAGTTGCTCTTTGCAATTCTGTGGACATGTAAAGGCTAAAGCTACAGCACAGCCAGGAAATAAAGTGGAAGCTGGCCATTATGTGGTCTCTACAGTCAAAAATGAGGGAGAGGAAAGTATGAGACCCCCAACAGCCATACAAGCTATGACAGTATTCCAGACTAGTCCTTAAATACCCACCCTAACTGACACCAAAGGGAAGGAGATGGACCCCCAAACCACACAGATAAAGTAGGTTAGTGTTAGCTGGACAACTTGGGAAATGCCTGGCAGTCAGATGGATATCCATTAACAGGTAAACAGGGAGTGGAAGAGGAGTGTGGGGGGTGCGGGCACATGCTTGACCAGTGTTAGTCCACTGGAGAGAGAACTGGTCAAGCTGTGGAGGTATTTTTCATACATACACGCGCAAAAATGAAGGAGAAAAAAAAAAAAATAACATCAATATTGATAAGTCTCACTAAGGTTCCTCCACTTGCAGCTGTCCAAGTCATTAGGATGTCCTTCATGTCTTCCAGCACTGCCCCACACACACACACACACACACACACACACACACACACACACACACACACACACACACACACACACACACACACACACACACACACACACACACACACACACACACACACACACACACACACACACACACACACACACAACTCATATATTCAGTAACACGTCATACCTTAAAATTACATCTGTGTGCCTTTCTGGACAAAGCACATTGTTGTTACTTCTTAATTCATGTTAGTGACACATGTCAAAGCTGCAATTCATAAATTCCCCTACGTTAAAAACCAGATTTGTAAAATTATATAATCCAGGTTGTTGTTTTTAGCATTTCAACACACTCCACCATACAGATGGATACAGCTACTGATATATTAAAAACTGTTCCCACCTTTTGAACAGGACATTACCCGGACATATGTTGTGTTGAAAAGTAAACGTAAAGGTGTGCTGCTTCAAAGACACACAGATGTGACAAAAATAAAAATCACATATTGTTTTAGGTCAATTTCTCACACATACTTTGCAAACATGCCGACGTTCTCACTCGGTCTCACACACATGCATACGCACAGTCTCATTCATACAACCGCAGAGAGGCTGTTGTTTGTTTCTCAGGCATGCTGTGCAGCCAGGTCCTGGTTGATGAAGCGCCGTAGCCTCTCCAGGTACTGGCTGTAAAGCTCAATGTCGTTGTGACCGGCTCCCTCCACCCAGAGGGGCTCCACCGCCTTGGGACAGCGCTCAAACAGGGCGAGGCCGTGAGAGAAGTCGATCACCTCGTCCTCTGTACCGTGGATGATCAGTACTGGAGACGGGATCTTTGACACTTTCTCTATGCTGGAAGAAAAATGATGAAAAGGCTATTAATGCACTAAAAAGGCAATTCCAAAAAGTAAGGTCATTTTTTTCCACTATTGACCAATAATGACAAATAATGACAATGTGCATTTCAGTCAACATTTGGGAAACTAAATTAAAGTGATATTACACCTCTGTCTGTCTTTTGACCCACTAGCCTGTCGTAGTCATACTCAGATTCTAGTCAGAATAGGAGTCTGATACTGCTCCACTGGGCTGAACCAATCAGAGCGACGGAGAAAGACGTCTGCAAGCTGCAAGTCAAAGGCAGGCTTCGACATAGCAAAGGCAGAGGCGGCAGTTTCCGTGTCGTGCGGACGGGTGTGGCATCGTGTATATACATGATCGCAGTTCTCTGTTCCCCTTTTAAAATGAATGCGCTGTCGATATCTTCTATAACAGACGCGAAGGCGGAATCTACACATCACAGTTCTCCAGCGGCAGCCCGCCTTGACAATTTGATTGGTCCGAACAGCTCTGGTTCGAGCACAATTGCTCCACAACGGATCAAGTCCAGACCGAACTTCCTGACCTCAAATGTTGTGGGCGGGGCTAAATTCGGCCGGCATCCAGGCTATTGACCCACCCGTTAGCTGGAACTTTTTTTGTGATTAACAATTGTTAGCTTGAACGTTTGGCGGCCATAAAAGTTTAACAGTTTCTTCTTTGACACACACAAAAAAAAAAAAAAACACAGCAGACAGCTTTGCTTAATTACATGGATTCCAACAGAAACCGGTTTTATTTCATCCAAATGCTAATTATGTTACCGACAATAATTGCAGACCGCTGTGAACTTGTGTCGGTCACCCAAGCGGTTCCAGTTAATAATCGTTAGTGTCGGGTTATGGTTAGTATTGTATTGGGTTAATAATGCTGGATTTTGCACTACAAAGCCCCAACGTCTATCAGAATTCCAGTTGAAGTCCAGTTTTACTTTACAACATTGGAGAAGCTGATTATACCACAGCAGTGGCTTGAGAAGTTCCATTGTTCTGTTCTTTCTACAGACACCTTTACAGCTTACAATGGTTTGAGTACTTGATAATAAAAAGATAGATTTTGAGTGAAATGTCACTTTACATTTTTTAAAGAACATTATATTTAAAACATTGATAACACAGAAAATACACCTACCATACATATGTTGAAACACTTACTTAGGGAATGCATCAAAGCAGTACGTTTTCTTGGTGTCGGGGAAAGCCACTCTCATGCCGGAGGTGAGAGGTGAGTGGAGGACCACAGCAGCACACTCGAACCGCGATGCCAAGTCTACTGTAGGCACCGTGCCGATGCTCTGTCCATACAGGATGATATTCTCAGGGCTGATGCCATACCTGAGACGACACACGCAGATTTCAGTATAGAATATCAAAAAAGTGCCTTTAATGCAGTGTACAAGTGTGTACATTTCTTTATGCAAATTAAGTACAGTATGCAGTAAGCCTTTCAGTCCAACAAGGAACCAACTACCCATGTGTTTCATGTTCATAATAGACAAAGTTTGAAAGAGAACAGCTTAAGCAAAAAAACATGAAATGTAATAATTATTCCAAACCGTTCAACACCGGTACAGCATATTACCCAACCTTTTCAAATACTATCTTAAGCACAGAATCAGGGACTTTGTGAGTAATTACAGATTTTGTTATAACACAAATGTTTGTTGTCTTAAGTTAAGTCTTCATTTTCCAGTGGTCTCAAAGTTCCCCTGTGTTGCCACCTGGGGATTTTAACTTTATCCTGACATTAGGCTCATTAACCATGCTGGCAGCAGATAAACAAGAGGAATATTCTTCAGAATATTAGATGCTGAGGCTTCATGCAGAGCACAGTTTGCGACAGCCAATCATCAGTCTGTCAGATACAGAGCCATTGTTTAGCTTTGATTTGACTGGCTGATTGTCAGACAGTGGGTACCGTGGTCAGCAGGGACAAAGTTTGAATATAACTGAGCCAACCAAATGTTATTTTCGCAAAAATGTACTGGCCAGTGATCCGAGTGGCCCTTACTGAATAATCTATCAAAGACACTTTAACTGGCATTTGGTGCTTATTGGCGGTTTATTTCGGATCTTGTGTGGATGGGAACGGACAGTTTTTGCCTGCTTACCGAGAACGCAGGGCATGCCAGGCAGCATCAATGTCCGCGTATAGGTTCTTCTCAGAGGGCTTGCCAGTGCTAACACCATAGCCGGAGTAATCATAGGAAAAGATGTTGCAGTTGATGCGTGTGCCTAAGCCGATGTAGAAGCTGCTCATCTGGCCCAGGTCTACTGCATTGCCATGGGAAAACAACACTGTAAACCTGAGACACAAAGGAGGAAGAAGAAAGATCAAGGAAGTAAGGCAGCTGGCTGAGGCCAAGCAGGGACACTGCTGAACTGGGAAGCCCCAAGGTAATGGAAAAACATGGGCTATAATTGTATGACTGAGAATAAATATATTTGTATTTGGTTCCATCCAAAAACAGGCAAGCTGTCCTATTAAAAGTACACATGCTTCAGTCTCAAGGTGTTCAGAGGAGGGTGTGGGTCTCACCTAGCATTGGGGGCACAGCGGATGTACATGCACCCCACTCTGTTCCCTCGGCTAGATCTGGTCAGGAATACATCCGTCACATCCAGCTCTCTCTGTGAATACTGGAACTCTGCTCTCTCTGTGAGATGAAGCTTCCACCTGCCCTCACTCCACCCGCTGCCACCTGCTCCTCCTCCTGCTGCTGCTGCTGCTGCTCCTACACCACCTCCTCCTCCTCCTCCTCCTCCTCCACCACCCCCACCTCCAGCACCACCTCCTCTGTCACCTCCACTACTAGTGCCCTGCCGGGAACGGAGTCCTGGGGCTCCAAGAGAAGGCTGAGCAGCCCCGGAACTGGACCCAGAAGCAGCTCCAGCTCCAGAGCTTGGATCTGTGTCAGGGAGAAGGGCGTAGGTGGGCTCTGGAGGGAGGAAAGCCAGTTTGGCTGCAATGCGGCTGGGGCAAGGGGGGCAGCAGAACAGACAGCATAGCTCTCGTATGGACAGACCGTTCATCGTCTGGTAGAAAAAACATGGTAGATGTAAATACAGACATCATGCAAGAAGCAAAGCCTTTTATCTCTGATTCAAAGCAGCGTTTCCCTCAGTGTTTTATAGTGAGGTGCACCACCTCGCCTAAAATAAAGAGTGCCTCCACTTAGGGCTGGGCAATATTTCAATATTATATCAAGATCGTGATATGAGACTAGATATCGTCTTAGATTTTGAAGAATTTTAATATCGTTACATGGTAAGTTTAGTCTTTTCCTGGTTTCAAAGGTTGCATTACAGTAAAGTGATGTCATTTTCTGAATATACCAGACTGTTCTAGCTGTTCTATTATTTGCCTTTAACCACTTAGACATTATATCCACATTATGATGGTTATTTATCTAAAACCTAAATGTGGAAGATATTTTGTGAAAGCACCAATTGTCAACCTTACAATATCGTTGCAATATCGACACAGAGGTGTTTGGTCAAAAATATCGTGATATTTGATTTTCTCCATATCGCCCAGCCCTACCTCCACTACTGTTTTCTTCCTACTTCCATCGGAAGAAAACATTACATTTTAATGACATAATATCAGGCTTAATACACTTCAGGGAAATGAGCAGTGGCACAACATCACACAGCAAAGGCCAAATATTTAATGAATGAGGGGAATGTTTAAATCGTCATCTAGTAACTACATTGATTAGGAGATGTGATGCAGCTCAGCAGATATTTTATTGATCTACCACATCCTATGTTTGCTTCGCAGTTAGACAGATATATAGATAGATAGATAAATGGACTTTATTAATCCCAAATTGAGAAATTACTCTGTAATAATCTGTTATTAATCAGGGCAGAATGTTGCAATGTCAGGGGGGAAATTATGTTTTTCCAAGTTAGGAAGGGCAGAGATAAACATCCACTAACTAATTCCCTGGGGGAAACCCTCCACAGATACCCTGCTACGTACCGGGATTCAAAATTCCCTGGGTCTTGAAATGAACTGGCACACAACGGTGCCAAGGTCTTCTGGTCTGTAGTCACTGCGCCAGCAGGATCTTGATCAAAAGAAATGATAACAATGGCTCAACATCATGCAACAACATATTGTTCATGACAAGGTATAGTCACAAAGGCATGACTACTTAGTTAGCCTGGTCTTTTAATGTAGCTCTTTATAGAGCTATTTTCTTGTGCTGATAAAAAGTTACAGATTATAAATATTAAGAAGTCCATGATAAGATTCTTGCTTTATCACATATAGCAGTTGGAACTAAATTAAATTACACAGAGACTGGACACAGCTGTGAGGAAGATATACATTTGATTCAAAGATAAATGACAACCCGGATTCATTATCAGGGTTAAGGCGTCAGTTGTAATTGTCATAATTTTACAGCTCCTGTAAATCAACTAACGTTTATTAGGGCAGAAGTGATATGCAATTAACGAATCCATATACTGAGGCTGTAAAGTCTTCCTGCGGGATTAAAGTGATTCAGCTGCCCTGATGTGATCATGGACATTGGTGACTAATTATAACAACACCCCCTCAACACAGACACAGAGAGCGACAGGGAGCGACTGATATGCTAATGGTAACGTTAGCTACCCTAAGTTAACAACGATATCAACCTAGAACGTCAGTCAGTGATGTGGGAACATAAGGGGGGCATAATTTTGACACGGCATACATACATACAACATACACATAACTGCTGTTATTAGACACTGCCCACTGCACAGGTTAATGCCAGCTAACAGTCAAAATAGCATCACTTATCGTTAGCAACCAGCTAGCGGCGGCGGCTAGCTCGCTACAACGCTAGCCGCAAAGCTAGCTACTTACCGTTTCACAGTAGGTTGGCAGGCAGGCTGGTGTGTCCCTATATGGACAGAGAAGCGGCACAAGACTTCGAAAACCTATCTTGTGTCTTGACATGGATGGTTTTACTCAAGTGTACTGACAGTTGTCGGTGGCTAGCTAGCTGAAATTCATAGCAACCAGATTTTTTTTTTTTACTACTGTGTCGACTAAATCCGGAAGTGACGTAAGGGCATATTCATTTTTCAAAACATTTAAAAACAATGTGCATTGATATGATGTATCATCACATTTATATCGCACATATAAACGGTTAAAAATAGTGGGGACATCTTAACAACTATTTGTTTTGTTTCCTTAAAGGTTATTAATAGCTAATACCATAGTTATAACGTTAATAGACCCCCATAACTGTGGCAAATATTAACCCCACCTTTATCCCCAAAGAGGGGATGTTATTCATGTGCAGTGATAAATAAAATGTAGGTTAACACTGAATGAGTATTATTGTGTTTATTGTGATATGTTTATGTGAACTAAACCTATGGAGGCTTGGTGGTATGTAACACTTTTGCTTAATATATTTAGTAAAATCCATGTGGCCCCAGCCTGGCCCCTCCATTGGAAATGGTCTAGAACCGCCACTGCAAGGAACAAAATAAAAAAATAAAACAACAAACAAGGACATATTTAATCCAACAAGGGAAACTGGAAGTTATACAGACAATGTGTTTGTGTTTCAGTCTAAATTATTAAAACCCTATAACAGAGCCTGTGGTGGAACAAGTAGCCTGTTCAGATCCTTTACTGAAGTAGAAAAAGAAATACCACCGTGTAAAATATTCAATTATAAGTAAATGTCCTGCATTATTCAGCAGAACTAGGCTACTTTAGTTTCTGTAATAGCACTCTAGTAAAATAATGCATCATATTTTAGAAACTGTTGGCAATTTCAATGCCAAATGAAAATCTCATTTTTATTTGTGTTGTGCTAATTGTGAAATAAATCTAGTGGGGTAAAAAGTTAAAAAAAAAAAAAAAAAAAAAAAAAATTCCCCCTGAAATGTAGTTATAAATTAATTAGAAGTATAAATGAAATACCCTAAAAATGAAAAATAAATACAACTAAAGTATGAGTAGGCTACCTCCAAATATTTGATAATTCTCATAAAGAGTGCTGGTGTATTTCTTAATCTTTAAAACGTAGCTATTATTATATATAATATTGTCATTCTTAGGTTTTCTGCCCTTTAACTTTCCTGAACATCATACGGATTTCAGTAAGTGTGTGTGTGTTTGTGTGTGTGTGAGAGAGAGAGAGAGAGAGAGAGAGAGAGAGAGAGAGAGAGAGAGAGAGAGAGAGAGAGAGAGAGAGAAAGAGAGAGAGAGAGAGACAGAGAGAGAGAGAGAGAGAGAGAGAGAGAGGTCCTCCATTCATCATTGATCCACTGCAGGACTGTGTTTCAGGGGGTGTGAATTATGGGCCCCTGCTGTTACTGTGACTGCTCTGCGTTGGGCATTTCACCTCGCCACCGTAAATTTGAAAAGGGGATTACATTTAGCTGACTACTCATTTTCAAGCCGTATAGCTTGACCAAGTGCAGACAACTGGCCGGTTCCCCTGAGAAGATTTAATAGTCTGTCCGCAATTGCAGGATTAGGGATTTTACAGTGGTCTGAACGAGGCTACTGGGAAATAAAGCGTATTCTGGATCACAGAAAACCCCAATAGGTTGCTGTTTACGCATTTAGACTACGGACTCTTTTTCTCCAGGAATCAAAAAAAAAAAAAAAAAACGTTTTGTAGTTGACTGGGCGTTTTGGACGCGCTCGGTAAACGGTGATGCTACGGCGGCGCGCAGGAAGCGTAGAGGGAAGAGACAGGTGAGGTGCGGCTGAGGAGCTGCTGTTATATTTCAGAGAGGCTTTGGATTCCGAGAGCCGTGGTATCCAGCACCCTTTTCTCCACAGAGAGGAAGAAAAGCGACCGGAGAGGGCGAGTTGGCGACTGGCACCTGCCTCCGCTCCCTACCTGGCCATCTGGTGCGGTGAGTGTGCCAAATGGTGGGATTGAGAGGTGGATATGTGTGAGGGAGACGGGGTGCGGATGGGATGAACAGGTAGGCTTTATAGGCTACAGCATGTGCGCAATTGTAGTACAGCCACTAAACGCGATGCTGCATTATCACTCCTCCGAGTTAGCCATTAGATGTGTGTGTTTGGCCTGGACCTTTGTGGACTGCTCTTTGTGTCTGCTGCAAGTTTGATGTGTTATTTGCATATCATGTGCATGTCTTTGTTGCATATCACTTCATATCCTTGTTCTTTCACGTGTTGCATGGGATTTTATAGTGTTTATTCCTTCACGTAGATTTGAAGTGATGTCTCAGCAAAAAGAGCAATTATTGCACATTATAACACTGCATTGCAAGGACGAGCACAAAGCCTGATTGGAATTCTTAGTTAGACCAAGACCCCGGATCACAGGTCGTGATGTAAATGAGGCTTATCGCTCTGCAAATCTATATTCACTTGTCCCCTTGTGTAAATTCATGTTTTTATTAAATGTTTGCCCAAGGATTCCTAAGAGCAAAGCTCACATGTGATCATTTGGAAGCCATAAAGTACATTGATTATGTCATTACTCACTCACAGTAGAGAAAGAGGAGTGGCATGATGAATGCACAGGTGGTATTCACAGTCCATATTCAGTGGCATTCAGTTAAGGTTGTTATTTAGTGATTTAGACTTAGATGACCAATATCTGTCTCTTAGCATTTTACTTTAGACAGCTGGCATCAATACGACTGACAATAACTGGAGAATACCCAAAAAACTCATTTATAAACTCCAAATATATCCTTTGTCCAAAATGTGTCTTGCACACTTAGCCTACAATTACTTGTCACCTAAATTGCCCATAACCACACTGCATACTCACAACCAACAATCCATGGCCTGAAGTTAAAAGCTCACTCACTGCCATCCCAGCTCTTACTCAAGTGATTTAGTAGTTATATGTAATTTATTGTTTACAACTTCATCCTTCACACTAAGAGCTATCGAGCTCTACAGAAAGACTAACAGCTCCCCGCTGCTGCTTTTTATGTTTGTGTTTGTGGGCAAAAAGAGATGGTTGAACACAAAAAAATAGGAGGAGGAGGGGGGGGGGGAGACAGAAACAGACAGACAGATTGGGGATACAAAGGATAAAGTGTGGTAGATAGCAATCTGGCATATATGCTACAGGGGATAGGCAGAGGATGTAAAAGACACAAAAAGAAATGATGGAGCAGAAAGCTCAGAGCGAACGAGCGTTGAGGGAGAGGGGCTGCAGACAGCAGTCTGAGCGGGTGTGAATGGTCTCCCTGTTATCCCTGCTGCCCACACAAACAGCCACACAGCAGCCGTGTGAGCAGGTGCTAACCCCAAACACACAGCAACCACAGGGAACAACAGGTGCAGCCACTGTTTCCTTCAGCGTTCCTTTTGGAAGTCAGTCTAACACCCGCCCATCCCAAACATACAGCAACCCCAAAACACCTAAACACCCACAGCATATAGTGAAAGGAACCAAATGGATACTTTAATCTATATTTTTGGGACATAGCATGCAAAGGCCAGGCTTGAGTAATTCAATTAGAAAATGAATTATGCTGCAAACAAAGTTGGAGCCACTTGAAGCAATAAGGCAGAGTAGGCTGCAGGTAAAAGCAATCTAAGAGAGCCTTAGAGTGAGACAACTGCTTACAGGGACGTTTAATGAGCTCTACTGATCACATAGGACCCTATTCAATCACACATGCTAAGCCGCAAACAGAGCATCTCAAGCACGGGGGGAAAATGAGATTGGATTGCAACATAATACAGCCTTCCCACAAAGGGAATACATCAACGGCAAATTGTTGGGGTTGCTAAGGAGCACATTTCTATGTGTAGAATGACAGTCTGAGATCTTGTGTGTCTTTGTGTGTTAACTAGAATCAGATGAAACAGACAGAAGACTTTCGAAGGAGAGAGATGTTACCTAACAGCTTCTCTGTTCCCTTCACCAAGAGAATACGCCGAGCTATCAGCTGCAAATGTCCCCTCTTTACCTGTGGTACACAGAGAGGAACATTATTGACTGACTGAAACACTGTGGGGCTCTAGGCTGCCACTAAACCTGTAGTTTTCTATTCCTGCTACATATCAGACAACAGGAATGATTTGTTTCTTTTCACCAAACCTGAGCCACCCAAGACACTCTATTAAAACGAAAATCGCTTTAACCTATACTCACTTTAGATTTCCATGTTTTCTCTACCTCCCACCCACTGCTTTGCTGATACATCAAGGAATGTCAGTGTACGCTCTTATAGTGTTGAGATGAACTTTAAGTAACTTTCAAAACTTGCTGTGTCAACTCCCATCTGCCATGAAGCAACATCCCCTCTCTGCATCAGAAAATAGGCAGGATTATTAACTCATCCGATCATAAAATAAAGCAAAGTTATGACTAGTTTGCATGACTAGTTATTCATGCTCTTATTCCGTCTCATATTGACTACTGCAATTCCTTGTATTCTGGGATTTGCCAGTGATCTTTATCACGCCTGCAGCTTGTTCAAAATGTGGCTGCTAGATTGTTGACTGGTACCAGAAGGAGGGATCATATTTCCCCGATATTGGCTTTTCTTCACTGGTTACCGGTCAAATATAGAATCGATTTTAAGGTAATGTTACTTGTTTTTAAGGCATTACATGGATTGGCCCCTTTATATATTGCTAATCTCCTTACCCTACATCACTCCTCCAGGAATCTAAGGGTGATCTCAATCATATTAGGTCCTCCTCTACTGCCGAGATCTTTAAGTCTCGTCTTAAAACACATTTTTATTCTTTGGCGTATGATTTAGTTTAGGGACATTTGTATAGAAGTGTGTTGTTTGCATGATGTTCATTGTGTCTATATTTTTATAGTCTTCCTTTGTTTTTATAACATAATATAACTTTGTACAGCATTTTGTTCAGCCTAGGTTGGTTTTAAATGTGCTCTATAAATAAATTGACTTGACTTGACTAGTGTCAAGAGATTTGAAGGAATGCTGATTTTCCTCAAAAGCAGCCAGCTACAGTATCTTTTGAAGTTCCAGTTTCACACAGAGTGTGTATCTGGTGGTATGCTTTGGTGGTATTCTTTAGTATAAAATCAACACTTGAATAGGGTGTGGAAGTCTGCAGACCTCAGGGCAATGAGATCAGAAGGACCTAGCTGGGCGGGCATCTGATGGGTGACCTGTTCCAGCAGGGTCCTCCAAGTGTGGACCTCAGCGAGTCATTGTGCAGGATTAAGAAGGCCAGAGGGTCAGGTATCACGCAGGCATACTTTCTTTACTTGTCAAAAAGTACATAGCTTTTCTCCTGAGACAGGTATATTTAAAATAATATCCCTTGTGCAAAACGTTCTGTGTTGTGAAAGGCTTTCAGGAGCCTGTCTGGGCTTTTCATACAACTCTTTTCATATGTTTGAAAAGAAAAGGAGCAAGACAGTAGCTATCACACAAGCTAAGGAGCTTTATATAGAAAACTCTGCTGTATGTGCTTGGTGCCATAAACTGTACACCACAAGATAAATGATGCTCAGGTGGCCAAGGTGGCTGCACCATGTTGATTTGGTTGCTGAATGAGCCACATGTACCATGTAATAATGCCTTGCAGTTGTTTTCCAATGTGAAAATCCTTCATATACTTTACAGTGGCCATGCATCTTCAGTTTTATGACTCTCTGTCTTCACTGATTCCTCCCCGAGGTGCAGCCTCTTTTTAATGCATCCCTGTGCACATTGTGTGGTCTCCGCATATGCCATAACGGGCTACCATGTGTGTTCATTTTGCAGTGTATTGTCCTGTTCACTGTATCACCTTAACAACACCTCTGACGTCCTCATCATCCTCATCAGGGTCAGCCAGATGATATGACATGCTTTGTCTGTCTGTCTGATTAGGGTCCACTCATGCATATTTTATGAGTGTATTTGTTGTAGTGTATGTGAGGGTCACAAGAGTTAGTTTTTCTCTCGAATGGTTCTCTTTGCATGCAGCTGGTCCTCCCATTTTACTGCCCGGCAAATTGGTTGTGAGTGATATCACAGCTGTTTCAACTTTAAAATATAAGGGTAGTCTAATCTCTTGCCGTCTGTGATCTCATTTACATTGCAAAATTGCAAAGTGAGAAAATGACCATCCACTTCACGCTTTTACTGAGGCGCTCACACACATCTGCACGCACACACAAACAAAATAAAAAAAAGCCAATAACAAAGTAACCTTTTCTCAAATGCCACCGCTGAGGCACCTGACGTTTTACTTCTTTGCACAAAATGAATGGAGGTATACATATTTCTTGGGAGCTTGGTCTATCCTCTAACATTTTGTTGCTTTTGTTGTCCAACAAGTTCAATCAGCACGTAAGCCAACGGCAGGCTTTAGTTATGGCAGCTTAGCCAGAGGGATTTGGAGGACTTTTTTATTGGGAGATAAGGGCACATCTGAGTCCTTTGTCTCCCAGCTACTCAAGATGGTTTTGTAGCCTGATGAAGCTTTGTTCTGGCTAATCTTTCTCCCTTCTTCATCCTGTCCTCTCCCACACTAGTCCCTTCTTCGCAACAAACACAACTTTTCTCTATTAATTATGACTTTTCATCTGGGGCCCAGTCACAACTGAGGAGAGAGGAACAAATTGTAGCAGAAACACAATTGTACCTGCGTGGAGGAGAGAAAGCTCTCAAGGGATGTGTCGTCTATGCGAATGGGTGTGTATCCGGTAGGTGTGTGTGTGTCTGTGTGTGTGTGTGTGTGTGTGTGTGTGTGTGTGTGTGTGTGCACATGTCAATCCACAAGCAGGTTCTCTGGCATTTTGATATCTGTTGTGTGAAGACCACCTATTGTGAGCTGTGATCCTCTTAGCAGGCTTCTGACAAAAGAGCTATATTTACCTTTACGGGTGATCATAGCACACAAAGAACATCATGACGAGAATTGAGCTTCCTTTCGACGCCAGCACAAGAGAAGCCACTAACAGGGTATGAGATATATGGTAATGGCTGCCACGTTAAGAAATTTGCACAGCCTATTTAGCATAGTCTTTGTTGAAGTAGGAAAATGACAAGCAGGGAGATGTCAAGCTGTCGTCAGTAAAATATAAAAAGCAAACAAGCCAAAAATGTAACAAAAACAGATTTTTTTTCGGCCAGCATCACAATTTATTTATATAAAAAGATCACTCATTTTTAATCAGTAAGATGTTCTTCTTTGTACTCCATATTGGAAAATCACACACTTGAAGAAAAGATGTCCAGTCGAAACAAACGTCATGGACCACCTTGTACAGTACAAAGTGCACTAATAACACAATAATAGCAGTATAAAAACAGGTCAAATTCACAGATGAAAACCCCTGTCACTGTTGTGTAATTAGACAGCATCTTCATTGCCGTCGTATGCACTGGAGTGTGCGTGTGTTCGACTCTGTGCTCATAGTGTGTGTGTCTGAGTGCGTGCACTGCATACTCATGTGCTCGACTTGAGCTCAGCGCTGTGCAGTGAATGTATATGTGCTTACTGCAGTCAAACTCTGGTTAGTAACGTTTGCCCTTGCTGCAGCTTTGTACAGCACCATAAATGTGTGTGTGTGCATGCGTGCGTGCGTGCGTGCGTGCGTGAATGTGTGGGTGTGCTTGTGTGTGTGGTTTCCATGTGCATTTTTGTCACAGCGCGGCACCAGAAGTACACACATTACCTGTTTTGTAGCCCAAATCTTTATCATTTGCGAGTGTTATGATTGGATTGCACCTGCATGTCTGAGCTGTGTGTTTGTACATGTCCATTGACCATAAGCTGATAACTCACTGCATCCATAGGCTACTGTGTGTCTGTCACTAGCAGCAATTTGGCTTTAGGCAGAAGGCCTGATTGGGGAAGAAGTCTGAGGGGAGATGGAGCTCTCTGTGGCTAGACTCCAGCTCTGTCCATCCTATTTTAATTACCTATGGCACTCACCCAGGGGAATATCTCCCTTCCTCTCTGTCTCTGTATCTTCTCTGCTCTCCTCTTTCATCTTACCCTACCATCTTCTCTTTTCATCTATCTCTCTCTCCTCCATTCACTCTCACTATGTCTCTCCCTTTCTCTCTTTCTCTCTCTCTCTCCTCTCTCTCTTGTTTCTATCATTTTTCCTCTTTCATACAGGCACACATAACCAGCATAACAGCTGCGTCAAAGGCCTATGCAGAGGTAACCTTTGCATTAGCATATAAATGACCCTGTAGATTGAATGGTATTTTAGGAAATTTAACAGCAAAAGACAGATTCCCTCTACTCTGATTAGACCTGCTCTGAGGAGACAGGCAGCCACTTGAGGGAATATAGCCTTCACCTCGATAAGATAAAGACTTGACACAGCTGAAGAGAGCATGATTGTGTGTGTGTGTGTGTGTGTGTGTGTGTGTGTGTGTATGTGTGTGTGTGTGTGTGTGTGTGTGTTTACGTGTGTGGATGAATATTTGCGCTTTGTTTCACTGTGTTTGTATGAGTGCGCGTGAACAGCTCTGTCTATCTGAATACATATCTATGTGTTAATTTCTCTTCACTCCGACCTGTTTGCTCTGACATAATGTTCTTCTACCTGTATTGCCACATTAAATGGGAGATTGCATCAAACTGAAGCCCCAGTTACCTCACGGTTACCATTACAACATTTACCAACTCAGCTTGTAATCTTTAAAAGTGTTACAACAATGTTAAATTAAAGGAATAGTTTGACATTGTGGGAAATATGCTCATTAGTTTTCTGGTGGAGTGTTAGATGGGAAGATTGATACCCCTCTCATGTCTGTAGATTAATATTAAACTACAGCCAGTAGCCAATTAGCTTTAGCCTAGCACGAGCAAAGACTGGAAACAGCTAGGTGTCTGAAGGTAACAAAAATACCAGCCCCTCTTAAGCTCACTAATCAACACATTAGATCTTGTTCATTTCATCTGTACAAAAACCCAAGTGTAGAAACGTGTTTTTATCAGTTTTACGGGGTGTTATGTGCAAGACTATTTTAGTGGCCTGGTGAGCTGTTGCCAAGTAACCAGCAGAAACCTGAAATCTCCGTTTTAAACCAAGAAACAGTCCAGCACAAGACTGGGTAAACCCAGCCCGACCTGCCGGCGATTTGATTTTGCTTTGCAGCTCAATGCTCAATCTTAAAAGATTGAGCTTGGTCTGGTAATAGCCAGACTAGTCCGGCATATAACCCTGTCTAAAATGGAAAATTGACATTTTTACACTTCACTGTTACTCCCTATTAAGCTCCACTGACTGGCTGCTGGCTGGAGCCTTACATATATTAAATGGACAGATATAAGAGTCGTATCAACCTTCTCATCTAACTCTCTCAGAAAGCAACTCGCAAAATGTTGAATTATTCCTTTAACAAGGAAGTTTAACATTAGATTTATGTGCTACCAACACCGTCAGAACTAAATACTGGTAGCCTGGTGGACCAACTATTTCATGGGTCTTAAAATGTGTGCTTTTACTCATCGAGATTCTTTAGATCTACGTGTTTGTCATGCATTTTCAATCGAGTGGCAATCAGACCAGCTGAATGCTGACACCATTGAGAAAGTGCTAATATTTCTCCATTAAATGTACTGAATTGAGTGAAAGGATTCACAACTTCTATCTTACTAATACTTCTAATACAAAGTCAGCACATTTTTATACTTTCTAATTTCCATTTTTCAACTGTGTGTCTTTATGGTGAATTAAGAAAATAGAGTTTCTTTAAAAAAATATTACCTTTAAAAAAGAGGCATGACACCAATGAGCAATCCCAAATCCAAGCTCCACAACGTCCCTCTTAACAGCTTTGTCTTGAAGCTTTAAAGCACCCGAGAGAGTAACATCTGTCAAGTAAACTTAATGCAACCTGCTTGTGTTGTTGATGGACGAGCTATGAGAGATTTATGATAGTCACACAATGTTTGTCTGAACTTTAGTTATCTGGAATCAGCACTGCACCATTGTTAGAAAAAATGTTCTGAAATCTCTCACGGCTACATTTTGTTCACGTCCTTTCCATTTTCAGTGGAAATCTGTTTTAAGTCAATTAATGAAGCTATAGTGCTTGTAGGGTGGAGTCCTGAAGTGTGAAGGTGACCCACTTCTCCCAGTTTAGCCCGTGTCTGTGTTTCTACCCTCAGGCCTTCTTCCTTTTATTCCGGGCTTTAACCTGCATACCGTCTTAGAGGAGCAAGTGTGTTACACAGGAGAAGAACTTGTAAAGGATTCTATCTCAGCAGTCTTCATGTTAATATTTATTATTTCTAGTATACTTCTTGTATATTCTGTATGGGTGCTGTGTGCCTTGTACCTTGCTGCTGTAACACAGAAATGTGCCAGTTTGGGATCAATCAATCAATCTTATCTTTTTTTACAGTTTGATTCATTTTCTTGATAAATTTTTTTAAATTGTAAATCAAGTCATAATAATCCGGCAGAGGAGGTCTCAGAGCTTCCTTTGACAAAAAGCATTTCCAAAATCAAGTTTGTGGCATCACAGCTTACTTGCTTATGGCTAGTAAAGTTGTTCTGTTTAACGAGTCTGAGTGGTTTTACATAAACACAGAACAATGATCACCCAGCTAGCTCATTCAGATTCAGCTGAAATATTATATATTTGAAGGGGAACCCCAATTAAAAAAACAAAGGCTCAGCAGTAAGCATATTTTCTAAGTGAAAAGTGTACAATAAAAGCATTGTTGCGTTTTCAATGAATATATTCCATTGTTGCCATATTGATTTCAAATGAGCTATACGGTCTCGCCAGAGTGTGGATAATGTGGAGACAAATTGCTTGCAGCTCCCCCATCCCCCTCCTTGCTGAGAGAGAGGGGACCCCGACCCCCCTATATTTGTTTCCATGTATGTGTTCATGCACACTCATATGAACATGTACATTTGGGATCAGGGTTAATGATTAAGTGTATGCATCAGTGTGTGCATGTATCTGTGTGTGTGTGTGTGTGTGTGTGTGTGTGTGTGTGTGTGTGTGTGTGTGCGCGTGCGTGTGTGTGTGTGTGTGTGTGTGTGTGTGTGTGTGTGTGTGTGTGTGTGTGTGTGTGTGTGTGTGTGCGCGTGTGTGTACGCATGTTTGTGTTAGGGGGCGAACCCGCCCTCCTCGCTTTTACATCTACTGCAATAGAGAATCTCTGCCTAGCTTTGCTATTGGTTGCTACGGTAACAAAGGCACAGAGTGGAGGGGCTGCAGCAGCTAGAGAGAGAAAGAGAGAGGGAAAGACAGATAGAGGGACAGAAGGAAAGACAGAGAGAAAGGGACAGAGGGAAAGACAGAGAGAGAGAGAGACAGAGGGAAAGACTGAGAGAGAAATAGACATAAGGGTAGACAGAGAGAGAGGCAGAGAGACTACTTTTGCCTGTAGACCTAATCACGACAGATTTATTGCAATGCATCAGAAAACAGTTTTTTTGTAGATTTTATCTGTCCAATTTTGTCACACACGCATGCATACACACATATTAAAGGAGTAATTAATGGCTGTACTGTAGTTGAGTGTAGCACAGGTCATGGCTCAAGCATCTCAGCCAATAGCACTTGCAGCATGTGTGTATCTGAGCCTTCACAGCACGGACTGCTGAGGCCTTTTATGTCTCAGTGTTTCCTCGTGGTCAGTAAATGCCCCTCAGTGTGGATTGGGATGGGGCTCTTTTATTCTATCTCTGTTTAGCAGGATGTATATTGATCTTGCTCAGCAGTTTTTAATAGTTGAGATGCCTTGTGCAAACACGAGCATGTCCAATATACACTAAAGGCCACTGAGGCATTTTAGGATGGGTAAATGGGTAAATATTAAATAGATAATCATTAAATAGATATCTTTCATATTGTTTCTTGACATACTCTGGGGCTGTGTAGAATCTCCCAGCATGCTGCTTATCCCCTGTCATTCTGGATCAGCTGTGGCATGTGAACAAGAACACACGGGAGAAAAATACTTTATTAAATGTCAGTCCCAGCAGATGAGGACGAAACAAATGGACAAGAGGTGAAAGCAGGTTATTGTGCTTCTTCGGATGACCTGCTGATTGGTTAATGATGTGAGTGTTAGCAGGTGATTTGCTAATGGGTTGCCTGATGAGGATAGATTACACTGTGTGGCTGTCACCATCATTACATGCATCCCATGATAACCGTGTCAGTGTCACACCATTTAATCCTATCACACCAACATGATCTGACACAAATCTTCTTCGTTCCACCCTATCGTCTCTCTTTCCTTGATTTCCTGTAACTCATTCTGTCACCGGCGGTCTTTTTTTAAAATATTTTATAGCTTGATGAGCTGGAAGTCTGTAGCAGATGCTATCTCTCTTCCTTGTTTCTTGTCTTTTACTCAAACCACGTCTCTTTTATCTTTCATCTGTCTCTTCTCTCTTTCGCCTCAGCAGGGAAAACTTGATAACCAAACATCGTTTTTATAGAGCCCAGAGCCTTTTTCATGGCACTGGCCAGCAACAGAGATCTAATATGTTGGCCATGGCCCAGATCCGATGGTTTATCTTATGGATCAATAACCTTAATCAATACACACTCTAATGAGGAGGCTACATCAATGATTGGTCGCAGGGTTTTGGTATGTAGCATGTGCAGTGTGTTTGTGTGTGTGTGTGTGTGTGTGAGAGAGAGAAAGGAACAGAGAGGGAGGAAGGAAAGAGTAATGCCTCGCTTGTTTTCTCTTTACTTGTAGGCTTTTAGCACAGTCACTGCATGTATTAGCCAGGTATTGTTATTTTCAGAAGAGGTTGGGCTACTTAGTAATGTTTTCACATTTGCATATGAATTGTTTTAGGACAGTTTTATGCAACCAAAATGATGTGATATAGTGATATATACAATTACAACTATTACAATGTCCATGGTGCTCAGGGGATGTAAATAAGGAAACTATAAAACAAAATATTTACAGTTTCCTAAACAGGAAGTATAATGCCACCATGGATTCAGTGTGAGCTACAACTCCTAAAGCGTTTTTATTTATTTATTTATTTTAACTCTATATGTTGGTTTGCATTTTGACAAATTGGCACCGTTAACAGTATACTGAATTAGATATTAGCTGTTCCTGTCTGCAATGTATACCAATGGCTGTACAGACAACTGTCACTAGATTACTTTGATACTAAAGGAAAACGTGAAGATTTTCAGGCATGTCCTGTCCTGAGTTACCAGGCACGTCTTTGTTGTTTCATTCATTCATTTATTACGCATTGTATGTCCTAAAAATGTGTGTGTGTTCAGATTTGAGTTATAGCTCAGAACAAGGAGTGGGATTTTTTTATTTATTTTTTTACTCACACCACAATCATACTGGAACACATGCTTCATTTGATTCCATCCATCTATCAGTTAAGTCCTTACAAGACAACAGAATTTCGTTTTAGGCTTAAGCCTCAAATTTGGATCCTCTCATGAAATTGCCATAATGAAATGAGTCTGACCCCACACCTGACTCAGTCAGTTCTAGTTCATGGACTCCCAATGAAGATTCAGATGAAACATACCCCCCCCCCCCCCCCCCCCCCCCTCCTCACCCTCCCTCAGGGCTTCTCTGGTGCTTCTGATGAGGAGAAGGCTTAGAGATGTCAAACCTGCAATCTCTGGTCTAGAATTTCATTTGAAGTGTCCCCCAGTGTATAGTCTGCAGCACCACATCGCCTCACTGATGTCCTCAAACAGCTTGTCACTTAAACACATGCACAATCTGGGCTGATGGCAACACAGGTGAATGTTTTTATGTATATAAGTATGTGCGTGTTACATCTGGGTGCATCTGGGTGCTTCAAATAGCAGCTGTCATCACCTTAGCAACTAGCAAATCTACCTCTCTACCTGTTTTCTAGCTTTGAAAATAGTCGTAGGGTTTTTATCCTGGAACAGACAAGCTGAAAGGAATAAGAAAGAGAAATGACAGGAGGAGGTGTGTGATGGACGGAGCGAGACGGGGGATGAAAGGAAATAGGCGGGGGTTGGGGGAAACATGTAACACGGTGTTTAGGTTGAATTGATGGGAACAACATTCATATTGCTAACACGTTTTTCTTCAATTTCTAACCTTTCTTTTCATTTGTGTTCCATCAAATTGTACATTTCCTAGGGTTTTAGCAGCATTCGCAACAACCCAAGACAAAAACGGAGTACTAGTGTTTGTCTTGTCTTTCCTTCTCTTTATATCTCCTCTACTTTTTCTTAAAGTATTCTCACATCAGAGACTCTGTAGCTGAGCCAAAGGCATTTTTAGTAGATGCATAGAAGAGCTTCTACATTTAAACATGTGTTTGATGGCGTGGCTGCCACATTTTATGACTGGTAGTAACTTATGTGCAGCAGTGTTATTCCACTGTCCTGGTTTTATATGTGAAAAAGATGCTGATGTACAGCATGGGGGCCTTGTTTTCAACACTTTGACCCGTCTAACGTGGGTTTTTGACCTGTTTTTCGGCCAGTCCACTAATTTGGTCCCAACTGAAATGCCTCAACAACTATTGGATGGATTGCCATTCAATTTCACACAGATACTCATGGTCCCCAGAGGATGCATCCCATTGACTTTGGTGTTCCCCTGACGTTTCATCTAGTGCCACCATCAGATCAAAATTTCCAGTGTCCAGTTCTTTGGTTTATTACCAAATATCTGCAAAGGTAATGCCATTTACATCAACCACAGCAGCTTTACTTTGTGCTAAATGGCAGCACCCTGCATGAGACTGTGGGGGTCTTAAGCATCTCCTTCCGTAACAGACTGCAACACCCACAGTGATAGAAGGAGCGCTACCGCAGGTCCTACGTTTCCAACAGCAGTCAGAATTTTTTAACACGAACATAATGTAACACTGTTGTTGTCTGTCACCATCAGCCATCCCTTACATGACAGATCCTGTCCAATTTCCTGCTTGTATCCTTAACTGTATTTATATATATATTTTGTATTTTGCTAGTATCTTAGCAAATGTTAGCATGCTAAAATCAGATGGTGAAAATGGTAAACATTATACCTTGCTAAACATCAGCATGTTATTATTGTCACTGTGAGGATGTTGATGTTAGCATTTAGCTCAAAGCACTGCTGTGCTGAAATACTACCGCTGGCTGTAGACTGTGTGTGTGTGTGTGTGTGTGTGTGTGTGTGTGTGTGTGTGTGTGTGTGTGTGTGTGTGTGTGTATTTCACACAGCACATTGTGACCCTTTTGTGGCCTCTTAGCTTTTAAAAAAAATATATTTTCCCTTCCCTTCTCCTTGTTCGTGATTTAGAGCATACTTGACTTTTGATCCTTAGAAAGATTGTCCATCTTACCCGGGTAACACCCTTCATCCCTTCTTTTTCTACTTTCTTCAGCTATTCCTTCTTTGCTGCAAATTACCCGTAATATATCCTTCACATCTCCCTATAGAAACACAATTAGTGAACGCAACGTTACCTCCCAAAGTGGCTTTGTAATCCTGTGACTGTTTTGTCTCTTGGTGTGTTATATGACTGTGAGAATCCCCTTCAATTCAAACTGTGTGACAATGGAGTGGCATTTCTGACAATAGATCCTCATTACACCACAAAGCAGACAATACAAACACATATTCTCCCTGCTGAAGCCAGGTTGGTGGCAGCAGTCACCCTGCTGCACTTCTGACCCTGTCCTTGCGTGTACACACACACACACACACACACACACACACACACACACACACACACAGTCACCTGTTAATTAAGAAAAATATAGCGTACACAACATATATTTTAATATTTTGTTTTGTTGTTTTTCTCTCCCCTCTCTCTTCAGTGCATGTGTGTTGCTGCCATGGCGACCGTGGCTCCTCTCTTCACATGTATTCTCCTGCTGCTTCAACTGGCGGATGGCTCATTCCCAGAGGAACCCAGTCCACTCAGCTACGTCCCCGTAGAGGGTATGTTTCCTTCCTGCTGTGTGTGTGTGTGTGTGTGTGTGTGTGTGTGTGTGTGTGTGTGTGAGTGTGTGAGTGCGTGACTGTATGTGCAGCGTTGATGATGAATGGCTTCACGGTGGAGGTGGACATCGGGGGTCAAGGGGCAGAGCTTTGGTGTGGTGCTGCGTTCTTGCTACCCAGGCATACAGATCAATAAAGAGACTCCGCTCCTATAGGTAGTAGAGAGAAGGAAAGACATAAAGACAGACAGAACGAGAGTAGAGAGAAATGATTGTTATGGATTTTGAGAGGGGCAGGAAGATGAAAAACTGAGAGACAATTGGATTGGATGGGGTGATACAGATGACAAGAGAGAAGGCTGAGAGGTTGAAGAGAGAAGGCGTGGAGACAGGTGGAGATGGATCGCTACGTGCTCCTCTCTCCCTCCCCTGCAGTCAAGGACAATGAGACGTTCTCCCAATCTGTCTCCTGATGATGAGGGCTCCCTGCGGAGACCGTCGTCCTCCTCTTGGAAACTTTCACATACTCTGATACTGCCACTTTCTCTCTCCACCTCATCTGCACTCTCTCGCTTATCCGAAGGGAGGAGAGGGAGGGAATGCCTTTTTTCACGATAAAATTACAATAATGGTTGCACACAGTTTTACTCATTACGGTGCTGCATGCATCAATAAAAGCAGAAAGAAAAACACCGAGAGGAATAAAGTGTTTCAGTGTACTTTAACTGCTGCGCCATTCATCTCTTTCCATTACCTCCGTTTTCCTAAACAAAAGCATCAAGAATGAGTGGAGACACTATTAAAGTGAAGGTTAGAGAAGTTTTAGGGTACATATAGATGGGAAAAGTACTCGCTTTTTTATAAAAGTAATTGTGTGCACATCCCACCTTCTGGCAGGTGCAGGACAAATGAGAAATACTAAAGTGAAAAAAATATAATGTCCGCAACACTGCTTTAAGCTCCCATATTTAATACGCCAATACGCTTCGACCCTGCTCGAAACGTTGCCTTTGTATTAAATATAGGAGCTTAAAGCAGTGTTGCAGACATTATATTTTTTTTCATAAAAGTACTCGCTTTGTCATCAACTGTCAAAGTATTCTTGAGCAAGGTACATTATTTCTCTTTTTTTTGTCTGTCTGTGTGTTCATGTCAGTTGTGCGGAGGTATCCAGTGTTCTTGGGCAGAGCTCATCGTTCAGCTCAGAGACAGGAGCTGCACATTCAGACGGTCCTCCAAGTCAACCGCACGCTCTACATAGGAGCCAGGTAACCAACGGCAACCGCCTCCAACTGTGTGTTACTGACGTGCTCGCATAAATATCCTTTTGCTTTCATTTGATGCCACAGCGTCCGTCTGCTGTCACTCTGTAGAGGACATTTTCAGTTTGTTGTGGCGACGTAGCACTCAATCATCATTGTTAAATGTCAAAGGAAAGCTGTTTGTTCACATAACTCATATATGGAAAATAGTGTTCCCTGGGCCAAATCTGGTCCTCCTGATGGAAAGATGTTTGGCATAAACAAACCGATGAATGCCAATGGAATGAACAAATAAATTATAGAATCCACCTCATTTAAATAAAAAAATAAAAAATTCAAATTAATTTCTAATTCCATGGCTTTAGCCTGTTTGACCAGAAGACATTTGTGAAAAAAAGAAAAAACACAAACAGGTGGCAGTCTTACAGAAATGGTGTGCTGATAAAAAAAATAATAATTCTAATGCACAACAACAACAGCAGGCCACTGTTATGAGCATCACAGATCATACATTCGCATATACTCACACAAACACACATTTTTCGCTAAATGAGTGTTATGTAGCATAAGCTGCTGTAACTCTGTTAGCCGTCCCCTCTGGCGTCCGATAAAATCCCCCCAAAAAATGTGTTATAATTCAGTTTGAGTCTGAAATGAATTGAAAATAAATAAGCAAATAAAAAATGTTAAAAACAAGTCAAAGATGTTGGCTGAAAACATTAAATGAATTGCCAAGCCCCTTCTTACACATTGTTTATAATGTATATCCTATAGTATTACATTGAAACAGTAATAGTATTACATTGTGTATTTTGTAGAGATGACTTGTACAGAGTGGAGCTGGATAACATGGCAGGTGATGAGATGTTCTACAGCAAGGTAGGACTCATGTTCTTGCATGCACACAAAACCAAACATGCACTAACAACTGATAATGTACACACACAGAACAAACTGACTCTGCTTCGTTCCTTTGGCAGAAACGGACATGGGAATCCAATAAGAACGACATCAGAGTGTGCCGGATGAAGGGCAAACACGAGGTACAGCGCTCGTGCACAACACTCTGACTTTGAGATCCACTCTTACATGCATTAACACCATCCATCTATACTATCACACGCATGGGCAGACATAACAGCTGTTAGAGAGAAAACTTATTTCCTGCAGGTGCTCCTGCATACGTCATTTACACAAATTTGATCTTGTTGATACAGAATCAGCACATCATTTAATCGCATAGCTCGGTGAAACGCTACCCAGGCCAAAAGATTAGCTTGAAAGTTAATGTCATGCACACCTGCATTGTGCCAATTTTCTTCATATATCTCAGCCTGTAGGGAAGACTAGAAAGTGGGACATTTGTGTGTGTATATAAAGTAGTAGATAGTTGACAATGTTCTGAGATATAAAGGGAATGTCAAATCAACAAAAGAGAAAGATTCGATGGGATGGTGGCTTGCTCGACAGGGTGTAACCCAAACATATAAGCTTTTATTGTTTAAATGTAGCAGTGCCACTGGCAAAATCCTATCTGGGTGGAACTCATGACAAAAGAAAAAGAGGCAAAAGAGGAAACATTAT
Organism: Zingel zingel; assembly: GCA_023566125.1. Classification (NCBI taxonomy): domain Eukaryota; kingdom Metazoa; phylum Chordata; class Actinopteri; order Perciformes; family Percidae; genus Zingel; species Zingel zingel. Next base: position 26,249,925 of record CM042324.1, on the reverse strand, counting down.
AAAGCAAACTGAGCAGAAAGAGTGACACAGCCTCAGGGAGGAAACTTAAATTGAAAATCAGTTGAGGAAGGGAGGTGTAGGTAGGGATGGGATGGGATGTGCGTAGGTGGACGAAAAGTGGTGAACAAACACAAAAGGAAAAGAAAAAAAAAAAGACGTGTTGCTTCAAAGAACACAGATGAAAGAAAAAGAAAGGAATTAAAGCTGTGATACAAGACGGGAAGAGAAAGACTTGGCCAAGGTGGAGAGGTATGGTATCATATGATATGGGGAGAGCGTAAGAGCAAGAAGACAAAAGACAGAAAGGAGAAGCTAAAGCCTGCTAACTCAGATGAAGAGATCAAATGATAAGGTTCAGACAAAATGACGCAATCATCTGACATACAGCAGAGCAGGTACTAGACCAGAACTAATGCTTTACAGTCCGATAGCATCTATTAGGCAAGTATGCAGTTAAAGTTATCACAGTCCAAAAATAGACATTTCTCACAGCAGACATTTTGAAACGTTATAGCAGGGAAAGCACAGGTGGAACTAATAACATTAACGATGGCTCTGTTCTGTTCAGGTGTGCCAGTAAGCCAGCATACCTGGGAACTGAACTGCATTGTCAAATGCATTCATTATTAAAGTTGGTAAAGGAATAGTGTTTTGGGAAATACACACATCTTTTGCACAGTGAGTTAAGAAGATTGATAGGACCCTCATGTCTTTAATGAATATTAATACTCTCATCTATATCCAGGTAAGATATCATAGCAAACAAGCGTATTCCCATAACATATCAAACTATTCCTTTAATTACTTCCACCTGTGCTTTTCCTGCTGTGCCATATCAGAGGGTCTGCTATGACAAAGGTCTACCAAATTACTCTCATAGTATCTCACTAACAACATTATTTACCAATATATTATCAGGATGAAAATTCCACATTTGAAAACTCTTTTCATCTCTTGCTTGCTCAGTCTCATTTAAACCACAATAATAACTAACACTGATTAGCCTCTGCAGTTCCAACACACACTGGAATACTATTAGTTGATAAGCATGATTAATTAATGCCAAGAGCACTGTTTGGTTGGCATTTGGCAAACACTAAAATGATGTGCAAATATAGCTGCTTCCAGTCTTTAAGATAAGCTAGGCTAGTCAGCTGCTGGCTCCAGCTACATATTTACGGTACAGATGTATACAGTATATGTTGTTGTCGCCAGCAGCTGGTTAGCTTAGCTTAGCACAAAGACTCGTAACAGGGGGAAACAGCTGGCCTGGCTCTTTCCAAAAGCACATCTTACGCTCACTGTTATATTTGTGTAACCCATACAGCCGTTGCCAAGTCACCAGCAGAGACTCCAGGAAGCATAACCAGCATAACCACCCCCATTATGTTTTTTTTTCAGATTAAACAAACAAGATAATGTGTAAATGTGTGAGTTTTTTAAACGTGCTGGTACACAGAGCCGAGTCTCGTTTTGCCAGATCCTCCTCCAATGCGCGCTGAAGGAGAGTCTGGCTACTCAAGACAGAGCCTTTAGTGTTGCAGCACCATCTCTCTGAAACACCCTCCCTGCAGATATCCGAAATGCTACATCCCTGCACATATTTAAAAAACTCCTGAAACACCACCTGTTTACCACAGCCTACAACCTCCTTTAGCTTAGCCACAGTAATTCTGTAAAGTGTTCTTGGGTTTCTTGAAAGGCACTATATACATAAAAGTTGTTATTATTATTATTACACATAGCATTTGGGGATGGGAGGAAAACGTGCTCTGGTTAAATGGCATTTCTTTAAACCAATCAGAATCGTCATGGGTGGTGCAAAACTCCACACAGAGCCGCTGCAAAATAATCGTGCGAGAGAAAACTCAGATTGGACAGATAGTCTAGATAGCTGTCTGGATTTACCCTGCAGAGATCTGAGGAGCAAACAACAATAGTCCTCACAAATCCACCGAATTTAAAATTCCAACACAAAGAAAACGGAAGGAAACGGAAAATGCATGCATCCGGCGGAATTTCCTGTAGCACCGGTGCAATCCCAGAAGTGGAATGCGAAGGATATAGACTAGGTCTGGCTACACCGCACATACATTTTTGGAAAGGAGAAAAAAAAACTCTGGGTTGTATACATTTCTTTAAACCAATCACAATTGTCTTGGGCGGTGCTAAGCTCTGGACGCAGCAACAGTGGCTCTGGAAATTCTCAGGAAGGAACTTGTTTTGGTGGAACATTTGCACCCTGCAAAAGAAAACGCCACATACAATATTAAATGAAGTTACCTGTTCACACAATACAGTAATGGGAGGTATTTAGAGAGTAAATGCCGTAAACATATTCTTTGTAAATCTTTACAATGATTCCCCGAAAGAACCAAGCAGGCTACACAGAGCCAGGCAAATTAAATGCAAACTAACTTCCTGTCTTAATCCCAGTAGTCACTAAAATGTCCTCCAACAAAATATAACTTCACACATGCTGTAAAACTAGTAATAGATACTGTAGCATCATTCAATACCAAGAAAAGAGTGCTGAATTTCTCTGAGTTCCATCAATTATTTTTCCCATCTTTGCTAATTCACGTCATCAGACACTGTTGATGAAGTATCACGAAGGGGCCGAACGGCTGCCCAGTGTCAATTTAATTTCAGATTCAGTGGCAGCAACTTTAAATCTCAGCTCAATCAGCAGCCGCCACTTTGAAGACAGCTATAAAGTCCCTGTCCTATTGTTCCTCCAGATGGAATGTGATTAAGGATGTTATTTCCTCTGAGGATTGTTTTAAGCTGCATTTTTCATACTTCACACTTGCTGCCTTCTCGCACTAACTGGTAGTTTTCAGCTTAGCTTTAGTTCGAAACCGTTGCCCTGTAGCTTGTGATTTTCCTCTCCTCTTTAATCGTTTCCTTTTGTGTTATTTTCTATAGGGAGAGTGCCGTAATTTCATCAAGGTTTTGCTCAGCCAGCATGGCGGCCTGTTTGTATGTGGAACAAACGCCTTCAATCCGCTGTGCGCCAACTACACCGTTAGTATCCATCTATCTGTCGGCTGGTCATTCTCTGTGTGCTTACCAGTTTGTTTATCTATATAAATATATATTTTTCCTTTTGCAGAGAGACACTCTAGACATGGTGGGAGAGCCCGTCAGTGGGATGGCACGGTGCCCATATGATCCACGACATGCCAATGTGGCTTTATTTGCAGGTAGTATCTTCAGTTTGCACACTAAAAATGAAGAATTCAGGCTTTCTAGCGGACATCAGACTCCGTTTTCAGCTCCAGACATTAAAACGTCTGTGCCCTTGTGTTTACCTTTACAAATGATTTATAGTCAGACCTCTCACTGCATTGCTTGTTTGGTTTTAATCTTCCTGACCTTGTGCTATCTCTCCATCTGTATCTTCCCCTTCTTCTCCTTCTTCCTAATCTCCTCCTTTCCTCCCTCTGTGCACCTCTGTCATTTTCAGATGGTAGTCTCTTTACCGGCACTGTGACAGACTTCCTGGCCATCGATGCGGTGATCTATCGTAGCCTCGGCGACAGCCCCGCCCTCCGCACAGTCAAACACGACTCCAAATGGTTCCGAGGTACTTTTAGAAACAGACGCATTGAAAGGACTCTCCTGAGTCACACACCTTCAATAGACAACCAGGAAACAAAAAAAAAGAGACCATCACCATTATTGTCAGTAGTTTACTAAAAGAAAAAGGTTGTGGCTTTTTATGAGTTTTAACAAGTGGTGGAGCTACATAACAAGCCAGTAAAACTAAACATGATGAGGCCTATATGTAATAGATTTATTCTAAGTGGCAGATGCTCCGACAGAGTGATGCATTGAGGTCAGTTGAACTCTACAGATTCAGGGTTTCAAGCCGTAGATTGAACAGTTGAGTCTGTTTTCCATGGAGAGGAGAAAAACAAGCCAGGCCAGGTCAAAGCTGGAACAGTGCTGGATGAATAAATGATAAATAATGTGTATCCTCTTGTCCATGATGATGAATTAAACAGGACATGAATATTGGATGAGCAAGTCCCGTGGACAGCAGTGGTCCATGTTGATGGGACTGTTATTACAGCTCCATGTCAGGCACTGTAGAGCGTTTGGCCCCCGGCACTCTTCTGCTACTCTTTTGTGTGTGTGTGTGTGTGTGTGTGTGTGTGTGTGTGTGTGTGTGTGTGTGTGTGTGTGTGTGTGTGTGTGTGTGTGTGAGAGAGAGAGAGAGAGTATGTGTGTGTTTTTCTAACTGTGTTTTTCTCATATTATATTTCAGAGCCCTACTTTGTGAGCTCCATGGAGTGGGGGCCTCATATTTATTTCTTCTTCAGAGAGATGGCCATGGAGTTTCATCATCTAGAGAAGGTCCTTTATTTCTTTCTTTCCTTCTTTCTCTCTTTCTTTCTTTCTTTCTTTCTTTCTTTCTTTAGTTTCTTTCTTTCTTTCGGTCTCCTGCCTTTCTTCTTCTTTTATTCTATTACCCCTCCACTTTACTGAACCAACGTGTTTTTCCAGGTGATGGTGTCCCGTGTAGCTCGTGTGTGTAAGGCAGACCTGGGTGGCTCTCAGCGCGTCCTCGAGAAACAGTGGACCACATTTCTGAAGGCGCGTCTCAACTGCTCCGTGCCGGGAGATTCACACTTTTACTTCAACCTTTTGCATGCCACAAGCAACATCATCCACATGCAGGGACGAGATGTCATCCTGGGACTCTTCTCCACGCCACCAAACAGGTACAGAGATTCACACAATGTGCACACAAACAAGAACAAACTACTATTTTTCTCATCACCGTCTTATTTCTGTTTTGTTTTGGTTGTTATGGTAGCATCCCTGGCTCGGCAGTGTGTGTGTTCGACATGCAGCAGCTCGCTCATGTCTTTGAGGGCCGGTTTAAGGAGCAGAAATCCCCCGAGTCTATTTGGACTCCTGTGCCGGACGAAGCAGTGCCTAAACCAAGGTACTGTTATGCAAAGTGTATGGGAGCCAATCTTGGGCATAATACTGCAGTGCTGCTTTACTGAGCATCTGTCTCACATATATAGTCTACTTACTCCCTTGCTGTAAGCTCCAACTGTCAATCACACAGCAACTTCACTACTATTCAGCAAATATTCTAATACAGTTTACAGCAGCCGCAAAAAGAACTCCTCTGGCTCTTTTCTTCTCGCTCTCTCTGGAGTTCTACTGCTCTCTCCCTTTCCTATCTATCCATCTTCAACTCTTACTTTTCTGTCTCTTTCTCTGCCTGCAGACCAGGGGGATGTGCAGTGCAGGGATCCAGATTTAGCTCCTCTACCACGCTGCCTGATGAGGTGCTGAACTTTGTGAAGACCCACCCACTGATGGACGAGACCATTCCACTGCTGGGGCACAGACCCTGGATCGTCAAGACTATGGGACGGTACGCATACGGACTCAGATGTTTGATAGCGCCCGTGCAGAACTCTTCATGGCATGAAAAAGCCAAGCATAAATCTGAAAATAGACATCATAGCTTATAAGAAGGATAAAGGTGGAAAATGTGGAGAATGTGTTTTCACTATCTATCTGTCTATGTATGTAGGTACCAGCTGACAGCCATGGTGGTGGACACAGAAGCTGGTCCCCATAAGAACCGTACGGTCTTGTTCCTGGGCTCAACCCGAGGAACCATCCTGAAGTTTCTAATGATTCCCAGCAGAGATCCTGTCACCCACGGCAGTGTGTTTCTGGAGGAGGTGGAAGGATTCAACCCAGAGAAGTGAGTAGGAGTCAAGACATATGTGTCCCTGATCTCCATTAAGTTGTACGTTTTGACATGTTGCTCCAGATCAGGTCTCATGCTGCCTGCCTCTGGAGAGCAGCAGTGTCTTTCATCCAAGAACTGAAGAAGAAAATTCTTTTTCTTTATTTTCAAGAATAAAAAAAGCATAAAAGTTGCATATTTGAGAGGCTGTAACATGATTGATCAACTAAACATTTCAGCTTTCAGACTTAATTATGAAAATAAGCATCTTGTGTGTTGTTGAATTGATCAGAATGTATACAAACTATTCCTGTTTTCATGTCATCCAAGATCTAAGCTCTTGTAGCAGCAGAAAATCTTTGTGACTTCATTATAATTCTTGTCTTTTGTATTACTGTGAAAGACCTGACTGTCAAAAATGGTGGCAGAAAAATAGGGGTTTTGGCTTCATCCACTGACAGGCAACAGAGAGTTTATTTCTTCCCAGCACACAGCTCTGGCTCTGTGCAGTGTCTGTGCAGGACTCTGACTGAACTGATGTTGTGACCGTTTGTATAAGGGTTAGGGCATGGGTCTGACTTGAAGTACCAACAGATGAAGCCTTTGACCCTGTCACAACTTGATTTAAGGCCAAAAAGCGTACATTGACCTCCCTCTGCCGGCTCTTTACCCTCTGCCTCCCGTCTTCACACTTGTGTGTCTCGCTGTCTCCAGATGTGGCGAGGACTCTCCTCAGGCTCGTCAGCTCTTGTCTCTGTCATTGGACCGGACCAGTCACAGTCTGCTGCTGGCCTTCCCCTCCTGTCTGGTCCGAGTGCCCACATCTCGCTGCCACCTGCACTCACGCTGCATGAAGTACGTGACGCACTGGTTTTTGCCTCGGAGAGTATTTTTTCATTCCCTCAATGTTTCTTTGTATGATAATTAGGTCTGTTTAAATATATTAATGGCCATTAGCCAAGGGATGACTTACTGGCCAACTTTTGTTTTGCCCCTTTGCTCTCACTTCACTATTAGTGCAGTTGTTTTTATAAAATGGAATGGAATGGAATTCTTTTTTAGGATGATTGTTTTGGGGCTTTTTCGCCTTTATTTGATAGCACAGCTGAAGATTTGACAGGGAAGGGGGGAGAGAGAGAGAGGGGATGACATGCAGCAAAGGGCAGCGGTTCAGAATCTAACCAGGGCCGCTGCTCTAAGGACTCTTACGAGCCTTAGTACATGGGGTGTAGGCTCAACCAGGGTAGCTACTGGGGCGCCCCTAAAATCTAATGCAGTTCTGCTGATGTTTAAATCGGCATGTTATTGTCGAACTACAGCTAGCTTTAATCTGGGAGAAGTTTTGACTTTTTAGAATTTTTTTAACACAAGATGCTTCAACATCCTCGTGATCTAGATGATTTATTACAAATACCAAGAAGGCGTTTGTTTGTTACTGCACATATGCAGATCTTTTGAAGTAGAACCCTGCACTGTGATCAAGATTCCCACAGCAGCCATATATCACAAATCTCCATTGGGACATATATTTTTCACATTTTAGGGTTTTAACGGCCCACTTTACCTAGCTAGTTACCTCGTTAGCCAGATAGACAATAGTTAAGCTAACTTCCCTGCTAAATTCATAGCTGTAAAACTTGTTCCTAGGTTTGATAGGTAACTATGTCAAAGTTTCTCTGGGAGATTTTCTGGCAAAAATGGTCAAAATGACCGCTGGGAGAATCAGGTTAGTACGATCAGTATCCTTGGTCAGTACTCAACATTTCTTAACTTTTTATTTTCCTTGGTGCGTAGGAGTTGTCTAGCCTCAAGGGACCCATACTGTGGTTGGACCAGAGGTAGCACCTGCTCCTTCCTGAGACCAGGCACACGGTGAGGACACACACACACACACACACACACACACACACACACACACACACAGAAACCTGTGAGTTTCCTACCTCTGCAGACCTGCTGTCTGCAAACTCAGGACATATTATATGTGAAGAGTTGTATTGGCAACATTCCTGTATGTGGTACATGGAAAGGTCTGGAAAGCAACATGTTGAATACATACTTCACTTTATTATGTCAAATGAGGAGAATAAATGCTAAAAATCAAACAATGTCAGAGTGTTCTTGTAGTTTAAGAGACGTGGATTCTAGCTCCTGTGTCTGAAACCAAGACTTTAGATTTTAGTTTATTCCCCAATGCCCCCTCAAGGAGAATCATGGAGATAGTTACAAAACAAAACAAACAGAAAGAACTGAAACAACATGGACAGCGACACTTGTTGCTCGGTAATTGAAATCAAACTGTGGGCAAATGCAATACAATAAAGAGGAAAATGACAAGGAAAGAAATGTCAAAAATGGCTAAACAAACACACTCTGGTAAATAGTTACTTAAAATAAGCCAATACACTGTATCTACTACGAATGAGTCTTTAGCTTGAACGACGCTAGCGCGGACCGCCGATTAGCGTACAACGCTAGTATTCGGTGCACAGGGAACATAAACACAAATTGCTATTTATACCACTAAAAAGGCTCAAAATATCACCACACCTCAACGGTAGCATAATGAGGGTCCCTAAATGTTAATCGAAGCATTGAGAACTTTGTAAGTGTACAGACAGTTTATTGAAAAGATAGATAATAAAGACACTCGCGTTCATGTTTACATGCGGCCGCCATCTTGAAAACCAGTCATGACTTACAGCTGGCGATGCAAACTAAAATCAAAAGCAGTTTGCTCAATATATTTGAAATAATCGCACTCTGCATAACTTGTCTAGTGTACTTTCTCAGTGGATAACTGTCCATCTGGTCCCTCCGGTCTGGGTCGCCGAAAAAGTTTCAAGTACAGCCCTGTTTATCAGAGAGGGGAAATCTTCAGACTGTAAAAAAAACTGCGTATCTTGGGCATCGCGACGCAACAGGTCCCACTCCTGGCAACACAGACACTCCTGTTGGGTGGCCATAGCTTCACAATGTCCGCAGGTACACCACCGGTTTCCCGAAGTACGAGGCTGTGTTGCGGTATTGACGGTAGCTCTCTCTCTCTCTCTCTCTCTCTCTCTCTCTCTCTCTCTCTCTCTCTCTCTCTATCGTAGCCCTTTCACGGAGCTCCCGCAGCTCTTCGTTCAATAAACTGTCTGTACACTTACAAAGTTCTCAATGCTTAGGTTAACTTTTTGGGACCCTCATTATGCTACCGTTGAAGTTTGGTGATATTTTGACTCTGATGATGCAAGAGACCACTGAACCACAGCACACATTCTCTGTCTGTGTTTTGTAATCATTTAGTCAGTTTAAATAAAGCTGTAAAAATTAAATGTTTAAATGTAGTTTTGAATATGTAAAAGTTCAGATTAGTTTTTTATTGTGTAGGTATATTTATTTTATTTTGTAAGACGTGTGGGTGTATAGTATTTGATTTTAAATACCAACCGTTATCAATTAATAACAATAGTTTCACACTTTTTATATCATTATCAGTTATAAATGTATATTCCGATAAACATATAAGTATTATTGGTATCAAAGTCAAACATTTTACTGTACCCAGTATCGCAATCCCTACTTCCAGCTCTCATCATCATCTGTGTGTCTGACCCTGACTTCTGACCTCCCTGAGGGATGGCAAGCAAAAGGAGAAAATCAATAATGCGATCAATGGTGTATCCTATTACACTGGATGTCACATCAGTATGTGCCATATCAATTTGATTGATTACTATCAACAAATGTCCCCATGAATGTACAATTTCCTATGCAAATGTAAACATGTTCATATAAAAAGTTAATGTTTTACATTGATGAGTATTTTTCAATCAGGTATAACTTAATTTGTTTCTGTTATGTTGGAGTGTAAACATTCGACCATGACAGATCACATAACTGTATTTGGTGAATTAAGGATACTACTGTGGTGGACTTTCCAGCTTATGAACTCATGCTATGTAAGTTGAGACAGTGGTACCACAGGTCTAACATAACAGCAGTAGGTCACAACCTGTCTCAGGCAGAGGAGTAGTTCAACTATGTCTCCATAGATGACGGGAGACGTAACTGCGTTAAGGCTGTTTTATGCTTCTGCGTCAAATCGACGGCGTACCCCCACAGACCCCCTAGTCGGTGTTTCAAGCAGCCTATTGTTGGGGAGTAGCAACATGCTAGTTCACTGACATAAGCTTTGCAAGTAAACTCAGACATATATTGGTTATGATGACGGGGTTATCCGTTTTTAAAGTGTCTATATGTCAGTAATGGTTTGAAATTAGCACTTCGCCAGCAAGCAGTACTTTGTGGGCAGTTGTGCTAAAGTTTGCTTGCTAACATAACATAAACTGGCTGGCAGACACCTCGCAAACTTATCTCCCCCTAGCGTTATGGCGGTGAAATGCACCGCGATGTAAAGCAACCCCGACCCAGAACTCCGAAAGGGTCACGACGCCGTAGCTACAGCGTGGAGTTGACGCAGAAGCATAAAACAGCCTTTACGATAAGACAGTGCTGCCTCAAGCACTCCCATCCTGCCAAAGTCAGGGGAGGAAGTTAACACATACTCACATTCATACACACACACCAAAGGATAGGATGTAATGCAATTTGGTCCAGCTGACATTGTTTTCACTCTGTAGGTGTTTGGGTTCATGATTTAGGTAAGCATATGTGTTTATGGCACCGGCAATATCTTTGTTTATCTTTGTTTAAGGTTCAGCTAAACTTAACACCTCCAGCATGAGTTTAACCTTCATACACCTTCAGGAAGAGAGGAACTTTAGAAGTTGGGATGGCACTACACTGTACTGTTTAATTCTTAAATTCCCCTCGAACGAAATTTCGTTAAATGCTTCTGTGATGAGTTGTATGAGTTGTGCTGCTCCTGAGAATTTCCATAAAAACTATAATGATGTGTTTTCAGCTGTTTGTATACATGTATAATATATATATGTATATATATATATATATATATATATATATATATATATATATATATATATATATATATATATATATATATATATATAAGAGAAATATTGAAGTCGTCTGATGTGTTGATCTCTGTGTGACTGCAGGCTGCCTTTTCAACAAGATGTGGAATATGGAAACTCCACGTCCCATCTAGGAGACTGTGATGGTAGGTTGCAGCATTATGACATGGATGCTTCTGGCTGTGTACAGCAGACTGAAGGCAGGCTCCGCCTAGTGGTTCAGTCCTTCATTACATCTGTCTACATGTCACTGAACATTTTGTTCTGAAAAAAAAAACTGACTCTACCAAGTGAGAGACTATTTGGGAATTCATTTCTGAAATTTAGCACATTGTAATTTAATTACAGGTATAATCTAATTTTGCTCCCCTGCTCAGCAAGATCCACTCAACCTTGATATTAGGAACTAAGTGTTTTGGTGTCTTTTATTCACAGCTGAATCAGGTGGGAGTCAAACTGGGATTTTAGTTTCAACCTCGCTGCCTACAGGTCCAAACTGAGCTCCCAGTTTAATTGGAGAGGATGTGAGAGGAGTAACTGCTGGTAGACAATACCACTAGACTGCCGAACAGGAAGTGCAACATCCTCCCAGTCACAAGGCTTTGTTCTCTCAAAGCTGAACATCTGAGAGAGGAATGACCGAGGGTAGCGTGAGTAAGCTGGAAATAGCATAGCATAAAATACTGATGTGCCTTCTGTTAAGAGGCTCAGATGTCACTGCAGCAGCACCAGAGAGGGCCTCTTTTGAACCTTGCTCTGAAATTCATTGAAAACCAAAAAAAACAGTCATTTCCTCTCCAGCAGGTTCTTTCTAAACCGTTCCACCTGTTTTAGGCCAGTTTCAAAGTCATAAAAATCCCCTTATTTAGATCTGAATTCCCAAACAGAAAAAGCCCTCATCACATCCATTTGTTTTAAACTGCTATATGGGCTTCTAGTTGTTATCCTGCACTTAGAAACTGATCGCAGTAGAAGTCAGTGATGCCATGCTGCAGACCTGACAGACTCTAATCCGAGCGGTGAAAGCGCAGCAGAGGCCAAGCCAGGGACAGGCATGTGCTGCTGTGTCTGCAGATGGGAGTGATTAGAGCTGGGGGGAAACACTGATGTAATGGTATGCTGCGAGGAGAGAGTCTCTGACCGGGCTGCAGGATGGAAATTGTGAGGAGAGGAGAGCGGAGGAAAGGAGAGTCAGCTGCTGTGGTCTGATCTGTGCTGATGACAAGTGCAGGCTTCTCTGAACCTGGAGCCTGTGGAGCCCCAAGGCCAGACTGGAGAGAAGCTCCTTTTATAGACAACCATCGTATGCTGATGACCACCAATTATGTGTTATTGTAGTTATTGATTTATTGTTAAACTGTATATCTTGGGAGGGGAAAAGCACTAAGCCAAAGTAGCAGAATAGCACTATATGTAATAATAATGATAATTTAAAACTGTGCCCCGTGGACACACATTGAGAGAGGATGTCCATTGTACTGTTCTACTAAATGTCATCTTCATAATTGTATCTCTTAATCTTCAGGAATCCTGCAGCAGAGTTTGCTGATTGAACCGGAGAGCTTGGTCTCCCTCAACCTGCTCGTGGCGTCTGCAGTCTCTGCGTTCACCATCGGGGCGGCGCTCTCCGGCCTCGCCGTCTGCTGGATCATGGCCCACAAGCCCACCAACCGTCGCCACGGCAACACCTCCCAGTCTTCTATCCAGCGGCGTGAGAGAGGCCTACTGACTAATGGCGGTGGGATGGGAGGCTCCGTGCTCAGCGTGACACGGCAGGGAGGCGGGGAGCGCCCCTGCTCTCAGGGCGGGGAAACCCTGTTTGTCATGCCCAACGGCTGGGTGAAGTCAGGAGAGCTGGACCCGGGTTTCCTGCCAACCCCGGAGCACACGCCCCAGCAGAAACGCAGAGGCCTACGCCTGTCTGACTCCAACTCTGGAGGGTGGGACACCAGCCAGACGTACCTGGGGGGAGGCTCCGTGGGTCTGGGTTCACCCTGCCGCATTCCCCCCTCCGTCTACCTGACCACCAGACTCTTTCAGCAGGGGGGAGGCGGGAGACACAGTGGTGAGAGCCGGGGGAACGACACGCCACGCCAGCACTATGTCTGCCTGAGCAAGCAAGAAAAAGCAGTGAAGGGGACGCCCAAAGCTCCTCTCAGGAAGTCTGCAGGAGAATATGTATACCCCATGACCCCCCAGGACTCACCTGAGCGTCGGAGGGTGGTCTCAGCACCCAGCGCCCCCATGGAGTATGGCGAGCCGCTGCCTTTGCGCTGGCCAGCCCCGGAAGGGTACATCCTCAGCAGCCATGGCATGGTCCCCGTCCCCATGCCTCAACCCTCCATGCCGGCTCCCAGTGGCCAGGCTTATGTGTCCCAGCAACACCCCCCCGGGCTGAGCAGGGCTCTGCTGAGAGGAGCCCTGGAGCGAGGGGAGCTGGGCGAGCTGGTGGATCTCTGCCATCTGATGAGTAAGAAGAACTGCAGTGATAGGACTCAGGCTGGCCAGTGACTCTTGAGGAAATGAAGTGGACGGGAGCGTTTCCATGTCCAGAGCTCTCTGTTTAATTTACACAGATCTCTCTTTTCTCTTTCCTCCTCATTCTGTCCACTCCCCTCTCCCTTCTCCTCTCTTTTCCCTACGTCTTTATTTGTCATTCAGCCCCTCTGATCTCCTCTATCAGTCTCTCAGGCAAACTCCCCATGATGAGTCTCTCTTTATGACCGGCTGCTGGGTCTGCCACTCATATCCTGGCTCACACTAATTGGTCAGATGGACTGAAGTTGTCGCTGAAGTTGTTGCTGTGTCTGCATTTCAGAGTTGCCTCTCTCTCCTGCTACTCAACGGCAGTGGGAAGAGGGAGGAGAGAAGATGGAGGGAAAGAATGGGGGCCAGAGATGACGGAGACAAAGATGGACATGGCACTTAGAGACTGCCTTCTCTGTGCAGATTAACTGGGACTGCAGAGCCAGTCAAATACTGCTACGTGAGTGGGATGCCTTTTCCCTCTCGGATACCATTAACAAGACTGCCACCCATCTGTTCTCCACTATATCACCTGTTGGTCTGATTGCCAACTAGGTAGGCAAATTCCGAACATCGTAAAAGTATCTGAAGCTGCAGGTGACTCATCAGACAAAAAAATCTGGAGTCATTCTGACTGTAAACACAAATCTAACGGATGATGAGGAAACACAAAATCCTTCTCTCTGTTTCTTTTTCTTTCTCCTCTTCACTGCACACATGCAGTCAATGCATACATGTTTTTGTACAGGTGACGGAGGGTATGTAGTATTCTATGTGTACGAGGAGCACGACGTGTGTGCCAAATGCCTCTAACCTGTCTCGCAGGGATATGGGACCATAACTCACTTCTTTGGAGAGCAGAGGGCAGTACTGAAATGTCAGCACTATTTTTGCCAACCGCATGCTCTCTGTAATGACGGCATCTCAGCCGTCCATCGCTCTATTCCTTTGCCTCCTTACACTCCATGTACTCTTTAATGACCAATAATTCCATGAGGACGTCTGGGGAGATTGCACCTGAACACTGGACTGAATTGTATCAGATTGAGACAGAAAGGAAGAGAGAGAGGTGTTTTAGAGGATTTAAAGTAAAGGCACTGCAATATATGAACACCTTGTCCTTCACTGTCACCTTTGGGGATTTTTAAAATGCACGCGCACACACACACACACACACACACACACATTCTTTAATGCTGAATTATAAAACACAGTCCGGTTTTATTGGGCCAAATTTCCCCTTACGCCCACAGTGTTTCAAGGTCCCACAGACGTGATACAGAACAAAGTGACAGTTACAGTGGTGATGATTGAAACCTCTGGCCTAACTCAAAGCCAATCCCAGCAGGCAAATGGGACTATATATTCAGCCCATCAAAGTGTCCAGCGCCATGAAATGGTGTGCGTTTAGATCAACACATGTTGTGAGCGCGTTAGCGAAGGAAATGGAAGTCATAAAAAAGGTGAAAAGATAAGAAGACTGAAACAAAGCGAGTGTGACTTGATGAAACAAACTTGTTATTAGAACTGACCAGTTGACTTGATTTTCACACGAGCAGTCACAGTCAGTCGCGAGCAAATGAACGCTGGTTTGTGCTGACCTTGTAGTGAGCAGCAATATATGGTTTATCTGTACATAGCAATCTTTCATTTAGATAAAAATTATAATGTAAGACAAACAGTAACTCCAAAAAAATGACATCCGGCACTAGCTTGCAAACAAAAACATTTATCATGTCAGTATAGCTATTAATGTATGAAAATCTGTTTTCATATAGTCTCATATCAACCTGCTTCAAGAGTGAAACCACGAAGACGCCGAGAACTACCAGTGTCTTTTCTTTTTTACATCTGTGTGCCAAAACCATGAATGATTTACTGATGCCTGATTACTGAAGCAAAAAAAACCCGGAGGAAACTTGTTTTAAAGTGCCATGAAGACCATTTCATTCTTATCAGCAATGCACCTCATGAACTATGGGGTTGGAGAACTCACGAATTGCAGTAAACTTGTGAAATGTATGCCTTTGGCCTTTACATGCTGAATGTTATATCTTATTTTTTTTATTTAGATGTCAGCTTGTGCTGTTGAAATCGTTTGTTTCAGCTCCCCCTGTCCGTGTGTCCAGATGCTACTGACACTGAGTGCTACCAGCAGTGTTTCAGGGTCTGCTTATGAACTACTTTCATGTCACACTTATATACTGTAAATATGTAAGAATGAATACAGACACTTTGTCATGCCTTTTATGATTATAATGTAATGTATTCACTGATGCCATGAAATGTGTTTATTCCAGAATAGCCAATATGTAATAATATGAAGTAGTTCATAAGCGAACCTTGAAATGGACTGAAATGCTGCGAGGGAACACTGTGTATCTCATTTTGTCTCATATCTGTCCTGATTCTGGACTTTTCGTCTTGTTCTGTAGTCTAGTGATTGTCTGTCATCGCCAACCGACTGCCATACTGGGGGATCTTGAAAATACTTGTGTGAATGAATGTACTCGTTGCTTTTTTGTTTATTTGTCATTATACTGTGCAGTAATAAGGAAAAGCACAAAAAACTTTTCTCTTTTTGTTTTGCATAATGAAAAGGGAGCTGTTCTGTATTATTTGTGAATAGTGTAAATAATCATCCTGAAGGTATAGTGTATCAGTTGTGGGGGGCTCGTTCATGCTCTTCTGAGACAGGACTGTGTTTGAAGTGTGGGATTTTGGGGGGGGGGGTTTCTTCGGTGAGAATGCTGTGAATAAGATGTATGTACAGTATTTACGTGACTTTAGCTGACTGCTGAGCTCAGCTGTTTCCTGTTATTAGAGTAGAGTCGCAGGCCTGATCTCAGCTAGAACTGAGCCTTCTTATTTGACTGATGCCTGCTGAGTTTTTTTTTTGCAGTTGCTAAGATACAGCTGTTATAATAACCATTGATCTTTGGAGTACTGCTATTAAATGGCATTATATAATTGACTGCTAATGTTGTTGAGTGTGGATCCGAATGCACTCATTGAAATAAATGCATCTCATTATACGCGTGCCCACATATACGCACATCTATAAATGCAATTCTATTACTTCACAGCAGTCTCAAGTAATGTGTATGTCACAATTGCAGTTTATTTCCCATAAATGAGATTTGTTTGTCATCAGATTGGCAATTTCAAACTTCACAACAGCCAAAGCTCCAGAGCAGACAGGCAATGAAAAGATCTTTCAAGTATTTACTTTTCTCGTCACAAGAGGGAGCCGGGCACTGGATTTCATTTATCTGGCCTCTGTGTGGGAGGGAAAGGCTTGAACTCCCATTGGTGCCTGTGCATTGACTGGACACGGTCTGTCTGTGCTGCTGAGCTAGACACAGACTGTAGTTTTATTTAGTAGAGAGGTCTGGTGCAGAGATGAGAATACCCCTTGTTATCTGCTTTGATATAATGCTTTGAACATTACACAGAGAGCAGTAAAGTCAACAAAAGATTGAGTAAGTTACTTAACAAGTATTTATATTCCAAAACACACACACACACACACACACACACACACACACACACACACATCTAGCAAGCAGCTGAAGAGTTTATACAACAACTTGATGATTGAGGCCAAACCAGATGTAACTGATTAAGTTACATTTTGTTCTGCCACCGTACATACTGATATACATAATTAACAATACTTAAATAAATACTTATATTCAACAAATCATTTGTACAATTAATCAATTGGGAACTGTTGATTCAAAGATGAAAAGTTCATTTTTACATAGCCTACATTTCATTTGAAGAAATCATAAAATATGTCACATTCCAATCAGTCAGACAATGCTGCAAATTTAAAGGGGTACTCCAGCGTTTTTGTATTGCACTTCCAAAAAGCCTAAAGGTACTCTTACTTGATGTGTAAGATAGGTGAAGAACCCCTTTAACAATATCATTTGTTTAATATTGTGCAGTTTAAAATAAGTATACATACATGCTTGTACTCCCTTTTACTTAAATAAATAAAACTGTTTCAATAGAAAATAATAGCTGATGGAATCAAAACAGCAGTTTGTTGAGGCGATCCATTCAGCCACAAGTAGATACTCGTGTGCAGGTAAGTATTCAGACTGCCAGTTATCAGGTACTTTTTCAAAGTAGTTGACAATAAAGGCAATATGGATCGGTGTGTAGCAGACAATGAACACAATCATGTTCGCTGTTACTATGCCAATGGTGCTTTTCTTTTCTTCTGACTTGTCGCCCTCCTTTAACAGAATACAGATGATGCGACTGGAGCAGAAGACAATGATCAACAGTGGAGTGAGGAAGCCTATATACACCAGAATGACAATGAACTTCAAATTAAGTTGGATATTTTTACATCTTTCATAACATTTCCAGAGCTTGTTAGGGTAATTTTCCTTTCGGAATAAAGCACATATTGTCACAAGAAGTCCCCAAAAGAGCAAACACACAGCACAAGCTGTCTCTTTCTTCTTTCTCCAGGATCTGGCCTGCAGCGGGAACCTTATGACCAGGTAGCGCTGGACACTGATGGCCGTGGTGGTCATAATGCTGGCATACATGTTGATGTAATGTAGGAAAATGAGGAAAGTACACACTGGAGTTGGGTGCAGGCAGTAGAAGGCATCGTAGATCCTGAAGGGTATGAAGAGGATGAGGGCAGTATCAGCTATAACCAGGTTGAGCATGTAGATGTGCGTGTCTGTCCAGGGGTCCCGTTTGGCAATGAAGGCACGCAGAGCAGCAGCATTGACAAGGAAACCCAGGAGAAACACGGGACTGTACGCCAAACCCTGAAGAGTGTCCCCTTCACAATTGTTGGTGGTGCTGTTGGTGGTGCTGTTGCACATACTTATCTGTAAGAAGTGTCCATGTCAGAGTAAAAAATAATACTATGTTAGTTTAGAGAAGAAGTAAATATGCGACGCAAAAGAAACACATGAATATTCTGTTATAGGTTATTAGATACAGCTTACAGGTTCTCACTTTTTTAAAGGATAGGTTCACATTTTTTCAAGTCAGTCCTAAATATTTTATTTATTTATATTTTATTTATATTTTATTTTTGTAATTCCACACATTCTTCTTCCTTGTCAAAACCTAGTGTCTACATTACCCACAATGCAACACTGACAGTTCCATCAGAGACTCTGGTGTGTCATGCTAGTAACGGCTAATGTAGCCTTGAGCTGCTAGCCTCAAACAGATATTATGAGCCGCTACAGAAGTCTGGTAGGCACTTTTTTCAAACTACACACCCCCAGATTTCCTTTCATTTTCAAACTTCAACCTCAACCGACACTGACTCAAGTGACATCACTTGAGGCAAAATTAGTGTGAGAAATTTGAGGGTATTAGCTTTGACTTAAGTTTAGAATGCATTTTGGACTTTGTCTCCCATCTCGTACATGTGGAATCCTGTTAGGAAAAGGATCTCTTCATGGCCAGTATGGACAAGTTGATGATTACAGCAACCAAAAACGGTTTCAGTATACACATGGGCATGTGAGTGAGACTTGAACAAATGTGAAGCTTTCCTTTAGTTTTGTATGACATGTCCAACACATGCAACACTGTATTAGAATGTTATCATACCAGGAAATGATTACTCATCATCTGATAATTACTTTCTTTTAGATAAAAAAAGTTATTTCTTACCAAATAAAGAACTTACTGATGCTGCTTATTCAACTCATCATTTAAACAGAAACAGTAACAATGTGACAAGGCTCATTTATGAAAACATATACACACGTCTACAGTTGAAATCAGTGGAAGACAGAAAAGCAAACATCAGCTTTGTGTTGCTCACAATGATCCAATAAAAACGTAAACTTACCAAATGAGCTGTTGTCATTTTTAAATGATTTTAAAGGCAGCTGCACTGCATCAACGCATCTCTATGTCTTGTTGAAAATGTGATAAGTGTGAAACTCCACATTTGTATCACTTCCTCTCTTGTTGATGTATTTGTCATCTCTGTGGCTTAATGTAGGCCTAGAGATGTAGACCAGCTAACATAACAGCCAACCACAGACACATTTCCCCTTGTAGTGTAGTTTCACAGTAGCTTTTGTCTGCTCCACTTTTATTGGTGGAAATTAATGTATATGGGTAATATTAAATTGAAGCAAACTGTGTTGTGGCTCTGCAGTACTTGGTGTTCATAATGAATTAGTGTTTTTAGAGTCAAAACAAGGTCACACTGTGATGGAGTTGTGTGGGAGGTTAGGGTTCCAGACTGGAAACAGAAATAGCACAGTAGTTGCGATTTAGAGCACTACCTTTCCACTATTTAACAGCTAGATTATGAAGAGAAATGGGTCAATCTTTTGGTTCTGTTGGCTAAAAAAAAGCGGACAACACATTCAAAAACCAACACAGGCCCAAAAATGATGTGACAACAAACCTTGAAGGTGATGGTTACTTTTGCTTGGAAAATGTGTGTCAGCCCTGATTGGGAGCTTGTTTGTCTCATACATTCATTTCCATTTGTTATATATCAACTGACAAGCAACAAAATAGCCTGTAATTTCTGCTAAAGCTTTCAACAACTGACAGTCACAATCAAACAGGCCTCTGGCGTAAACCTCTGTTTATAAAAAGAACCTTTGTTAATAAGTTTCTGAATTCAATAAGACAGATAATTGAAACAGATTGAGAAATTATTAAGACATCTGCAGGCCTCGCTCTACCTTCATGCAGCTCTGTCTTCGCATTGTGAGTAATTTTGTCAACACGTCCTCGTCAAAGTATTCCTATCCAATTAGACAGACGAGGGGGGAAGCTTGGACGCAGGCCGGTCTGGCTGCCACACACACAAGCCAGGCGCTGCACAATGATGGCCACCTTAATGGGCATTCAATTAAAAATGGAGCCATGCAGTGTTTGTGTGTCTGCATGTTTTTTCCTCTTACGTTTTGCTTTGTTTTTGCATACAGTAACTATGTCTTACAGCAGCTTGTTTGTCTTCTGGGGTCTGATTCACTTGTTTGTGGCAGAGGGAGTGACTAAGCTGCCGAGTGTTTACTTTGACTGAACATGATGCCAACGTCAGAATCAATCCATTGTAATATTTAATTTGGAGCAGGAGAAAAGGAGTTGAAATTGGACGATGAAACATTTACTGAAGGTGCTTGTCCTAAATAATCTTGAACCCTGAGCGGATTTGAACAAGATTACACAGATAAATCATTGCCTGCATCATAATCTTTTATACAGCGTGGGTCCAGCACTGTGCTCATATTCAAGTACTCAAGTACAGGTAATGATGGGCGAAGGAGGCCTTCGGCTTGGTGCAGATGAGGTCATGGTTGCGAAAAAAAGAAGAGAAAAGAAGAACAGAGTTGTTAAAAAAAGATTTAAAAAAGGACATTTAAAGTAGTATTACTGAGTGTGGCTCCTGGCAACATTGCGTACAATGGTTGCCTCTGTATCGTGGCCTCAGATGTTTAGTACAGAAGGACAGCTTTGTTTGAGAGGCAGGAATAGAAGGAGAGTAAAAAGAGGACTGTTTTGGTTGGGGGGGGGGCAAAGATGTATATTAGAAGTGTATTATTAGAGTGTATCCTTTCTTTGTATGGTTACTTAGTAATCAAGGTTAAAACAGGAATAGAAGTGTCATGACAAAGCATCAAGTGCTGTTCAGGACGGACCAAAGGTTGTTTTTTTACTAAGTCAGGAGGTTACGTCAGCATCAAAAAGCAGAGCTGAAAGTTCATTCAAAAAGGGAAGGTAAAGACTGACGGAAAGAAACCAAACGACTGAAAGGGTGGGGGGTGGAAATCTAAAAAATGTGGTCTGGAAAAAGTTTTGGATGGTCTAAACGGAACAGTTGAGAATACACGACACAAAAACAGATGACAGAGCAGAAAGGTTTAGAGTATGAAGTTGCCCTTTAACTTGCTGTTTTCTACATTTAAATCTATTTTCACTTGACACAGTTTGGTTTCAGGAAGGCTTTGACATGCCCTTTCGAGCCAAAGTCAGCGTGCTCCACTGGACTGCGACCTCCGAACTGAAATGTGGACTATTTGAAGCCAGAGGGGGAAGCAATCATCCTATTAGAGAAAAGACTGAAGGTCAGGTGTGGCTGTGTAAAAGGACATGGGCCATTAGTGTAAAGGCTGGAGAAGCAGTGACTTTATTAGGAGAAATATTCCTAGTAACACATTGCAATGACTTTTGAAATTCAGATTTCTACAACAAGAACCCTGAAGAGCACAGGAAATGTTAGATTGTATTCTGTTTATTAGGAATTACTGCTTGTAATCTTGCAGTTATTGCCTTCTTAGCGATGCTCTCAATTTTATTAAAAGCTACTTCAAAGATGTTATTCTCTGAAAATAAAGGCAGAAATCTAATATTACACAGGATATGAGGGGGTTCCATATTTTGAATGTGGTCTGTTGTTGCCATTACTTTGTTTTAAATCCCTTTAGGCTGATCCTGTTTTCACAGAGATATTTCCCATATCTACCTAGATCTGGTATATCATTGTGGATACATGGTTGTCTGCTGGTCTCAGCCGGTCTCATTTTCTTGACTCTGGTCTGCCTGTCTCTCTTACTGCTTGGCTATTTCCTTTACCCGCCTCGCTGCATTTATGGCTGTCTGTCTGGAACTGTTTGAAAGTGCCCTTTACACGTCGGTGGTGAGGCAGGGTGGTGGTGGGGGAGGGAGGGAGGTTTTCATCGCTCTAACTAGGTCAGTGAAGACACACCCCTCTCTCCCCTCACAGTGCCCCTGCTCTCCCCCTCCTGTCTCCCCTCTCTCCCTTTCCCTCTGCTCCCTGCTGTGACGCAATGCAGACTTTCACAGTCCGCCTGTTTCTCTCTTATTACCTCCCGAATCTGGTAAAACACAACACAGCCTTCCACTTCATTAATGGCAGTGATGCAGCCTCCCAAATCAGCATCCAGCGAAGCACATATCAGCTGAGACAGCTTGCTCTCTTCTAGCTGCCAGTCAGGTTAGATGAATCAGCTGCACCATATGGATCTGATTATCAGCCAGAGTTGCAACGATTTGGTCCAACTTTTTGTTGTGATGACGGAATGCTCCGTCATTGCATAGTGTTTATGAGGGTTGTCAATCTGTGGTCAGGTACTGTGCATTTGCTTTGGGAACACCCTCTTTTAGGAAAGTGTGCTGATGTGTGTGTCAGAGGTGATAGACAACATGTATTGCATCATCTGCTTTTTTTTTTTTAACCCTATAAAATACTTAACTAGTAACTTATCATTTGTCTGTGCACTCCTTCCACAATGTGGACTGAAAATCATAAAATATGCATGCCAAAAAGCAACTCCAAGTATTACATAAGCCCAGCCTGTTATACCACGACCCCAACACTAGATGTCTCTGCTTCTGCTGGCTGTGCTGCGATGAGTCATCTGGGTGTTTACATATGAACTGAATGACCAAATCTCACCCATGTCTGATTTTCAAATGCAGGGTGTTTATCACGGTAAACAACGATCTGAGGTGAGATATGTGGATGCACTGTGTGTTGCATGTGTTGAACAGATGGTGGTAAAGCAAGAGGCCAAAACATTTGGCTGGTGAATATGATAAACCTGTTCAGAAACCAGACAACAGCTGCACAATAAAAGACGAATGTGCGGATTTTTCAGTGATTTTTAGCTGATGTATGTTGTAATGTGAATTGCGCAACACAAAAGGATTATTCAGTAATTCCATTCTTCCCTGATTACATCATTGGATGCAGTCAGAGGATTACATGTACAAATGAGCTATGGTCTTGCATGAAAATGAAAGGGAATAGAGGATCTAATATCTGGTATAAATGGTGTGTTTATGTTCTGCTTTGTCTTTGTCTTGTCAAGACTCTAGGCCATGTCACATGGTGTTTGTGTATACTTGCCTGTATTATTGGTCAGTGTTGTTTGATGTTATGTGTGTAAAATTATATATATTGTCTTTTTTGCATTGATATGTTTATTTTCTGTAATATGCTGCCTTGAGAATGCCACTTCTAAAGCCTCTGGAGGGTTTTTAGGCAACTCTCCTTCACATTTCCTTGCAAATTATTAATTGTATCTTTTAAATGTTTTACATGTGTATAAAGAAACGAAGCAAAGTATCTGAGGGAAGATGGGAGGGTGAAAGAGCAGTGACATAAGGGGTGTATGGGTGTCCAGCAGTGGCTTGCGGATGGTAGCCTACGCAACAGATGTAGCTAGGCCAAAGATTGAGAAAGCAAGGTGGTACGAGGCGGAAGGGAAAGTAGTCACAGTTGAGAAAATGTGCATTATTCTGGAAAACACATTTATATCTCGCTGACCTTATTTACTGTAGATGGAAATGATGACAATGTTGATCCATGTGTAATTGCATGTGCTTGTGGCGCGTGCATGTGTGTGCACTCAACTGGGCCATGCTCACATGGCAAAGCACATTGATCCACACGGGAGATAAACACAACCCAGTTGTCGTGGCAACCTCCTTTTTAAGTTAAGTTACATATTTTACCCCACTACGTCTTTACATGGCACATATTTGTATTTGCATCAGATTTTCTATGTGAATGTTGACACAGACCACACTTAGAGCAAACATGTATTTTAAAGCCCAGCGTTGTATCCTTTCTGATTAATAAACAGGTTGACACTTTAATCAATCATGACTGTCTTTTGTTTTCGATAATGTATTACTTGATGAAAGGTACAGGACTGTGAATGTGTCAACACTTCGGAGTCCTCCCTCTGTTGGAGCGTCAGTTGAACCTGCTTTGCGAGAAGCAAGGAAGACAAAGGTAGAAGGGTTGGGGGAAAAGAAAAAGGGAGACAGTGACAGAGAGAAAGAGAGATCTCCTGCTGATTATGTTTGTCAAGACAAGTCTGGACATACTAAAGAAATGTAATATAGGTGTAACTCTATGCGTGCATGTTTGTGACTTTTACAGACTCAAACAGCCACGAAGAACATTTCCATAAAGACGTGAAACCTGAATTTAGAAACATGCGTATGTGTTGTGGAGGTTTAGAGAAGTGGGCTCCTGATTACAGGGTTGCTATTTTCAATTATGTGACTATTTGTACATGGGCAATAGAGAAGAACCATACTTCCCCTGTTCAGTACCGACTGTACAGTGGCCTTGAACAGGAATGTTCAGGTAGTAGATGATGTGGTCCCTGTACAGATCTGAGGAGTCTGTGGAGAATGTCAATTTGTTTGCAGAGAACCGGCATTTGCTGACACAAATATTATATACATTATAATAAGTCTAAGATGGTCTGTAAGCATGTTGACTGTCAGAGTTCATGCAGTTAGTGTGCATGGATATGTTTTTGAAGAGTCAAACTTGAACTTGAACCACCTGTAAACTTGGTACCAAATCTAAAACGTTCATCAGTCATTTTCTGCCGCTCGGGATCTCTCAATTAAAACACTAATAAAAGACAGAGCAAGGCCATCATTGCAGTCACTTTCTCCCGGTTAGGATTCCAGTGGTCATCCTTCACGAGGCTTTCTACTGGGAGCCAAATTATCCGCAGAGGTCTTCTCCTATCCAAAACAAACAGAGGTGATTAAAACCGGTAAAAGCATTGAAGAAAGCAGTTTTACGTTAAAAATCTGTTTCTTCGGGCCTGCGAGTCGAGCTGCTGCTAACGTTTGCTCAGGTTGTTTCTCTGATAACTTAAGACCCAGAAGTCCGATGACTAAAATCCTTCATCTGGTTAAATATAGTTAAAAACGGCCAAGATCTAGAAAGTGTATCATAAAAATGTGGCTTAAAGTGGGACAAACATTACATTTATGACAGATTTTAGCAGACAACCACCTTGCGCACCTGACACGTGCGCAAAGAGGATATGACGTCATCGACAGGTGATGGCGACCATATGTAACGAACCGTTACTTTAAAATTACAAATTTCTAAAGAGCTATGTGCCCCTTCTTTTCATTTTATGTTTTAATTTTATTCTTTCTTTAACAATTTATTTTGTACTTACTTTTCTCATAGAAGTCTGAGTTTCCAATTTGGAAATTATCACTGGCGTGCAGTGTATTATGTTCATGTAAGAAAAATGTTTAATTAAAAAGTTTCCAAAAAAAAAAGAAAAATTACAGATTTCTCTGAGTTTGAAAATTATTGGAAACATTTGGGATAATGTAAGTACACGCCTCAAACAAAATATATAACATAGGTCTAGTCATTTATAGGCATTTTAATGCAGAAGTACAGTTATGCTCATAAGTTTATGAACCCATGCTAAAGTTGATTAAAAAGAGGAATAAAAGAAATCATCTTTTAGCAATTGATCTTAATGCCATATTTTAAAAATAAATTAATAAAATGAATAAATGTTCCTTCTTAAAATACAGAGGGCATCATGTATGGTGAAGAGTATGTGATGATGTGGGGCTATTTTAATTCCAAAGGCCAAGGGAACTTTATCAGGATGCATAGTATCCTGGATCCATGAAATAACTGGCCTTTAAAAATAAAAATCTGCCCCCTGTATTTTAAGGAAGAACATTTATTTATTTACGATACATTATTCATTCACAAAGAAAATTGGTGTCCTTAAAGGTTGGATTTTTCATAATTTTTTTAATTAAGGCATTAAGATCAATTTCCAAAAGATGATTTTTTTTATTCCTCTTTTTAGTCAACTTTAGCATGGGTTCATACACTTATGAGCACCACTGTATTTTGATTTAACAATAAACATTCACGAGTAAATAAGGTAATAATAGTAAAAAAACAAACAAAAAAACATATTTAGGTGTTAGTTACAAAGATTTAAACATTTCAAAACTCAGCTAATTGTCTTTATCTGTGTAGGTGTGGTTTGGGTATGTCTGATTGACAGTAACCAAACAATCCTGCAACTGTCATCAGATCCTAATTCTAATAGTACAAAATCCTAAATTGGTCCACGAACGTATGAGTATAAGTCCTGTCCTGTCACCTTCAAACCATTGAGAAGAGCACAGAGAAAAACAGAAATACAGACATTTCTTATGTAAAATTACCCAAACTCTTCTTAAGTTGGCAGAAAACGTGCTCACGTAGGATCAAATCACTCACAGTAATCTGATTGAGAAAATAATTTTTCAGGGCCTTTGATCCACAGGAAATCCTTGATTAACTGCAGTGCAGTGCTCAGGGCTTGATTCAAGTTAAAACTATACATAAGAAAAAATATTATGATATGAAAATTTCTTGGTCACTGGTCAGGTGTTGACTAACTCTTCCTCTATAAGATGAAATCAGGTTCTACTACAGTGCAGGATCTGTTTAACCTCCAAAACAGGATGATTTTTGAAAATGTATGTGATAAATGGAATAAGACTTGACAATAGCTCATTTACAATGATGTAACTGAGTATAAGGCAGGCCAAGGACGCTATAAGAATATACTGTATGTTTGTGCTCTTCCTGTAAAGCATGTGAGTTGGAGGAGTGGGAGTGCTCAGTGAGATGAATCTGTACCTAATGACCTGAGATTGAACTCACATTCTATTTATTCTGCAGGCTTTATCAAACTTGTACGGTGTATGAAAAATGAAACTGATAAGGAGAAACTGAGAGGGAATAAGAAACAGATGTGCTACAGTGTAGAGCGGTAACAGGAGCTGGGGGAGATCCCAAAACAACAGGGAATGAGAAATAGAAAAGATGGAGGGTTGTAGTCGAGTCACCAACTGTCAAGTCCGAGTCAAGTCTCGAGTCTTCAGTGTTCGAGTCTGAGTCCGAGTCCAAGTCACCAAAGAAGAGTTGAGTTAGGTCCGAGTCAAGTCACCATTACCTGAGTTTGACTCTGAGTCGAGTCAGGAGTCCAGTGAATAGCGACTCGAGTCCAAGTCCAGGACTCGAGTACTCCATGAAACAGTTACAGATTAAATATATATCAATATCTTATATCAAATTTTTTACACATAAAAGTAGTCAGAAACTTCATCCAACTTCTGAGTCCGATTTCATAAATCCTTGAGGCTGATTTCATAAATCCTTGAGGCTGATTTCATAAATCCTCGAGTCTGAGTCCAAGTCATCAGTGCTCGAGTCCAAGTTGAATCAGGAGTCCAGAGAATAGCTACTTGAGTCGGAGACCAGGATTCGAGTACTCCACCACTGGGATGAGGATGTGAAGTGGAGGCGAGGGATTAGGATGAGTATGTTGTGACAGGGAGGGATCGGTGTTTGTGCTCATCTGGCACACTGACCTAGTGATGCAGACAAACTCACTGCTCCAGATTACAGGGCCGTGGCTGCAGGAAGGGGGGAGGGAAGGATTAATGCTGAGGAAAAAAACAGATTAATTAAATGAGGGAAGAAGGAGTGAGGGATTACAGCTCTGTGGATGGCAGGAGACTAAAATAATCCCAGCAAACCGACTGGCACAGTCCAGTACATGCGCATGTGTGTATGTTTTTGCCGTGTTGTGGGTGTGATGTACACATTAAAAGAAATTATGAGTAAAAGACGATGATAGACGTATTTTAAATTACTCTCGTGCACATAGAAATGCATGTGAACATTTTACAATGTGAAAATAGACTGGAATGTAAGGAGTTGATGCTGCTAAAGCAGAGAGATTGGCCACGGGGCCCCACTGAAACCATGTGCAGCCAATCAGTTACAGTTGGTCCCTCATCCCTACAAAGACTCTTTGATGTGAGCGAGACCTTTAAATTCAACCCCGGGGAGTCACAAGGTTGCACGGGCTTTGATCTGAGTCAGGAGAAACATTATGCCTATCCTTACAACAAGGGCCTTCTGCACAACAACAATATGTCTGCTTGCCTGACATTTAAAGAGTAGGCGATAACAAGCACGGGTTCATGGGTGAGTGTTGGAAAATCAGTGTGCTAAACACAAACATACTGTATGATTCTCTACATCTAGATGATGCCTCTACAATGGAGCTGTTCAAGGTAACAGCAATAAGTGTCACTCTTAACCTGCTGTAGCTGTACCTTGCATCTATGTGTTTTCATGAACAGTAACCAAAGAGAGTCGACTAGGTTGATTTTATTGTAAAGACTAGTGCAGTGCCTGGTTAAAAACATGTCTGTTTGGAACAGGCAGGGGCGGGGCTAGAAGGACCAATCCATTGGGCTAGAGTGCTGTCAATCTGACAATTCAGATTTCCATTGGATCAGAGTACTGTCACTTGGCTGCCTGTTCTGCCAATTTTCCCAGCCTTTGTCACACGACCAATTAATGTCTCCATGATGACTATTGAATTATTTTGTTTTTTGAAAGGCAGACTGAGCCTATAGAAAATGTGTATTGTATTCGGATGTAAACTAATAATGAATATCACAATTAGAAATATTAAACTAGTATCGAGCATGAAATTAGAATTGAAAGCTCTACCTTGACCAGACATTAAGTCAATGTAAGTACATTGGGCTGATATATTGCCTCACTTTTGGCTTCAAGTAAACATTTGAATGCAGGGATATACTGTGCGGTATTGATAGTTTTAAAATGAATAGTTAATTTGAGTACTTCTTTTAACACTGCCAATACCAACATTCCATGGACTCATGCGCACACACAGAGGGCCCTCGCTTTATTGAATGATACTCCTTTGCAGTGCATTTGATCTAAGAGAGCCAAACAATCCACGCAGGTGTGAACTGGAAATATCTCACAATGCTACTCTGCATTAGAGATCATTTCTGTCTATCACTGTCACTTTAAATGGTGTTTCTGTACTTGGAAAGACTCAAGGCAAATAGGACATTGGCTTTTTGTCCTCCTTCTCTTGTGTGTGCTGCAGCTTTGCTTGTTGTCACACAGTCTATGATGTAAATATCCGTCCATTTATGTATCATTTCTCACCCCCCTTCATCTGCTTCCTCATCCTGTTATGCTGCTGCTGGCAACCTTCTAAAATCCTTCTCCAGCTCTAAGCTCATCGTCTTCTTCCTTGCCTCTTCTTTCGCCGCTTACTTTATCATCGGGCAACAAAATGTCTGCCATATACGAGCCATGCCAAAGCCCTCCTTCCACTCCCTGTCTCTCCTTCCTCTGCTGTCTAACCAAGCTGCACAGCGGTTACGTAAGACCTAAGGTCACTGGCGTTGTCAAGGGAGACATAGAACAGAGGGGCTTTAGAGGAGATGTGCACGGGGTGAGAGAGAGGAGGAAAAACTACAGACACAAACGGACGAGAGGAAAAGCTGTGCAGAAAAGGCTACAAAAATAAGGATTTGAAGATGTGTGCATACTAAAAAAACACCAAGATGTCAGAATATATTTCATGTGGGCTAGCATTATGTATGCCAAACAAAGATGAGGGCGAGGAAAAGACTTTAAAAAAAAGAAAAGAGTGAGTGCCTGTGTCTTTCTGTGTGTGTGTGTGTGTGTGTGTGTGTGTGTGTGTGTGTGTGTGTGTGTGTGTGTGTGTGTGTGTGTGAAACCGAAAGCTCTGTGCTCGGCTGCTCCACTAACCTAGTTTGAGTAATCTCTGCCTTCATGCTTTTTCATAACACTGCTGCCAGAGCATTGCATCATAAGACCTTCCATAAGACCCCACCACCACCACCACTACCACTACCACTACCCACACCCCACAGTCACACACACAATTGTGTATAAGCACACAATTACATCAGACTCCTTTGTATCCATAGATCAAACAGGGAAGATGAGCTGCATAATTTGTAGGGGTGGGGGGGAAATTATTTATAAATATATATAATAATTCCTTTTTTGAAATGTCTCATGATATATTGTCTCTAGAAGTGTATTATTCAACATTTGTTTTTGTTAAAGAAGGAAAAGAAAATCGCATCACTCAATACTATCGAATTGCAATACTTCTAGAATCGCAATAAATGAAAATTGCAATACAAATCGAATCGGCACCCATGTATCGCGAAAGAATCGAATCGAGACAAAAGCATATATCATCCCAGCCCTAATAATTTGCTTATTTTAAGTACAAAATGTGCAAAGAAAGATAGGATTCATATGAGCAAAAATTAACACATATGGGACAATTGTCAGTGGATAACATACTGAGATACAAATAAATAGCAGTATTCCTGTGGTAGGTTCCTGCACATCCTGTACAGAAATATAAACACGAAACAGGAACCAGACTGCCATGTATCAAACTTTGTGAAGTCACTAGGTGTAAACTCTGAAGCTGCTTCACCGAGAATAAATTGAATGCTGGTGAGCAATCATTGGGAGAGCAGCCAGGGATATTTTCGTAACGATACTCCTCTAAGAACACTAAACAGGAGCAAAGCTCATTTAAGTATAGGCAGACAATAGCTCAAATAAATATTTTACAGGTCCACAAAATGAGTCTGAGTCGCTGCAGCAACTCTGCATATATATATATATATATATATATATATATATATATATATATATATATATATATATATATATATATATATATTGCCATCTAATTTGTCTATATTCTTATTTCTTTGGGAAAAGAGTGGTTTTCATAAATATTATAACTATTAAAGGTGGCGGTCTCAACTGAGTGGCATCGTGCAGTTAGGTCTTTGGAGAAATAGATAATAGATCTGGTAAACAGAGAGCTGTTTTTTGTAGCTTGATAGCTTCTTCCTGGTTGTTTTTTCAACTTAAGCAACACCTACTAATTAGATCTCAATTATTTATAGGCATTAACATTCTACGCTGTTACAGTGACTGGTGTAAATTAGCCTTCATGAAGTCAGGAAAGTGAGGGAAACAGCACACATTAACGTCTCTTTTATTTATTTCAGGTTTATTTAGCAAGGACAAAGCACACTAATATAATACAATATACAATGCAACATGTGTCCGAATTAACCAGGAGGCTGTTTTACATCTGCTGTCCCTGGACAAAAGTTCTATCAAGTTTTAAAGCAGAACTACTTTGGGGTCTAATTGTCTTCCTATTATTTGCTGGAAAGTGATCATCTTTATTTCTCACTGCACCTCAGCACTTGTCAATCATTCGGCCAGCCACCTTAAACTCGCTCCTCACTGCGCGCTCCCGCGAGAGCTGCGAGATGAGCTGTCGGCAGTGAGATCATGGGAGAGTCCACGCTTGGAGAAAGTAGGTTAGCAGGGTAGACTGAGAGGAAAGCAGGCAGAGCGCAAAGGGGGGGTCCGATCACCGGTCGTCCACCGTTGGACTAGTCTGTCAAAAAAGTTGAGCCAAATCTATTCGCTAGTGCGCCGAGGCTGTGACGATGCGATTCAAAGCGACTTTCTTCACCCTTTCATTTCGCTCGGACTTGACCGAGCGATAGAGGAGAGGAGTTTGGGGCAGTTCTTTTTTTTTTTTAGCCGTGCTTTACGCGAGCTGTCTGCAGCCGGGACGAAGTTAATATTTACAGAGCCAGTTCACTCTGGCCACAGCGGGTTATTCTCCTCTAGTCTGTCACCTACATTAACCACATGTAGCAGAGTGTTTTTACCATCCAGCCAAGAGAAAAAACAACATCACAATGAGAGGTACGTTGGTTTTATTTCGCCATAAATCTGCATGTTAAATTGAACTTGGTGAAGATCACAGTGTGCGTTTGTACGGGCTTGTACGGCACATGTGTGCGCACGGGGACTTGGTCCCAGTGCGCATTAATTCCTCATGACTGGATTATAGCTGCACAGCACAGAGCCCGAGGCTGCATGCTCCACACTTCAGTTCAATATGCAATGATAAACAGCTGGAGGAATATTCTTCAATCATGAGAATTTACTTAACCAGATCAATTCAGTTTTTTTTTATTATCTCTTAGGTCTCTTTATGGTAAAATCATTTCACTTACACACATGCGTAATTTTGCTTTATGATTCATGGCAGTGCCAGATGTGTCTGTTTTTAAAGAAATATGATTCATATATATTACCTGGGGGAGTCCTTTTGTAAATTTTGCCAGGGGATTCATGTTAGAGTTATGCAATAAAAAAAAGGGAGGGGCATGAGAGGAGGTTGTTTTTTTAAACCAAAACTGCAATTATGTAATCATGATGTTACTCGACCTTATCCGGTTTCTGACCAGGTAATGAAAACTAATTTAAAAAAAGTGAACACTGCACACCTCCGCTTTAAAGAATAAGGCTAGTTTATGGCATGTATTGGTATACAGCCATTTCATTTTGTGATATTGTGTATATATATATATGATACTGTATATATTTTAAACTAAATCATTTCTGAAAGTGCTTGCAAACCTTTCTTTTGCAGCATTGACTTGACAAGGTAACTGTGAGTAGTGTTGGTGTAAGTAGTGTGATGTTGTGATGCGATGGCTGTGCCAGCATGGCCGACTGTGTGAGTGCACAGGGGCAGAGGGATCTTGCTGTTCCACTGACCTAGTTATGTCACCCAACATTATACAGTGTGTACAGGCGTGCACTGACAGTCGGCCTTCAATGTGTCGTTCCATGACAGGCTGAGCTTGAACTTGGGGCAGAGGGCAGCGGATCATTGTTAATGACAAGGAATGTTGATACAGCCATCTGATTTTTTTTTTTTTTTTTTTTAATATCTGTAACATCCAAATATTCGGTAATTGAAAAAGCCCTATACTTATAAAACAATGAATAATAATATTAATATGAATAAAACAGCAGCACATAGGTGAACTACCGGAAAGACATTTCTTCCTGTGCACATATCACAAAAATCTTCATGCAGCAGTTTTTAGTTGCAAACAAACACAGTACAGATCATATTTGAAATCATCCTTGTCTTAATGTTTACTCAGTGTTTGGTTGTGATCTTGTGTAACAAGCTTCTCTCACCTTACAACCTTCTATTGTGCAGGACAGGAGATTATCTGCTTTTTTTTGCAGGGGAGGAAAGAGATGGATTTTGTAGGGGGAGGGGGCGGGGGGAAGAAGCAGAGGGAGCCTCTGGTGGAGGGAGGTTCCATTTCTGGCAGGATATCCAAATGTAAACAAACCATTGGCCTCATAGCTCACTGCACCGTCGTTTCCTCACTGGAAAAGCATGTCAGCGTTTTTTTATCCCAGTTTGAACATGCATAAACACATTTGTACACACAGTTAGTCCAAATTGTTGAGTCACTCCAACAGCTTTGGTATGCTGACAGAGACCTGTTGTGATGTCTGCACCTCTGACACTTCCTGCGGTTCACTGTACTGAATAGCAGAGTGCACTTCTGCAGAATGTATTCATATTTATTACATGAAGACATGGTGAAAAATCACAAGACACACGCCGAGTAGAAGAGGCCTATGGCATTCTTAGCTCTGTTGTAATCCCCCTCTGTGGGCCTCAGCTTGGCCTCCACTGGTATTTGCATCTTTTAAAATAGAGCCCCTTGATTTGAATGCACTAGCAGCCAGATAGCCAAATTGTATATATGCATTTTAAGTATGTGCGTGAAGACTCATCAGTTTTATTTTCAAGTAGTACAAGAAGTACTCTGTACTTCATTTATGTTCGTACTGTATTTATGTTGACACTGCGCTTTATTTATGTTCACACTGCACTGCAATAGCATTTGTACAATCCATTGTTTTAGCAACATAATCTTTTTAACCCAATCTTACTTTTTAACAAAATCTCACTTTACTTCTACCTAACGTTTTAATTCCTTACTGTAGCTATGTTACTTTATACACTTGTTGACTCGCTGTCTTCTTACTCTTATTTTACCTTGAATCTGACTGTGAGCAACTGTAACTAAACAATTTCCCAGAGGGGATCAATAAAGTATTCTGATTATTCAAGAGTAAAATCCAAATATTTTGTGAGAGCTGCATGTTAGAGAATAGGGCTGTGTGCTACAAAGTGTCAAGTGTAATCAGTAAGACAGATCATAGATTCAAGCAGAGGTTGTTCTGTTTTCATCTGAGAATATATCTGCTCTCCTCCGGTCCATCTCCGCATGCCTTGAGACTTTGCAAACACCTTGTGTTACTGAAATAGAGCCATATAGAAAACACTGCCGTACTCTAACATGATTTCAAAAGATAAAGAGGGGACAAGGGCCGGGCAACCACAGTTGTTGCTATACAGCTCTTAGCTGTGAGGCATGGTACAACAAGTGCTTCAGCATTGCTAATGTGTATATTCTAGAGCTCTAGCACAAGGCCCCTCACCTCCTATTGAGTGAGTCTTCTTATGCTGTCAGTCATTCTTCTGCCAATGTCATGAAAAAAATTAAAAGAACAACAGCTCCCATGATGCCTTGCGTTAATCTGATGCCCAAGGGCTAGTCTTGCATGCCAGACCTTCACAGCACTGCACAGGAGGGTCTGGCTAGTCCACACAGCAATCCGGGATGGGAGTAAAACCTGCTCTGGTTTAATGGCATTTCTTTAAACTAATCACAATCGTCCTGGGCAGAGCTAAGCGCCAAGCGGAGCCGCGGTGCCTCTGCAAAATAGCCTCAGGAAGGAACTTGTTTTGGTGGAACATGTGTACGTTCAAAAGTTGTTTTAGTCGTGCAACAGAAAACTGAGATTGGACAGATAGTCTAGCTAGCTGTCTGGATTTACCCTGCAGAGATCTGAGGAGCAGTTAACCATAGTCCTCATAGATCGACCGGAGTTTAAAATTACAACACAAAGAAAGCAGAAGGTAACGGACATCCGAAAACGGACATCCGAAAAGTGTGACATCCGGCAGAATTTCTGGCAGAACGAAAGCAATCCCGGAAGTGGAACGTCGTGGATATAGACTACCCAAGGGCATATAGCATTAGACTGCAGGTTATTGTGACTTGTGTAATAAGCAAACAGCCTGTACTTGCATTAAAACAGGTTATATGATTATAAACAGTCAGAGAAGTGAGGTGTGTGTGTGTGTGTGTGTGTGTGTGTGTGTGTGTGTGTGTGTGTGTGTGTGTGTGTGTGTGTGTGTGTGTGTGTGTGTGTGTGTGTGTGTGTGTGTGTGTGTGTGTGTGTGTGTGTGTGATAGGTGATGGTGAACATGTGGAGGGTCAAAATTAATTTTTTTTCTCCCTCTTACCTATATGGACACACCTCCTGCTGGAGCATTATTGGCTGTTTGTTTCACATTAGATACCAAGAAGTGAAGAGTTGGAAGCAAAACATCTGTGATTTGTCTCTGCCTCTCTCTACCCCATCCAGCCCCACTGAATTGGCCTTTTGTAGAGATAACACGGTTACACATTTGGGTGTACCTCACAAAGTAGCCGTCCTACTGCTCAAACACCGTTCTTTGTTTGCCATTTGCGTGACTTATCATTTATTGGATATCACGCTAGCATTTTGTGACTTAGTTCATGTGTTAGTTGGGTAAGAAATGTAAAGCGCTGCATGCAGCTTATTGTAATCATGTAGCAAAAAGCAGGATTGGTATTGACCTTCTCGGAATGCAGACTCTTTCTAGAGAGCTAAAGGTCCAATGCATAAAGGACTGTTATTTTAGTGCAGGTCAGCAATAACATTCAGGGTTAAAGGTGAATGTAGCTTTAACCTTAGTGTGGCCACTGCTGCTGTTGTGTCTCCATCACCATTGTTAGACAATTGAATCTTTCATATCTGTAAAGGAAGCTCACTATCAGGGCCAAACGGAATCTGCGGACGCAGAATTTCCAGCGGATAAAAAAAAAAAAAAAGAAGATATATATAAAATTAAACTCTATCTCATAACAGCAGCATTTTCTGTAGAGCTGAAACGATTGTATTATTTGATCAGTGGATAGACAGAAAATGGGTCGCTTTTGAAGCAACATTGCTCTTATTCTAGCTTCTCA
This sequence comes from Zingel zingel, assembly GCA_023566125.1. Taxonomy (NCBI): domain Eukaryota; kingdom Metazoa; phylum Chordata; class Actinopteri; order Perciformes; family Percidae; genus Zingel; species Zingel zingel. The sequence goes on along the minus strand of CM042324.1, from coordinate 26,213,991 downwards.
ATTGTGTATATCTGGTGGTTTTCTTTGTCTTATTTGACAGTAAACAGAATACTGCTGGGTTTTGGCCTGTTGGTACAACGTTTAGGGCATTTTTCACTATTTTGTGAGGTTTTCTTTTACAGGAGGATAAATCAAGACAATAATGGAAAAGAGTAATCAATTCATAAAATATAAATGAGAAAGAAACACACTCCACTGATTAGTGTAACACAGTATAGTTATGCAAGCTACTGCTGACAGTGGCCCTGAAGAAGACTTATTTCGGTCGCAATGCGTTGGTTATTTTAAATACATATTGCCATGGAAAATATAGGCATTTTCATTTAGTCACAAACCCTACAGTGTGCCTTGGATTGTTTTGGAAGGAGTCTTGCATTTGAAAGCAGATTCTACCCATGCAGTGAGCCATTCACAAGATGGAATAAGCCCAGTACACCTGAAGTATCCAAAGAACACCTGTATGTGATCACTACAAAGACCCAGCAGCGCTTCTACTCCATTGCCTTCACAATAGGGCTGCACAATTAATCGCAATTTTATCGAAATCGCAATATGAACTAGTGCAATATCCAAATTCCAGGGGGGCGCAATATTTGTTAAAGGCAAAATATGTGTCAAACCATTCTGAATGAAGTATTGTGGTGCCGCAGAGACATCCTGGCCTACAAATCGTATCCTACAGACACATTTTTTTTTGTTTGGTACAGATCCTCACAAAAAATCACACTTCAATAATTTTTTTAAAATATATTTTTCAATGAAAATGAGAATAATGATACAAAAATGATCATTCCCTCCAATATCGTGAATCATATCGGAATCGCAATATCAGTCAAAATTATCGCAATTAGATATTTTCCTAATATCGTGCAGCCCTACTTCACAATAATAAAATAATTGTGAGCTGCAGCCCTATTTATTTTTTTCTCTATTGGTTCAGTGCTACAGGTCTTCAAGACGTCCCTGTTAATTTCCGGTACTTATTCTTTGTATGTAGGTAATTGGTTTAACTGGATAGTAATCTTTCATTTACCTGGGTTGTCCCTGGATATCTGCAGAGTGTCAGAGAAGAGGAGTGAGAGCATGGATGTGTGGTTGTAGCAATAGTGGTGGGTGACTGGGCATCTGTGTAACTCTGGCTCTCAGCACAGGACAAGAATAGATCAGGTTGAAGCAGAGGCTCAATGTCAAAGACGGGGTTAGTGGGGTGAATAGCTGACATTCGAGTTCAGAGTTTGTCTGCCTTGAGTGGACTGTTGCAAGGTATGGTAGAGGCTATTACGGCCAAATCAAACGTGGTTTATCATCAACAGAACAGTGGAGTGTTTGATTTGTCCATACGGAAATAGTCTTATGGTAAATCAGGGAATATTTCTGTTGGGTGTTAACCAAATTGGTTTGGTTCACTTTGTCTTGGCTTATTACCATCGCCTTGCATGGTGAATTGTGTTGTTATGTAACATGGCCAGTTGTGTGATTTAAACAAGGAGTCTTCAGGGAAATTTTTGAAGGGGGAAATCTGAGCAATGTTCAGCGCCACCTTAAAACTGGTTTGCGGAAAAGTCAGGATTATGCATGGGTCCCTCCTCCCTCTCCCCCTGCAGTGGGAAAGTGTGTCAGTAGGACAGAATGTGCACATGGGCTGACAGGCTACAGCGCCTGAGTGACGGAACACTCAGCCAATACCAAGGAGGCAGCAGGAAAGAGAGAGTCTGAGAGGGGGGGGTGTCAGTGTTGCTAGACTGAGCCTACTGAATGAGTGTTGGGAGGAATGCTCACAGACCAGTTATATAATCATGAGATGAGGGTGGGGTGGAAGGAACCTGAGAGGAAAGGAGGGAGGGAGATATTTTTTCCATTGCATGCCTCCAGCTGCCCGGATCAGTTTGAGTATTTTAGTCAACAGTTTTAGAGAAGAGACAGCCGACTGTGTTATTACAGTAAAGGGGAATATACTGAGGGTATGATCTAGGTTGTGTTTTCCAGTACCTAAGAGTGCAACAATTCTTTTCAATTGGATTTCCATACATCCTCAAGTTGTACAAATGAAATTTTGTACAACTTGAGGATGTATACAGCAGGGCTGAGCAAGAGCTATCTTTGTAGCTGCAGTTGTTCTCTTTCTCGGTTAAGAAAGAAGTCTGTGTGTATGTCATGTGTGCAAGTGTCATGTGACTCCCTATCTGTTTGTGTGCTCTGTTCCCTCATGGGGGCCACATGAAGGGTGCAGACAAACACAGTTCATGCCAAGTGATCTTCTCTTGTACTGCATGTGCTTTTCAAGGGACAGTTTGTCAGGGCTGTTGCCATCTATAGACAAAGGAATTCAAATATATGCGACTTCAGTGATGCTATACTGGCGCTCGCTCACTGCCTGGACCCATTACAAGATGTTTTTGTTATTTGTCTTTGATTACTACACTCTGGTGCAAAGTACAGGATTTGTCTCTGTTCCAGTTTCTAAAATGTGTTAATAAATTACTAATAATAATGATGAAAAATCATTAATAAAGTGTTTCACAAAACAATGTGAAATACAGCAAAGTTCAGAAGAAAAAAATAGGTTATGATAAAGGCATCCACACATGATTTTTGCTCGCATAGGATTTCCAGATAGTCAGCTTTAAAGACACGGCCCCCCCTGCTAATGAGGCATGTTTTAACCAGAAGGACTACAGACTAGCCTGGTTTACACCAGACCCTTCTCAGTTGTTACTGAGAGTGGGTCTGGGCAAGCTTCATTCGTAGCTCATTTCCAAAGGGGCGTCACCAACGGACGGCGCTCAAATGCCTCTGGGCGCAATTGGATAGTCCTTCAACCAATCAGAGCAACGATCCGGGTGACGTAGCAGCTACAGCGGCATCAACGGGTTGCTGCCGAAGCAGTGGCCGTCATGTTGAATGTAAACAAAAAGCTGCTTGCCTTCGCTGCGCTATCGTCATCGTGTAAAGCCCGCCTCATCGGTTGTGATTGGTGACTCGGTTTGTAAAAATTGGAAATGGGCTTGAATGAGCTCTTGGCCAAATCTCAAATTTGCCGGAAGTTCATCAGGGTTTTCCCAGGCTAAATACAGACTGTACTCAGACTGAAGGGGACATGAAATGTATCTATGTGTCTAAACCTTCTAACATTGTCTGTAAAATCTTATAAAACAAAATCTGAAACTCAAGGGCTCCCAGCGAAGGGAGGCAAAGACAGATGTAACATAACAACCAAATGAAATAGAAATTGTTTTTAAAAAAGCCTTGCAGATGCATTTGTATCAACTGGAGGCAGAGAGATGGCCTTCTAATATATCTCAGAGTACATAGAGTGACAGCAGTCTAACTGTGACAAGATAGCATGGGCGACTTCTGTGTCTACAGAAGATACAAAGGAAAACATGATAGCACAACATTAATGACCAGGAAAAGAGAGTCAAAAACTGTGTCTTAAATATAGCTGGTTTGTTTTATAGTGATGGAGAAACAGCCAAGAGTTAAAGGATCTACTATTTTAATAAAAGCATTAAGCAGGAAGAAGTTCTGTTATAATTAGCACTTCAAAAGAGGATTAAACACAGGATCATTGTTGTGATCATGTTTCCGCCATCTTGTCAGATTTAAGAGAGACTAACTGTACAGCTGTATCATTAGCATACCATTGGAAATGTATATGTTTTGTGACAATATGCCCAAAGGTCTACAAACGAATGAAGAGTATTAAGAGACACATAAGTGACTACTGGGTAACACCCATAGACTGTTAATATGAATCTTGATCTTTTTTTACAGTCTATGGTAACACCAGAAGAGATAGAAGCCAAACACAAATACAACACAAAAAACATTAACAAGTCTGGTAGGAGCTAGGCCAGGTAAAACATGAGCTCAAACCAAGAAGGGTTAGAAACAAACATTACTATTGAAAAAAGAAAAGAAAATCATTGACAGAATCTTGGATCAAGTCTGGCACTCATATGTCAAATATGGGCTTCTGTGAAAGTGTGTGTTATGTCTGAGTGAGTGTATCAGGTATTATGTCAGTGTTTAGATATTACCTGGTACACAGTATGACTCAATAGTGTCAAACAAGCAGAAGATGTAACCGCTGCACTTCGCTAAGCAGATGCTGACTGATGGTCTAAACTTTAGTCCACTTTGTATGTAGAGCTGACCTCTCGACAATGTTGTTTTTGCTCCTGCAGCCCAGATCGAGGTCATCCCCTGTAAGATCTGTGGGGACAAGTCCTCAGGAATCCACTATGGAGTCATCACCTGCGAAGGCTGCAAGGTGAGGAGGAAACACAGGGAGTACACCAGGCTACCAAACTTTACATCAACCAAACAGTTTGATCTCAAATGTGCGTGTCATTTACAGTGTATGTACGTGTGTGTGTGTGTGTGTGTGTGTTTAGGGTTTCTTCCGTCGCAGCCAGCAGAACAATGCCATGTACTCTTGTTCCCGCCAGAGGAACTGCCTGATCGACCGAACTAACCGCAACCGCTGCCAGCACTGCCGCCTACAAAAGTGTCTGGCTTTGGGCATGAGCAGAGATGGTAAACACACACAAAGAACGCACTGTATCCTCTTTACACACTTCCTTTAACCATGACAGTCAGCAGTAAACCTTTACCACAGCTGAGTTTTGTTCACCTTTCTCTTACACATGGGATATTTAGTAGATGTGTGTCTCCAGCGAATCCCAATACGTGTGTTGTCGAGAGAAAACAAAAACCGTATACAGACTAAAGAGGCGATGGACTGTCATTGAAAACTGTAAGGACTGGAACATACAGTACTTACATATAAGGTGGCGTGGCACACAAAGAAGATCATTTAGAATTTGATTGAGGTGACATGTAGAAACCAGATGTGAAAATCATTAGGTTTGTGGCCGGGTTGATCAAGTGGGTAGAGCAGGCGCACATATACTGAGAGGTTTATGCCTCGATGCAAAGGTCCAGGGTTCGAATCCGACCTGTGACGATTTCCTGCATGTCTTCCCTCTCTCTCTTTCTCACCTAGCTGTCCTGTCAAAATTAAAGGGGGAAAAGCCCAAAAAATAATCTTTTAAAAGAAGAAAAGCACTAAAGTAAAAAATATGAATAAAATATGTTATATATATCTTATTTATATATATATATATATATATATATATATATATATATATATATATATATATATATACATTAATTTTAGCCCTACACTAAGTATTCACAGTGTAAGGTGTCTATGAATTGTTTTTGTTTGTCTACGTTAATGTATTTTCTCTCTGCAGCGGTTAAGTTTGGTCGTATGTCCAAGAAGCAGCGTGACAGCCTATATGCTGAAGTGCAAAAACACCAGAAGTCCCAGGAGTGCGTGAGTTCTGCAGGCGGGGGCCCCACTGCTCTGTCTTTACCCAAGAAGGACGGTGTCTGTGGTGTGGAGGATGGCGAAGAGGCTCTGAGCCGGTCCTACAGCAGCGGGGGCTCCACCCTGAGCGACCTGGATGACATCGCAGCGCTGCCTGACCTGTTTGACCTGCCGCTGACTCCCGAGGAGGCCAGCAAGTACTGCAGCCTGGAGGTGGTTGGCGGCGGAGCCAGCACTGGGAACACCTCAAACTCATCGTCCTCGTCTTCCTCTCCCTCATCCCTGTCCAGTCAGAATTCCCCGCGGCAGACTATGCTGGACGGGGCAGACAGCAACGGGATCAAGCTCCTGCATACACACTCTCACACGCACCCGCTGCTGGGACACACACGTGCACTGCTGGACCATCTGCCTGATGACTGCTCAATAACAGACCTTGGTGAGTACTGATCATGATAAATAACACATACTTTCTTCTTTTGTTCACTCATTACCTACAGAAACACAGGGTGTACAAGAATACCTTAAATCCTCAAATGTTGATTGGTGCTTTTATTGAATGAAATATTTTTGGTCCAGTTGCTTTTTCATGTAATTTCCCGCTGCATGCTCCTAATGCAAACTCAACACTTCTTCCAAATGTTTGACATGAAATCACTCACTGAACAGCAGTCCAGGCAGCATTATTCCTTTCCTTGGGAAACATTTGCCATAAGTGTTGACTTTCAATAACAGCAATTTACAGTAAGATGGCAAGGCAAAGCAGAATCTATTATAGTTTATATATCAATGAGTAATAACGGTATTCCTGGTACAAAAGAGTATGACATAAGCATGTACTATTGGATATGAAGCTTTAAGAAATGAATACAGTAACTGTTGTTGTTTTTAACCGTGGCCATCGTCTGCTTTTATCGTAGAATATACAGTAAATTATAAAGGAAATTTAACTCGATGCAATAAAGGCTAGTGCTGTCAGTTAAACGCATTATTAACGGCGTTAACGCAAACCCATTTTAACGGCGTCAATTTTTTAATCGCGAGATTAACGTTCTTTTTGGCCTAGCAAACTTTGTAGTTTTTTTCACATGCTGTTGCAACAACTAGTAACGTTAGAAAAACTACAACACCACACCGGATCTAGCCAGACCGGAAACAAAACAACAGGCACGCCGCACACACTTGTTTGGGGTTGCGAGCCGGCCAAAGAGTAGCAGGCTAACGTTACGTTTTGAGTGGATGGCGAGCGCGAGACGCCAAAATGGATGCCAATAAGATTCTGAATGGAAAGTTTACTTTTAAAAAGTTGCCAAATGGTATCATTGACAAGACCAAAGTGATCTGTGTGTTTTGTCGTCGTGAACTGAGCTATCATCGCAGCACGTCCAGTCTGAAATACCACGTGATGGCCAAGCACACAGCTGATTCTCCGCCCCCTCGTCAAAGCCAGGCGAATATGGATGACTTCAGACAGAAGCAAATCTAGGGACATTTAGAATAGATGAAAATGTGTGATTACTTGCGAGTTAACAATGCCATTAATGCGATTAACCACGATTAAATATTTTAATCGTTTGACAGCATTAATAAAGGTAAATCTTATTTGTAAAAAAAAAAGATTGATTCAGTGAAAACAAACAAAGATGAAGCACAAGGACATATATCATAAATATGTTATGTAAAAAAACAGAATGATACATGGCAGATGGAACAGCAAAACAGGACAAGGACAAGATTGAATGAGCAAAACAAGCAGGAAACACGCAACATGACATACAGCAGTATAAGCTCAAACACAGGGACAGAAAGAGATGGTGGTGTAGGGGTATTTATAGAGGTAAGGAAGCAAAGGCATTTTTTTAGAGAGGTGTCTCTGGAGGCCTTGAAGAAGAATACATTTGTATTTCATTTGACATCATTATGGTTGCTGGCAACAACAAACTGCAAGCAGGCTTTGAATAGGGCTCTGGGGACTTTTAAAGGAAGCAGTGAGTAAATATTGTGACTGGTGGGTATTATAAGTGCAGGAGGTGGAAAAGATCCAAACAGAAATAAATAAAATAAGTAGATGAGCACTTAATCTTGTCAGTGGTATCAGTGGCAAACTTTACCAGCAGTGTGCTGCAAAGCTTCTAGTTATTCAGGGTCACACTGCCATGATCTGTGGATATGTAAATAATACCACTTACACTCAAACCAGCTGCCACTACAAACAACACTGCTGCTTATTTATGTATGATTTTTCTTTCTTTCACAGAGCGCATCACTCAGGGTATTGTTAAGTCTCACTTGGAGACGTGTCAGTACAGCAGTGAAGACATGAAGAGATTCACCTGGGTACAATACGCACCTGAAGAAATGCGTGCTTACCAAAGCAAGGTACTTGATGCACACTTTAAACCCCTGTGTGTGTGTGTGTGTGTGTGTGTGTGTGTGTGTGTGTGTGTGTGTGTGTGTGTGTGTGTGTGTGTGTGTGTGTGTGTGTGTGTGTGTGTGTGTGTGTGTGTGTGTGTGTGTGTGTGTGTGTGTGTGTGTGTGTGCTGCCGTCACATGCATTTATAGCAATGTATCAATACTAAATCAGAATAACAGCTCAGTGTCATTCGCTGTTTATCAGCTATAGTGGGCAAATATTTTATATTAATGAAGCACTTTAAACGTACATTTTTATAATTTCTGTACTGTATTTATTTATGTATTGTATTTGTATTTATTGTATTTATGCTCTATCTTTTTATGGGCATTAAGGCGGGTATGAGCACTGTAATTTCCATTTTTATGTATGAAATAAACTTGACTTGAATGTCCGACCATTACATTCAAGCCATTGCCAAATGAGTTGATACAAAGCTTATTAAGCTTATCAGCTCCACAAAACTCTCTCTGTATTTCTCAGTATGGCTAGGTTTACAAAACGGTGTAGTCCGGCAACATTCGCGCACAGCGAGTAACATTCGCGCGCACCTCGAATGATGTCCTTTCTCAGTCACTGCTGAGATAGGACAACAGCAGCGTTCAGCTTTGGACACGAAGAGGACTTCTGAAGAGTCAATGTTTTTTTAATCCTCTGTGACAGGATGGGTTAAACACTATTACATCATTTAGCTGACGCTTTTATGCAAAGCGACTTACAATTGCTATATATATGTCAGAGGTTGCACGTCTCTGGAGCAACTAGGGGTTAAGTGTCTTGCTCAGAGACACATTGGTTGATGTATCACAGTAGGAATCAAACCCAGATCTCCCACATCAAACGCATGTGTCGTATCCACTGTGCCATCACCACCCTACTAGCAATTGCATGGGGGCGGGGGAGTGGGGGTGGTGCGCGTGATCACCGAAAGCTTACGTCATGTCGATGGACCGACAGTGTTGTTGTCATTACTTAGAAGTCCTCATGGGGGCGACAGAAACTACGCACTACTATAGCTTTAAATACAATATCATTAAAAAGAAAACTAACTTAATTGGCTGACATTGTGTAGGAAAATCGTAACTGTAATTTGCACACAAAAATCTAACTAGCTTGCACAAGTACTGAATATGATGATGAACAACTACTATGCTGAAGGGATGTCAATTGACTTGTAACACTCTTAATTTGTGTCACTTTTTTCCAGTCAGCTGAGTGGATGTGGCAGCAGTGTGCACACCACATCACTAATGCCATCCAATGTGTGGTGGAGTTTGCCAAACGCATTGCTGGCTTCATGGACCTGTGCCAGAATGATCAGATTATATTGCTGAAAGCCGGTCAGTGTCTAAAAATGCTCACATCTCAAATACTTAATTGACAGAGTTCATTCTTGCAAGGTAAATAAAGTCGGAAACTTGCTAATTTTGGTTCCTTCCTGTTTTTTTTGTCTCCAACCTTCTACCTTTGCCTTTTTTGCCATTCATTTATTTGTTGTAATAAATTACACATATGTGGTTCAAACACTGGGGGAAAAAACAAATGACTTACTGTATATCTTACTCATCTGACTTTCATATAATTGCACACATTTGACAATGCATTTACTCTATGTAAATCTTTTGAACTTTAAAAAACTTTTTGGATATGCTGTGCACCAATCTGGGTCAATTTTATTTACATTTTGTTGTGTTGTTTTGTGCATGTTGGAGCATCTTTGGCCCTCTCTGTCCCTCCCTTTCCCCTTCCTCTCCTTCTCCATCTTTCTGTGTCTTTGCCTCTATCTGTGGCTACCCTTCCAGGCTGTCTGGAGGTCCTGCTGATACGTATGTGCCGAGCTTTCAACGTCAACAACAGCACTATTTTCTTTAATGGGAAGTTTGCCCCGGCTCAGTTCTTCAAAGCACTTGGTGAGTATCAGATGTAGTTGTGTAAGCTCTAAAACATTCAGATATTTGACAGGGTGACACATGAAAGCCTCTTATGTTTCTCACTCTTTATCTAAGTTAGAAAGTCTTTTTCACCCGCACTGTGCTGTAATCACCATGAATGCCTAGGAAAATGCCTCTGCTCCTAAAGAGATACCTCTGCATTGACTGATAGAAGTAATTTTTTTTTTTAAATGACCTGACTGGTAATTTGTTGATAAAATGACTCTATAAGACAGTAATGTCAGCTTCAATATTGTCAATAGCAGTTCCTTAAAGTGCTCATATTATGCTTTTTGGCTTTTTCCCTTCCTTTGTGTTATATATATATTTTTGTGCACATTATAGGTTTACAAAGTGAAAAAGCCCAAAGTCCACCCCAAAGGGACTTACCATCTCCAACAGAAAACACTGTTCACAAACTGCTCCAAACAGCTCTATTGTAGTCCAGCCTTTACTTCAGAGACAAACGTGGTCACTTTGTAACACACGTTATAATGCTCGCCTAGCTGCTAGTGTGGCACGCCCTCATACTCTGCTTCTGACTGGCTAGTAGTCCTTACCTAGCTACTGCGCATGTGCGACTCCCAACAAAGATGGAACAGAAGTGAGATGCCTCACTCTGTAGCTAAAACAGAGAGCTCAACACACAGGGTGAAAAGAGGAGCTGCAGCAATGTGCAGTACAACAAAAATATGGTGTTTTTTGAAAATTACCACATTAACCCTATTCTGGTACAACCTCTAAATACAATTATGAACCTGAAAATGAGCATTATATGAGGTCTTTAAGGCGACATAATTGAAAGCCTCCAGCTGGATGTTGATTTTGAATTTCTGAAGCACTGTCTTGCCTCTTTAGTACCACTAGAACTGTTTTATTACAAATGCAGGCTAATGGGGGGGAAAAAAACACCATTAAACACACCAGTAAACAGTGCAATAAACTCATTTAAGGGAATATTACCCAAATTGTGTCATTTTAAAAAGATATATTATGTCAGTCTATACAGCAGTTTCTCTGTGAGAAAACGAAATGTATTCCTCATCGTCCCAGGTATCTCCTGGGTCTGTTAATTAAATTTGGCAGCACTTATACATTCTTCAAGCTATTTTTGTTGTCAATTAATGTATTTATTTCCTGTGTTTATGCAGGTTGTGATGACCTGGTCAGTGCAGTGTTTGATCTGGGAAAAGGATTCTGCCGTCTACAGCTGTCTGACGAAGAGATGGCTCTGTTTAGCGCTGCCGTTCTTCTTTCTCCTGGTGATTTATTTTTTTCCTTTATCTCTTTCTTGCTCACACAAAATGTTCGTGAAGAAGTGCACATTATACTGCAATATCGTAGTAGTCTATGCAATGCTGTTCTGTCCTTGGTTAAGAAGACCACACTGGTATTCAAAGCCACACAACATATTTTTTGTTGTTGATGTGTCACACGTGTATATTTTCAATTTGTTATTGCGGATTATTTCAGTAATTTGTGAAGGGTTTTCATTATAACTGGTCATTATTCCACGGATCTAACTTCTGACATTAGAAAGCAAAGAACTTAGAAGGACTTAGTACATGACGTCATCTCTTAAATAATGCTGGACATCTTTAAAAGCCGATCCTTTCATCCTGTGTAGCCAAACATTGTTTGAACTCACAGAACTTAAAGCCTCTGAACACCCACACAGGTGTTTTCAGTCATGGGCGTGCTGGTCTAACAGGGAGGTGTGTTCAGGTGAATTCTTGGCGTATTGCTATCTTGAGGCAGCGGGAAGTGATCGTGCCATTGACCAACAAAAACCTGGTCTTAAGTCAATAACGCAGTATTTCATTATTTTAACAGCAAATTAGTAAAATGTGCCTTGGCTTATGCACAGCGCGCACACTATGCTTGTTACACACACACAGGGAAGCGCAGCAGCACACAAACATGCAAAAGATTACGAATAAAAATATTACGGTGCAAATCCGCCATCATCATAGCAATGCGCCAAGGTACAAACGCACCTGGCTTTTAAAGGGAATGGGAGATGACACTCTGATTGGTTTATTGCATGTTACGCCCAAAACACACCTATGAATTAATGAAGACACTAAGTACAACCCTTTTGAACCATGCGCTCAGCGCACGGACCCTTTTTTCCGCCGTCACACTAGCAAAAGTGGATTTGGACACGCCCTAAACGCACTTGCGCAAATGCGCTTCACGCCGTGCGCTTATATCGTTAAAATAGGGCCCTAAAAGTGGACTCAGGAAGATGTCAGTTTCTCAGTCTAACCACACCCACACAGACCTGGAACAGATCCAATCAGCCACATTAACTATAAACACCTGTGTGTGTATTCAGGGCCTTTTAATTGTACATTATAGTGGGGATCCTAAAGTTTCTAAACATATCAAATATGTCAGGCTGAATTTTGGGAAATATGTTAAAACGATGTGCAAGACTTCTTATATATTTCCATTTGATTGAATGGTGCAGCCATTAAAGAAAGTCTTGGATTTGAATAGTTCACACAGTGTACACGTCATACTTGTCAATCAGGAGCTGACATGGAATATATACTGTCGGACCATGTGGATTGAAGCTACTTAAGGAGAAGCAAAACTGTAAGTTAAAGTGTTTGTAATTTTTTTCCCTGTAGATCGACCCTGGCTAACAGAAGGCCAGAAGGTTCAGAAACTCCAGGAGAAAGTCTACCTGGCTCTGCAGCACAGTCTACACAAGAGTGGTGCTTCAGACGAGAAACTGGACAAGGTAAAGCAGTCGCAGCTCTTTCTAAACGCATATAAATGTACACACATAAAGACACACATTCACGAATTAACCTTTGTGTATCTTCTGTCCCCACAGATGGTGTCCAAGCTGCCCACAATGAAGTCTATCTGTAACCTCCACGTTGATAAACTCGAGTTTTTCCGTTTGGTCCACCCAGATACCGCCTACAGTTTCCCACCACTGTACCGGGAAGTGTTTGGCAGCGAGATGTCTCTGCCGGACTCCACCAACCGCTAGACAGACAGACCGATAGACAAACAAGAGAGATGGAGAGAGTATATTAAGAAGTAGGGAAGCAAAAAAGGAGAGACAGAGAAGGATAGAGATGTTGAAGCTCAACAACCAGCAGTTATGAGACAATCTTTATGAGACAAACAGAACTTTAAATACTCCGTCTCCAATGATCCCAAAGTAGTCCTCCACTTTCCCAGCAGGCAAAGCACCTTACACTACAGACCACACATGCACATGGTCCTCTGCATATTGTAGCATTAACAACAAGCGGATGGGCATCCTAATAATAACTAGCCATGAGACAGCTCCAAGCTTTAACACTTGTTTAACATCAGATCCACTGAGGATCACCCAACCAGTTATGAATGTACCTCACCAATAAGCACCAGTGCACAAGCCAGAACCCAACAACCGTGAATATACAACCCTGCCACTCTGAAACAGAGTTTTACATAAAGTATTAGAATGAAGTTGTGTTGATCCACAGGTCTCACTATTAATACAGCTTTCAGTCAATATTTCTTTCTATATTAGGCTGATACATCTCAGTTTGGTACACATGCGTAGTCATACAGACAATATCCTTGTACTGACCATTAATTAGGGACCAAGAGTCATTTTCTCTGATATAAAAAGAAACACACAGATATGATATGACTCACAGCTTAGGCTGACCTCTTTAATCAGCTGAGAACCAGCTTCCCACACATTTAGACGGTGTTCGGTGCTGCCTTTTTGTAAACTCTTGTAATGCAATGAGAAACCTCAATCCCACGCACCCCTTTCCTTGTAAATGCCACTTAGAGACAGGACAAGATGAAATTATCTTTAATTTATATACACATTTATAAACAAATATTTTAAATAAAAATGTAAATAGATGACTATATGAGTATATGGAGAGAGTTAGAATGTGTGAGTTCAGTTAACAGAGAAAGGGAGAGAAAAGTGCATCGTAAGAGAGAGAAAAGATGGATACTTCAGGAAACCTAATATTTGGACTCAAATCATTTTCTGGACTACTTCCTCTCTTTTGACAGTACTCTCAGGTTTCCATGGCAACGACCTCCTCTTGCCCTGATGGCAAATCCAGCTGGGTTAGGTGTGGTCATGACGCAAACGACGGGGGTGGACACTTGTTGGTGTAGCAGGTGGGGCAGTGTCCCATAAACAAAGACGAACAAACTATTGCCTTGGTCTTGCATTTAAACTGAGAGATTTCTGTCTGTGCTGTTGCTGCTGCCACCCTCGGCTAAAAAAAGACAAGAGGACTAAACGAGGACACTAAGAAAAAGACAAAAGCAAGGCAAAAGATGACTTCATGAACAGTATAATAAAATACACAGGGTTTCCCTACCTGTTTCTAACCAGCAGTCAGTACAGTATGTGTAGTATAATTGTCTTTCACTTATAATGTTTCACTTGGTTACAGGCCGGAACGATGATGATCCATAATATGTATCATAAACCCTCCATGCTGGTTGGAACAACTGTATTATTTTGTACATTTGCTGTTCCTATCGCCTTTAGTCCCGAACCCAAAACTTGTCCAAACACCAAGCACTTGTACTTTCCTCTTCCTCACTGGACACTAGTCTAAGGCCAGACAGAGCTACCAGCTGCCCCCCTGAGTTGGGCCTCAATGCCAGTAAGACTTTTCAGTCAATCTGCTTTATTATTTTAGTTTTTTATTCAATATCTGTCACACAAGGTCACCCATAACTGTTTACATTTTTCATGTACGTAAATCACACGCTCTCTGAAGGTTGTTATCACATTGAGATGATGATGATAATGTCTTACTCGGGGTGCTGTGAAGTTCTTGAGCAGAGTCTGAGTACCTGCCTCTCAGGGAGCTAGCTGTGGTCTCTTGTCCCTTTTATTACCAGTGTCGTCTTTTAGCCCCATGCTCCTCACACCTTTGCACCTAATATGAGACCCTTAACCATAATCACTGTGGACGTAAGTTCTATTTTTGTGAATGTTAACTCACAAAGTGTCAAAGCCCTTCCCATTTGTCCTAATATCGTGACATCAAATTTACAAAACATAGGAATAAAAAACAACAACAAATAAATCAGTTAGAGTTAAATATGAATTCATTATAAGGGTTTAATGTTTCTTTTTGCTGTGATTTTTCATTTGTCTTTTATCCACCTTTTTCTTTATGTGTCTCCACTTTTGTCTTGAAAAGTCAGTGATCTATTTTTTTTAATTGAAAAAAGATTAGGTACAAACAAAAAAGAATAGTTTGTCTCCCTTCTCTTTCCCTGTTTGACAAAATGTACAAGAGGTATATTAATAGTCCAAAAGTAACTGCGTTACACAGCTCGATATATATTGTTGTCCAATGGGATACATGTGGTTTTAAGAATGTAATAAATGGTTTCTTTTTCTTTTGAAATGTTTGAGTCTTATTTGAACATGAATTTGGCTTTCATGTTGATATGCATGTATGATGGGTCTTTGCATATTGTTGACTGGTCAGACTGAATTTCAAGTGTGCATACTGTATTCCTTCCATGTCAACAAGTGCAACTAGAAGTCTATCAAATGGAGAAAAAAAAAATGATCAGCAACAATTCTGATAAACAATTAATTATTAAAGTAATCAATCAATCAAAAAGTCTAACCATGTTCTGGTTGCAGCTTCTTCAATATGAGGATTTGCTGTTTTTCTCCGTTATATATCATGAATGAAATATTATTGTCGGACATTTAATGCTACAACAGGCAGAGCAACAATGCTCTGCCTGTAGCGAAGGTAGCGAAGCTAGTTGATAGATTAAACTTTAGCTGTATCCGTCGGCAAAACTCTGAACACGTCTTTCTTTCTTAAGAATGATTTCAGTGCCGTTCTTTGTTCTTTTCTCAAAGTTATGCTTAACTCCAAGTCCATAAGACCGCTGTTCCCAGCAGCAGCAGCAGCCATAAGCCCGCCCACCGACTCTACACACGATGTGATTGGCCTGACTAGAGTTTGGTTTTTCCAGCTTGCAAGCCAACCCCCTGGCTGCAAATTAAATTTGCTGCTACTAGGGTGCGTCAAAGCCCATCTACTAACTTATTAGAAATTCTTTGGGTGCATCTAGATTTCTAGACTAGCATCTGCGCTCTTTGCGTCTCTGAAACGTCATTGAAGCCGGGGAGTGACTGTAACTGAACTTTCTTTTATATATATATATATATATATATATATATATATATATATATATATATATATATATATATGTTGTTGTTGTTACCATTGAAAGCGTATTATAGTTGTGACATCAATGTGTCAGCAATTAATTAATTTATTGCAAAGACAGAAGGATGTTTGGATGCGTGATTTGTGTGCGCGCGCGCGCTTTGACCCACTTTATCCACCAGGATGGAGGAGCCTCCCACATGAAGCTGGGGCCAGGAAATTGTGGTTGCCTAGCAAGTTTCACATCCACGGTGCAAAGTTTGAAGACGTGTTGCTCGGCTGCTGTTTGTCTTTGCTGTAAACTACAAACGCACAGCAACTACTTTTAAATAAATTTTCCCCGTCGAGGTCCAGGTGGCAACATTGACGGTGCAAGATGTCTGTCGCAGGATTAAGGAAGCAATTTTACAAAGCGAGTCAGGTAAGAGCGCGACTTCTGGTAGCTTAGCCAAAACTAGCTAACTAAGCTAACTAAAACTACTTTTATTTCGAGTTTATGCTAGTTTCAAGCTAACGTTAGCTAGTTAACCAAAGTGAAAATGTTATGGGTAGTAGGCGTTAACGATAAAAACACTAACGCTACTTAACGTTAAGTTATATGAAACGCTTTACAGTTGAAAAGTTTAACGTTACGAGCTAACGTTATATTGTTTTTAAACTATTAAACAACTGTCAAATGTATTGTGGCTCAAAGATAACGCCAACCCCCTTAACGTTAACGTTAGCTACTTAGCTAACTAATTTAACTAACGTTAATGCTAATCTAGAGAGTTAGCAAGTTGGCGTTTTTAACGTTCTACCGTAGCACCTTAACTTTTCGTTGGCTTTCATAGTAGGTTTTTGTCCTGACGTTATGTTGAAGCACTTAAGTTACTGTCCCTTAACCAGGGTTCAACATTAGCAATATTCACTAAAATATGTAGAATTTTCACTAAATTAACGTAAGTGTAAGATCAACTAACGTTAATGTGTCGAAGTTTATGACTGACACAGAAGTCAGGCATTAAAAGGATGAGTTTCTGGTTCGATGGAGATACTGTATGTGATGGTTAGTACTTGGTTTCTTCGTGTTTTGCTGTTATGTTAAACAGCAGGTAGATACATCACTCAAGTGTTAGCTAATACCCTAATGTGATGGTCATGTTTGCTATCTCTAAAGTGCTGGATTACACAATGTTTTCAAAACACTTGTCTCAGGACAAATTTGTCGATGTGTTGTGGTGAGACTGTAGCTAGTTCAGAGTCATCTCTCATCTGTGTCTCCTATGTTTCCAACAACAGAACAGAACCTGTGAGCCATTGATAATGTCATGACATATATTTTTAAGATTTGTATGTGTACTTAAATTTATTTCAACACTTCTATATTCTAATGTATCGCAGAAAAGTCACGATCTCTAGTAAAGTATTTATCACTTAACATATAAAGGATCCACAGTGCCATACAGGCCCTGAATCATCTACTATTATAGTGATATTCCATGCTTTTGTCGACACTGTACCATAGCTGAACATCTAATTTTGGAATACATCTCCCAATTTTCTTGTTACACTATCAGTGTGACAGACATAGCATCCATGTAAAACTGGGAAAATCTGGATTTGTTGAGTCAGGTTTGTCTTGTGCTTTGAAATTTTAACTGCTGCTCATCCCTCTTAGGAAAGAAATATAACTGTTGGCTCTTGAGACAGTTAAAGGTTAAACCCTCCACCACAAACATGAAGCTCAACAAGACATGGCCTGCAAAACAGGTGGCTTATGTTTTAATGACACCTGCCTTGCAACAGGTCCTTGCTTTGGCCTAACACTATGTCACATGCAAGTGATGTCTCTTTATTTTTTTTAGTGGGTGTGTAATGGAATCCTAGTTATGTGAATACTCTGCTCAAACCATCTTCCAGTAGACACAGATTTAGTCCGTACGTTTCCAATACAGCAGTAATATCAAACCAGGGATGAGTGCACAAAAATCTTGTATTCCATATTAGCTTCCATTTGTTAACATACTGAACACCCTGCTCTCTATTAGCACAGGCCTGGTCAACAAGTCATTCAGGCTATAAAGAAATAAAACGGGGTGGAGGAGGATAACCCATTCCGTTAGTTGCCTAAGAAGCTCCACGTCATACACGTCATAAAAATATACTTGATTCAGTCAATGATTCAACACGTCATAAAAATATACTTGATTCAATAAATGATTCAACAGATTAGTCAGCTAAATTGCTAATCCACCAATCTATAGCTGACGCTGTGGACAGGGTCTTATATATTGCTGTTTATCTTATCCCACATCATGTCATTTATGTTGCTTTTATTATAGACCAACAAGACTAAGTCCACATGCTCTCCATCAAATGTGTTTATGACGCTGTCTTTTTAAACCCCTTTTTGAGTTTACTTTTTTATATTTAGCTTTTAGCCATTTTAAGTAACGGGGTAGAACAACATAATTTAAAGCAAAATCTCATATACCTACAACTAAAACAAGTTTTTCAACATACTGTAGCTTACATACCATAGTCAGACTGGGACGGGCAGGTTTGTTAGTCATGGAGGACAAACAAATGAGGGCTGGCATTCATGAAGCCAGATGAGGTGCTGAAAGTGTGTTTGTGTTTGGATTTCACACATCTACAGTACATGCCCCATCTTCACATCTGGTACCAAGAGATTCATTAATTGCAATTAAAATGTTGTTTTATTAAACTTCATAATTAGGGAACATGTGGGGCTGAATTATATCCCATAAATCAATTGACAAACCGAGCTTTGGGTATTTTCAGAGCCACTGACTGTTTCATACAAAACAACTTTACCAAGCCTGTTTATTGTATAGACTAGAGAGATTGATTGATCCATCTGGTCATAGTTTTATTTGCAGTGTGGTGCTGACAGCTGCACAGAGTTGAACCAAATGAGAAACACACACACACACACACACACACACACACACACACACACACACACACACACACACACACACACACACACACACACAATGAGTCTCTGTTTTGCCAGCCGACTGGATCTTAGAGTCTGTTGCTCTGGATGAGAAATGGAGAACGTATGTGCCATGTGTGAGTCAGGTTATGAATTGATAGCAAGATGAAGTGTGTGTGTGTGTGTTTAGTAAAAGTATCCATGGACGTGGTTGTAATGTACGAAACTGCAATGTGTGTGCTGACCTGATGGAAAAAGGAAAACCATTTAATAGAATTCCTTATGGAACGGAGGCTCTCAGTAGAGAGGAAAGTCCAGTTTTCAGCATTCATTCCCGCACGCAGACTTGAGTTTCCTCCACTGACGGAAACATGGGTATGTCTTGGAATTTGAGAATTGTGTTAACCAGGCCCAGAAAAAAACCCGGAAATTGTTAAATATCCATTTACAGTTTGGAAACAGACCGCAGTGTAGTTGTGAAGGTCCGGTTAAATCCCTTTTTGACAACAGGTTTTCGCCCTGTTAAAGTGTCCTTGAGCAAACCTCTGAGCCCCTATCAGCTCTGTAGTTGGCCTCCCACTTGAAAATGCAATGGAAGACAGTTAACAAAAATATTCACAATATTATGATTACAAGTTTCAAGGGTTTAATATCAGTCATTTATTTTCTCATATGACCATGTGTGTAGATTGTCAATTTAGTCACGGAGCACAACATGTGGAAGCCTAGAAGTAGTCAGTCATCATTTGGCTTCAGTACTCTGAATGTTCTGTATTCACAGCTGGTGAGTGAGAAGGTTGGAGGTGCAGAGGGAACCAAACTGGATGAAGACTTCAAGGACCTCGAGAGGGTAACATACATACATTTTATAATAATAATAATCTTTATTTTAGGAGCACTTTTCAAACTCCATGTTACAAAGTGATTAACAAAACAAAACATTTTAAGAAAATATTTACACTAAACATTAGGGCTGTACCAAATAGTTTGAAGTTTCATTGATAACGTTGACATTCAAAATCTAAATCAACATTCGAATGCTGCTCAGCTTTTTTTTCTTTCTCTCTTTTGCTTGTCTAATCATTCTGTTTAAACCCGGTACTTCTGCAGAGTTGCAGATAAAGATTAGCCTGCACTAATATTTTTAATATGATATTATTTGTAGAATTATATTCTAGTGGTTACTGCGTAGGATTGTTTCCAGCTAATGGGATCTAAACATCTCCTATAACTCCAGAGCCTAGTTTCTGTTGTAGCATGATGTTGTTTTAAGCCTAAGGGCACTATTATAATTTAATCACTATTTTATGCCCTTATTGAATGAGCCTGCTGCTTACATGTATTTATTTTGACAAAAGTGGCGAGTTATATTTATTGAAGAAAGTTGATTTTAAAAAGGGGGGGGGGGGGGAAGATTCAAATTTGAGGATTTTGTGTAAGGATAAGTATAAACATGTAGATTATGTTCTTTTGTTTTACTTTAGTTAAACTAGTTAAATGATGTTACCCACGTTTTCCTCACTCACACTCTTAGAGGCATAAAACTCAGGACAATAAAGGATTGTCTTTCTCTAACCTGTACTACCAGAGAGCAGATGTTACCAGCAAAGCGGTGGTGGAAGTCATCAATAAAACATCAGAGTACCTCCAGCCCAACCCGGCAACGAGAGCTAAGCTGTCCATGCTCAACACAGTGTCCAAAATGCGTGGGCAGGTCAAGAGTCCGGGCTACCCCCAGCCTGAGGGCCTCCTGGGGGAGTGCATGACCAAGTATGGACGGGATATGGGCGAGGACACCAACTTTGGTAAGAACAGTGAAGGCAGTTAAAGGATAAGCTATAGGGCGAAAGAGAGATGTACGTTTGATTAGCGGGGTGCCCATGAATCTTAGTATAGAGCTAACCATTATTAACATGCCTCACGATGTCCCACATTCCCAAATGCTGGTATTTTGCATGTGTGTGTGAACTGCAGGTGGGGCTCTAACAGACATTGGGGAGTCAATGAAGAGGATGGCCGAGATCAAAGACTCTCTGGATATTGATGTGAAGCAGAACTTTATTGACCCACTGCAGGCCGTCGCTGAGAAGGATATCAAAGACATTCAGGTAGAATTAAAGAGGTAGTATGCCTCTGCACGTACAGGCCAGGCATTGACTAATGAGCTCCACAGTCTGTGTTTCGGCTGCGATATGAAACTTTAGGAAATAGTATTTACTGTCCTGGTGCATAAGTGTGAAATGACATGCAAATGTTTAAATCTAGCAATTTTCTCAAACTATCGTACAAGAGTAAAAATGCTTGGATTACTCTTATAATATCATTTGTGAAACCTCATCCTCCCAATCCCAACTCTTTCACCCCCTCAGTACCACCTGAAGAAGCTAGAGGGCCGCCGTCTAGACTATGATTATAAGAAGAAACGTCAAGGTAAAATCCAAGATGACGAGATCAGGCAGGCCCTGGAGAAGTTCCACGAGTCCAAAGAAATGGCTGAAGGCTCCATGTACAACCTGCTGGAAACAGATGTGAGTAACCTGTAGACTAATCTTGATTTTTATAAAAAAAAAAAAAAAAAAAATGTATTCAATTAATCCTGTTGCCAATAAAGTAGGCTAACAACAATATGATATAATAATTCGCAATAGACTTAATGTAATAAATAAGCCATCAATTGAATCAGTGCCAGTGGAAATTCTGCGTCACCTTAATGGGTGGTTTGATGGGTAAGTAGAGTTCACATCTAGTTTTCTTTGGGGAGCCAAAATGTATCAATACCTCAATCAACTTGTATCAGTACTCTGATACAATTATTGGGATATGGTTAAAAGCATTAATGGCTGAAGCAGATGTAGGTGAATTGGCATATTCCATAACGAAGCATTAGGCAGTGAATAATGCCCTTAAGACAAGTTAGACAAACTCAAAATAGGGAAGCAAATTATGAAAAATTTGCTTCCCCCCGCAGTGACCGCAGTGACTTGCATTAATGTGAGTTTGTCAAACCTGTTTTGCTTGTTATTTGCTATTTTCATACCTGTAATTATGAGATTTTTCAGAGTGAAGTTTTTATGACATAATGATAAACAAATGGTATAATAGGAGACTAGAATGCAAATGATTAACCAGTAAAGAATTCTCTGAAGCACCACTGCTGTTTCTGTGTTTGGTCTCGTTCTAAAATAGTTTTTGTGTGCGTGTAGGTGGAGCAGGTGAGTCAGCTGTCTTCTTTTGTGGAGTCTCTGCTGCAGTACCACAAACAGGCCACACAGGTCCTGGAGGAGCTTTCTGACAAACTGAGAGAAAGGTCAGCGCCAAGACTGTGTGTGGAAGATGGCATGCCTTTTTTATGTTGAGGCTGTGTCGTGACAAGGGATGACTCAGCAGTAAAATATTTTCTTTTACCATCTGATTACAAGCGGCAGCTTCTGCTGGGCACATTTTATTCTTTATATAGATTTGGATAATTATCTTTGGTTTTTGATCATATTTATATAATTCCTTTTTCCCTCCATTACAGGAATTAAATATGAATTTTACTTTGGCATTGTTTTGCTTTTGACATTTTACTTGTAGTTGTAGTAATTGGATTATAGCCCACAATAAAATCAATTAACAAACTCTTTGTTAAATCTGTCCATATCTGTATTGGTGCTCTCCTACTTGTGAGCTCATAGAGGTGATGTTTTTTATTCTGATTATGTGCAGGGTGAATGACGCTCAGTCTCGTCCAAGGCGTGAATACACACCCAAACCCAGACCATCCTATGACTATGGAGAGGTAGAAAACTCTAACGGAGGATACTCGCCAGCTGCAACAACCCCTCCAGCTTACTCTTCTGGTAATATGTTTGTGTGTGTGTGTGTGTGTGTCCTTCTCCCAAGAAGGCATCTGTGCAAGTCCATCTGATTTCTAAGACTAGTGTATTTCCTTCTGTGACATTAACCAGCACAATATCCAGGTCCATCCTTCCAAAGAACCTCCATCAAGAGCAGACGGCGTGAGTGAGACATGAAGATAACGTTATACTTTCACTCGTGGCAGAGAGGTGTATGCATGTCTGTGTGATGGCAAAGGATTTGACTAACATTGAACGGTGTTGTTGGGTCCACTGTGTTCAGTCTGTCAGGTTCCGAGAACAAGACGGGGCTTGTTTGAGTGTGCATATTGCTCTGTTTGACCAAGACTGCGTATGTATAAAAAATATCAGCAACCATGTACTAGCTTTATTTTAAGTGATGAGTGGTTGTGGCGTTTCAATCAAAGTTGTCGACCAACATTGTGTAAGAATTTCTCCCATCTAGCGGTGAAACTGTATATGACAACCAACTGAATATTACTTTCTAGCCCCTCCCATTCTGAGCGCGTTTTAACTCCTCTATGGTGGCCATATTATTCCAAGAAGTACGACTTCGTCCGTGAGTGTTCCTTCCAGTGTAATAATAGTTTTACGTTATTTTGGTACCATTTCCATTGCTAACATCAGCTATCAGGTTCCCAAACATATGCAAGCTAATGTTGGTAAAGTATCAGTGCTATCGTTATTCTGTATTAGGGATGCACCAAATATTCGGCCACCGAAAATTTTCGGCCGAAAATGGCCCAAAAGGGCATTTTCGGTTTTCGGCCGAAATACTTTTATCACCCAAACAATATGGCCGAAATGTTGTGATGACGCAAACAGAAACCGCGACCTGCACGTGCTTGTCTGAAGCAACATGTCTGCGGTGTGTACGTATTTCAGTGTATCTGTGAAAGACCCACGGACAACGATTTGCAAATCATGTAATGCCGAAATTTCAAGAGGGGGTGCATCTGCAAAGACTTTCTCCACGTCGGGTTTAATTACATAATAATATCATTTTAAAACCTTTCTGTAGATCTGTACATTATTATTTAATGTACACATGAGTGGGGTCAAGTTAAACATTTAAAACTAGAATGCCGGAATTCCATAACTACTAGAACTGCCGTGAGCGGTCATTTTGACCGCCAGATTCCAAACTAATCTCTCATGATAAATACCTAATTGCGATATTGTATTATGTATTGTGTTAGGATATCTTTAGAAAAACGCAATAACACCGAAATGTACATGTTAACGAGTTTAATTATACATTTGAGTAGTAATACGCGTTTCAATAATTCATATCACCGTAATTATTTCATACATTCATATCCCAAAAATATGATGTGGAAATTCATTCAACTTAACTCATAACAGCCAAATAACAATTAAAAGTATCGTATTTGAACATTTAGCTATAACCTAACCTGGCACTGCCTCTGTTTTGGTGCCTGCTGTGGTGCTCAGCGCTGCTCGGACCGTGCACCGCTGCCCTTTTTCCTCCATAAACTCCGCTCTCAGCTCCTCTGCCAGTTGCTGCATGAACTTCCTCCGGACAATTTTACTGCTCGTGCACTCCTTGGAGAGGATGTGTGCAATGATTCCAGCCAGTTCGAGGATGTATAAAGTTATATGAACATGTAAACAGCCACCGGCCATCTACGTGTTCCGCGCCTTTCACAGAGCGAGCGCCCGGCGTTGGCCTTCTGTTTCAGAACAGAGTCCATCCACGCCGTAGTAGCCCACGTTACCGACTCTGGCTTTGCCTTCGGCCCATTGGTGATGCCAACACTTGTTACTTGAGACCGCTAGTTACGTTTCTCTGACAGAGACTATGGTAGTTACTAAGCAACCAAGATGCATCTTCAACCACGCGAAAAACTAAAAACTGCAAAAATCCGAGCGGTCAATATGACCGTGTATGGCCGAAATAGGTAAAAGTGATTGTATTTTCTTTGCCTTTTGTGTAATGTATATACAAACAATTTTAAATTAAAATACAGACTCTTTTAGGAAAAGTCAGGCAGCAGCAGGATTGTATTTTTTTATTCAGCAAAGTTATTATATAAATTTCAAAACGGTCAAAATGACCGTCATGGCTGTTCTAGTGTTAAGTTTGAATTTTATTTTATACTGTGCATTGTTGCAATGCGCTAAATAAATATTTGCATAATTTGTAATTGATTTATTCTTTGAAACTTTAATATTAATTTATACAATTTGAAATGCTTTGATTTTAGTAAAGTTAGTACACAGTCATAGCCATAAATGCAATGGTACTAATAATTGGCATAATTTCTTTCGGTGTTTCAGTTTTCGGTCTTGGTTTCCTCTTTTTCGGTTTTTGGTTTCGGCCAAGAATTTTCATTTCGGTGCATCCCTATTCTGTATATTGTATGAGATTAATACTGTAAGGTCATGTTTACAGCGTAGGAGAGAAGCAACATAGGTTTGTGTTTTTAATATATTTCTCTGAGCAGTATGAACAATGTCAATGAAATTGAAATTAGCTCTTAGTATCTCCATCGTTTACATGCAGCTGTCTGTGTTACAACTGCACATGACGTGAGTTGTCTGCCAGGGAAATCACGACGCATATGATTACGTTTATGTTACAAGGTAGACAATCCTTTTTCATCAAGGACGCGAGGAAAAGTATCTTAGACGTTGTTCTAGCATTATGCACAACCATGCTATTGTTAGCCAAGCAACTATAAAACTTAGAATTTACACAAATAGGCAGAATTACCTTTTTGAGAAGAAAGCGGGCAACTTTGGCGTCCCTTTCTAAAATCCTTGCTCCTTATGAGCTCTTTCCATCTTGGAAATTCCACTCCAATATTAACTTTGGTCTTGTTGCTTTGCCTGTCGCATTGTTGTTGTTTTAATTCCCTTTTTAACTTCCTTGGCGACTCCGTTACATGTCCCCGAGTAATCTTCTCCCCCTCCCTGGCAAAGACGGAGGTATGGCCCTCTTTGGCTAATGTATTTTAAAGATTGAGGCGCAACATGGCGGCCGTCATTTGAGCGACTCGCTCGTATGTATTCTGAATGATTCTGAATGGCAGATTCTATGCTTACGAGAATACTTTGATTAGTTGGTGGTAAGTAATTGCACATGAATGAGCACATATTTGTGAAAGAACAAAGGGGCTTTTACCTGGAGTCATGGTTTTACTGACTTGTATTTATCTGTATGTATGTATGCCTGTTGACTAACTGATGAATCTTCTGAACCTCGAGAAAAATCTCTACATGCCACGTTGTCCATTTTACATATATGGTGAGGGGGTGAGTCTTAGATCATTCACCTCTTCAGTCTGGCCTAAAACGTGAACATGGTCATTATGGATGTAATAAAATAGTTTAGCAGTGTAACGTGTCAGTACGTTGATTTTGATCTTGAGCTTCAGAAGGATTCTCCCTAACCACATTGACGACTAACCTATATGGTCTATTCCAGAGTCCTATTGGGAAAACGTACTGGTGACACAGGATATACTAAGCTTATTGAAGGGAAATAATCAAATATTCTTTTCACAAAATGACAGTATTTTTTCTTTCTCCCTCCTTGCATCTCTCCACTTTTTGTGTCTCTCTGTGCAGCTGAGCCATGCTGTAAAGCACTGTATGACTTTGAGCCAGAAAACGAAGGAGAGCTGGGCTTCCACGAGGGTGACATCATCACCTTGGTCAATCAAATCGATGAGAACTGGTTTGAGGGAGCCATTCGCGGAAAATCGGGATACTTCCCCAACAACTATGTTGAAGTGGTGGTGCCTCTGCCACACTAAAAAAACAGCAAGGCAAGAGGTGAACAGCACGATGGAGAGGATGAAAAGGGGGGATGGTAGTGGATGATCAACTCTCAATAACCAAAATATATCTTTTCTTTATTGCAATTTAAGACTAAACATATCAAGACAGGAACCTAATTTGTACCTAGGAGTTATTTGAGTAAAGAGATTTTTTTTTTATGCGGTCAGATTAAAAGATGTAATGGATTTTTAAAAACAGTAAGGACAGGGGGATGTTCAGTCAGAAAAATGACAGTGTAATATTTAAGTATTTACTTTCATTCTCTATGCACCTGTGCACTTTGTACACTACACATCCATCAAAAGAATTGATGAAGAAAGACCAAGAGAGAATGACATCTGTAATGACATCCAGCAGTATCCACAAACACTAAGAAGTGCAACTAGTTTATTCTTATATTCTAAACCTATTTTATATTCACAAGATGACCGTTCTTGCTCTGTGTATTGTTCATATTGTCACTGCACACATGCATGTATACACATGCATTCTTCCAAGCACTGTTTTCTACACTCCCAGTTTTCAGCATGGACCGGTTAGAGTCAACATGGAGGACTGGCTGCCTTCTGTCCATGAGACTATCCTCCACTGCCATCTGGTGGTCATCTAGAGATCATTCTTAGCTATTATACAGCCTTTATTATCTCTTACCAAAGCCACGTTGGTTGGCTAGTCTTATATTTAAGTGTGGATTAGTTTTTTCTTCCTAATATAGATATATAAAACTTAAAAAATGTCCGGAGCCAGTCAGCATGTTTACATTGACTGGCAGCTGTATTAAATGTTTTTTTCATTCTTACACCACTGCTGATCAGAGAAACTGGCAGTTTTACAAACGGCAGTTCATTGGATACCAAAACAGTTGTTTTATAGTTGAGTCTAAAGAATTGGAGGGCATCCATAAATGTGCTTAGTTTTATAACCTTTATCACACTATTTGTTGCTACGTTGTCAATTATATAATTTACGGATAGCCCTTCCAATGTTTCTCACTGCACTCCTCTTACAGCTGATTCCCACATTGGACGAGACTGACGTTTGTCATTAAAAGAAAACATATTTCATACAGCCAGATGTGGGCAAATCTGCAACATGAAGTTAAATGTTTTTAGCGAAAATGTTTTTAAAAAAACATTTAAAAAAAGAAAAGCAGACATTTGTTTCCACTAGAGTGCAACCCACAACAATGTAACATGATTCAGCCTCATCCCAAATATTTTGTAGCACTACACTAAAGCCATAAGCATAAGCATCCTTCAGTTCCTCTATTTTCTCAGGCTGTATTGATACTGCTGGCAGTGTCACTCACAATGTTTTGTGGGCTTTTCCCAACTGTTTGTTGATGCATTTTCAGTCTGTGATTTGTTTCTCCCATCGTGCTGGCTTTAGAACTCTAACCTATAATTTGGAGCATGGAAATTTTTCTGATGTGTATTGGGTGTTTTTGTACCTGCCTCAGTTTTCAGGCAGAAACTGCGCACCGGACCTGACAGACAATGCTCCATAACTATCTCCAAACTATTGTGGACAGAATTTACTTATAATGAGGAAGGCCTGTGCACAATAGCTGGTTTCAGTTTCAATTAAGTCTTTTAAAAGCTGACTACGAACTGTGAGGGTTTTTGCTGTTCACTGAAATACCAACTTTCTCCTCTTGTCGTGATCCCCTTGTTAGACCGCCCCCCACCCAATTCATCTCTCCCATCTCTGATCAAACTGGGAGTGGAACAGACAGGTCTTTTCAGCAGGGAAGGGCACACAGCAGTGGATTATGCCCTCCCTCCCCCACTAGTCTTTATTCACCACCTGCCCCTGTACCCCTACCCCCTCTCTCATTATCTGCCCCATCCCATGGTGCCTCTGGAGTCTCCTGGAATATCTAGCTATCTAATTTTTATCATAGTATGTGCCTTCTAAATGTTATGTTTGCATGTCTCCTATGTTATTGATGTTATGTATAGGGCCAGGGTACCGGTTGTGCTGAGTAGTAACTGTATAGTTCAGTGTGGGTTTACAAGCCTCATTACACTAAAACAAAAGCCTGGAGTTTGAGGGGGGAGAACAGGGTCAGGGCTTCAGGTTGAGCCATTATTCATCTTGTATAATATTGGTGATGAATAATGTCGAACAAAGGGCTAACATCAATTTTTGTGTGCCGCTGCTGACATCTGAAATAGTTGTCTAAACGCTGCAGCTGACATTTATTACAACACTACATTCTGTGATGGCTCATATTGCATCCATAAGTGTCTCAACTTTGCAATGTTGATGAAGTATTATTAGACTTTAAAGCTTTATTTTATTATGTACAATCTTAATGGAATTTTCTGTGTTAAAAATATAACTGCTTTGCATGTGTCTTCATTACAGATGCTGTGTCTTAAGCAATGCATTGTTTTTGTAACTGTGACACTGTGGGGAGACAAAGTGGGATTATCCTGGATTAGTTTTAGGATATATGGATTACATCTGTACTAAGTGTAATATTCTGTGTATTGTATATATTTGTTTCTATGTAAAGGGGAATGGATGCTGCATTCACTTCTTTAAATAAATATTAAGTAATTTCGCTCCCTCTGTGTCTTTACAGCCCTGCAACTGAATTGGACGTTTTAAATATATACAATTTCAAGATAGTGTGTACACTGATGCCGAAAATATCAGAGGCATAGAATATTCTTTTTAGATGCACCTGATTTTGTAATTGTCTCTCAGTAAACATCTATATGCATTTATCCCCCAACCATCCAATTTCTAATCTGCACAACCACCCATCTGCATGATCCCCAGACACAGCAGGCTACACCAGCCAGCTGTTGGATTATTGCCACAGCACTATCTCATCGGGGAAGGCGTGTCACTCCCCGAATTGCTCAGCGCCCCTTTGTCCTCGGTCGGTGCCCAGCCAGCGACACTCATGGCGGCTGCACCCGTCAGGCAGCGCTCCGGGCCAGGGGGACCCCGGGCGCAGCTCCCACCCTGCTACTACGAAGGATACCTGGAAAAGCGAGGACCGAAAGAAAAGGTAGGCTCGCCCGGCGCAGTGCCATGTTGCTTCCAATGCAAACTACGGCTAGCGGTGGTCAATGTGCACCGCACACCGGCTGATTTCCCCCATTCCCAGAGAGCTGTCAACTTCCTTATTGTGTTGGAATGGGCGAGGCGAGACTGTACCCTGGTACTGGTGGGGATTATTTTACATAGGGGATCACCGATTTGTTGTGCCGTTAGTCTGGTTTTGCAAGAATCTGACAGGGAAAGCGTGCCACGATTTATGAACGAATCACAATGTATGAATCGGAAATTCGATTGGAAAACATTGCATGTCATTTAAATCCCATCACTTGATCGATCTGTGGCTGTATCTTAATAGGTAGGAATCTGTATGTCTGCCATACATTCTCATCACCAAGAATGCAATGCTGACCCATCTTCTTTCGACGTGTGCTGTGCATTTCAATTATCTCAAATACAAAGTTGCATAGAGTAAAATTGACAATTTTCCTCAATAACTCTTTTGCATGTTGTTTTTTTATTCATATATAAGGTAATAAATAAAGAATGGGATACCCTCCCCCCAGGCCCACGCTCTCATTAGGCTAATTTTTAATGCAATACAGACATGTAATATGAGCCTGGCTCAGGTGCAGGGTATTGCACTGATCCATGGCCACAGATTGACAGCAGCTGTGGCTCACTTCCTATTCATCTCTTGGGACAGGAAATGTGGGGGTAATAAAAAAGGGAAATATCCATTAAACACACATGAAAAAAAAAAAGTGTATAACCTTATTTCACATCCTGATTTCTGTGTGTGACAGGCATCCAGGCGTCTGTGGACCTGTCTGTGTGGGAATTCTTTGTATTTCTTCAATAATGCCAAGGACAGTCACGTAAGTTTCAGATTGTATACGTTTTGGTGTTTGTGCATCATGGTGTGTTTACACTGATTGTGTGTGTGTGTGTGTGTGTGTGTGTGTGTGTGTGTGTGTGTGTGTTTCAGTATGTGGAGAAGCTGGACCTCAGTGGCTTTGTGTCCCTGAAGGACGACTGCAGCCGGGACAGAAACCTGGAGGCAGCCAGACTCATTCTGCGCATGAAGGATGGAGAGACCAAACTCACAGTAATGCCACTCAAAACACACACACTAAAATTAACACTTTTTGCAAGGTGTAACAGTGCTATCGTCTTTTCTAGGCACCTAACTTGGAATCAAGGGAGCTGTGGAAAGGTTTCCTCTACTCCGTTGTAGATGTAAATATTAATCTTTTGCACACCTGCATCAATCTGTATCTCTCTTGTGCAATCTTAAAAATATTCTCCTCTGTGTCCATTCGCAGCTGAATGTACCGTCCTGTCTCACGTTGCTGCCGGGCCAGCTGCAGATGCTGAAGGAGGTGGTGGACAAAGAAAGGTCCAGACGGAGAACCCGCACTCCCACGCGCGCTCCTCCCTCGCCCCTCTCTGTGCCTTTAGTAGGAGAGATCCCACCGTGAGTTCTCCGTTCTCTGAGTTTGTGTGTGATGTGTGATTATATGACCATTAATAATGTGTGTGTGTGTGGCATGCAGGTGTTTTCGACCGGTGTCTCGAACAGAGGCTGAAGTCCTTTTAGAGAGACACCCGGACTGTGGCAATATGTTGCTCCGGCCAGGCAGAGATGGGTGCTCATTGGCTGTCACTACTCGACAGGACCTCAACGGGTAAACAGCTGCTGAACATCTGAGCACTACAGCTGCAAATGTCAAGAGTCTGACGCTACATTCACTGCAAATGTCACAAGCTTTGTGTTTGTCTCTTTTGCTCCAGGTCAGTGTTCAGACATTACCGTGTGACTCAGAGGGACCAAGGTGGTTATGTCATTGATGTAGAAAATCCTGTAAGTGTTTCACACTTGCAGATTCTCTTCTCATCTTACATTTCATAAAGTGGAATCATTCTGTAGAAATAGTCATGATTGTGTTTTTACAGGAAAACCTCCCGATACAGTTTCCAATACTTTAAATCAGGGTATCGTATACCAGTGCTTTTCCCAGATTTATAATCTGCATAACACTCCACTAAAAACTTGAGTCCATGGTTTGTCGTAACTGATGTGACTGATTGCAGGAACATGTACTTTTATAATACACGTATAAAGAAAAAAATGTTAATGTATGCAATACATTGGTCAATACCTGATCTGCTTCATTGTATTGGTAACAATACAAAACCGGCATATTTGATCGATGCATCCCTGTCATGGGGTTAGATATTTGAAAAGATAGAAAACACATAACAGATCTGTTAAGTGGAGAGATGAATATTTGATTCTGCAAATCTCCAAAAGGCTCTCTGCCCTGTTTGCTATCAGAAAAAAAAAAAAAAACTTCTGAAGTGACAACTTGTCAGAAGTAAATACAGCTAGTATCTTCACATATATTCATGTATTTTCTAGAGGTCTTTTTCAATTTTGAGGATTTTTGGCAACAACTCGGCACACAAAGGGTTACAATATTACAATATTTGAAGAGGAAATATAGAACATAACATTTGAGAAATGCTTTGAGATGATGGCAATCAATGTCTCAGACTGTATGTAAACAGCATCTTTAGGCGTGTAATACAACAGGTTCTCTCTTCCAGATTCCCTGTGCTTCGCTGCATGAGGTCATCGACGCTCTGGTAGAGAAGACAGCTGGAACTCTGCAGCCTTTCCTACTGGAGGAGCCTTATGAAGAGAATATCAGTGAGGCCACCATGCAGCACACACACATTCTCAAGATTCTTTTGTTGTCTGTATATGGGGTTTTTCTTGCAAGTAATCAATGAGGCTGACCATGTTAAATTCTGTTTGTGTCATCAGCATATGTTTCTGCCAATGATGAGAATGGAGAAAGGATCCTGCACACTGCCCCCTCCAGCCCCCTGCCAAAGGCTCCTGCCCTGCCTCCAAAACAAGGTTTGTCTCGGTCACCTAAACCACATGCAGACAGTCGCAGACAGACAGCAATACTGATCACTGCTTATATTCTGGTGCAGATCGTTGGCCCGGCAGCCCCCTGTCCAGGTCTCCCGCCCCCGACCGCCGTATCCTGACCTCACCAGTGCCGGCCTCGCCCACCAACCCGATGAGACGGCTCATCCTCTCCCCTTCACCTCTCGCACAGAGTGAGTACACAATGCAGATCTCACCTGCTGCAGTCCACTCTGATTTACAGTAAATAAACAACAACACACATTTAGTAGCAATACAGTTAAAAAATGATCTAGAAATACGTAGATCTACTGTACATAGAAGCAGACCTAACGTGATGCGTTTCTTCTGTCTTCCCACAGCACTTAATGAGGAACTCAAAATGAAGCTGGAGAAGAGACGAGCCAGTCAGGAGTGATGTTTTCATAAGGAACTACCTCCTCTCACAGCATACTCAATATCTTCAGCGCCAAATCCCTTCTCACCGCAGCTATGTATTCATCCTGTGCCTTCTAGGTGGCAGACAAGGGAGTACGAATACCGCCACTTTCTCGTAGGGAGATACAAAATGTTGGACTTTGATGGTTATATAGACTTTGGTTAGCTCCTTAAGAGCATGAATGGCTGGTAAACAATGGATTAGGTTCATAAAACCTCGTAAATGGCTGCCTGCCTTTGGTTAGGGTAACAATCCACTAGTGCTTTGTCTACTTGCATAAAGCTGTTTACAAAGTGCCACTGAGCAAAAAAAATAGTGCCACAACAAATACATTTTCCTTCAGAATACAGTCCACACTGAATCGATATGACTGGCAGCTATCGGAGAAGCACTGACACGTTCAGGACCACCAACTGTTTTCTCGTCTGAGCTGCCGATGTTAGCGCTGCAACTCTCGGAAGGACAAACAAACCACAGACTGCCAAGATCAACAGCGGAGCGACAAACTCTGACCTGAGACACTTTATCTGCTCTGAAAGTAAAATAAGCCAGGCATGCTCACCACATGTAACATGACTGAAAAAAAAGAAAGAACAAATCGTCTGAATACAAAAATCGTCTGAATACAGTTGAGCTGGCTAGAAACTGATAATTGGACAATCTCTGCCTCCTGCTCATGAGTGCTATTTGTGATTGATAAAGCAACCATTCACGTATTGTTGATTGAATGACACTGCTGTGGCTCATTTATGACTCAACTTTTACCGTACTGTTGGTGCTTATTTTAAAGTGTTTCCTTATTCTCTGCTACTGTGTGCGTGCTACTGTATGGTGCTATGGCTCACCGCTGCTCAGACAGACCTGCAAGAAAACTGCAGGTGGTTTCTGTTCCTCTGCAAGAAAATCAATCTACTGTATTCATATGTGAGAGTGCCCTCTAACTGTCAGCTAAAGGCACAGGAACCTTACGAGCACACAGTCTTTGGGTATTAACAAAAGGACAAAATACTTTTATGTTGCAGACTGAACCTGGCAAAGACTTTTGGCTTTATCACAGTATTACACCAAGCCCTACCTCTCTACCTTTAATTATAGTTTATTACAGGTCTGAAGGTGCTTAATTAATCAGTATTTCTACATTGACATTTGTTCTGTCGATTGGCCAATGGATTTGAAGTGTCTGAGTACTAGTAACAAACTGTGATCAACTGACTCATAAGTGTCCTCTTACATTGAACCGTTTCTTGTATGTTTGTACATGATGTGTCGTGTCTACTTGATCACTATCAAAGAATAGTGTTTGTTAGATATCAAGGACATTAAATGGTTTTGCATGGATGTGATTTGTCCACTTCTTTGTTTCCTGAAGGATGTCAGGCTGTTGGGACCCAGTCATTGATCGACCCCAGAGTGACAACAGCAGAATGAGATTAGATCATGTTGGAATTAATCAATTCTCTGAGTGTTCTTTTTTTTTTTTTTTTTACAGTTTTATATGGAGGTTAGTGTATTGCTTTTTAGGTTTTCCGTATTCCTTCAGTTTAGATAATTACCATGATCAAACACACTATTATTGGAAATAAACTGTTTCTCCATGTTTTTTTTTTTTTAATGAAATTGTTTTCATCATTCCAATGATACGTAATGCTACACTAATTTAATTCTCAAACCAGGAAAAATGTTGGTGGCCTTTCCTTTATTACAGGGGAAGCTTGAATCAAATTTGAAATATTAGAAATTTGAAACTAGTATTTTTTTTCATATGGGGACAGCTAACCTCTTTTTCATGAGTGTGTTATTTTTTAAATTCTTATTTATTTTGTCATTTTTCTTGATTTGTGAGATTTTAAAATAGTATAAATAAATACAAACTTTTGTGGAGCTCGGATGGGTTTTTGCTTATATTGTGCCATAGATGTGGCAGTTATTGTTATTATTGCACTGTACCATAGCCTGTGCGTTGGACAAAATAACAGAAGCCTATATTTCATAAATAACATGTCTAAATATAATTCTTATGTACAATACATATTTCTGCAGGTGCAACATCATTTTGTAATCATGTTGCTATAATACCATCATCATATGATGATAATTGAACGATTAAAACCTCCATCCATTCATAAGACCCCATGCAGGACAAACAACTCCCACAACACACCACTAGGTAACATTACTTCATTACTCCTGTTTGGACATGTAGCTCTAATAAAAAGGAAAACGTACCTAACCCTTGAACACCTCCAGCTACTTATTTTCTACCTCGCCCATCTGGAATCAGCTGTGCTCTCCACCGACAGACAAATGAAAACGTAATCAGACCTTAGATCCGCGTCTTACGCTGCCTCAACGGCAGTTTGAAGGGAGTATTAAAAAAAACAACCTGCGGGGCCAACCGGAGCAGCAGCCAGCCATTCAGACCCTTTTCACCGCGGGATGTGAGCGCTGAGAGTCTCTCTACAATAACGGATGACTGCTGTGACTTTGAGAGGACCCGACAGAGACAGACCGGCTGCTGAACTGTTAGAGAGGCGTTTTTTTCCCCTGATTTCTGAGGTTTAGAGAAGTAAAAACCTGCAGCGTTTCTAGCTACGTTGCAAGCTAGCGCGAAGTTTTACATCTCAGCGTACGTTAAGCTTTAGCAAGGTGTGTGTGTGTGTGTGTGTGGGGGGGGAATTACACTACTCAACCGTTTAGATATTTTATGAGTTAGTTTTACTACCAGCTTGTTAGTTAACGAAGAGGTAATGGTTTATAAATTACGTTTAAACAGGTGTTGGGACTAATTTTTGAATGGAAGCCTCCGCAGTCTTGGGCGTGTCGGAGAGCAGGTAAGTGATTTACTTTGATACGTGTGTTGACGGTTATCTTGCTTGAGCTCGTGCACTTTGCCACTACGTTTGTTTCACATTTGGGGCAGTTTGAGCTAAAGAAAAGAAGAGAAAGCTGTATTACATGTAGTAATATGTACTTTAAATAACTAATGAAACAATTAAAACGCACACGCTTTCTCTTAAATTGCTCAGAGCTGTATTTTTGACTCAACTGGATTCAGACTAACTTTAAATGCTTCAAGCTGAGCTTTTACACTCTTGCTGACGGGCTTGTTCTTGCTAGGAGGTGTGTGTGTGTGTGTGTGTGTGTGTGTGTGTGTGTGTGTGTGTGTGTGTGTGTGTGTGTGTGTGTGTGTGTGTGTGTGTGTGTGTGTGTGTGTGTGTGTGTGTGTGTGTGTGTGTGTGTGTGTGTGTGTGTGTGTGTGTGTGAATGCTGGACCCCACAAGGTTAAAGGGCTGTTTGAGGGTTAGAATTAGGTTATGGTTAGGATAAGGGTTAAGGTTAGGCATTTAGTTGTGATGGTTAAGGTAAGGGGCTAGGGAATGCATTATGTCAATGACGGGTCCCCACAAAGATAGTGAGACACTGTGTGTGTGTGTGCGCGCGCGCTGAGTGACGCTGTCTTGGCCCCAGGGCTACATCTTATCAGGGCTGCATACTCTGACAAGCAGCAGCTCATCATCAGTCATACACAGACCTCTTGGGAAAGAAGCACCAGTAGGCTACACACCCACTTAGCAGGTTGTGTTAACACTGCTGGTCAAAATAACCGAAAACAGCAGCTGTTCCTGTAATTAAAAGCGAAGCAAGCCCAGGCTAATTGTTACTCTGTTGCTAGACCCACCTGGGTTAAGTGGTAAGGATGAGTCAAACAAACATGTTTCCTGTCAGCATGTGTGCAACATGTGTGTTGTGTGCATCAGCTCTTGCAACAAAAAAATGGGTGCAAGAGTTGCTCTCTCATCTACACCAGTCTTTGGCACGCTCTGTGAATCTCTCATTGTGTGCTTGTGTTTGGTGCTGCAGGAGAGCTGAAGTTGACATCCCTGCACCCTGCTGAATGCCTTTCACGGCCCTGCATTAACATCACTATGGCACTGACAGAATTACTGCCGTGCTGACTTTAGCTCACGCTGCCCTTTCTGGCTATTCCTCTACCCTTTTTGCTTTGTTCTCTCGCTTTGTTTTGAACACATCTTAAATGTTTCTCTTCACATGTGGTTTTCTTTTTTGTGTGTGTCATGTATACATATTTGAAGCTTATTTTCGGTCAGGTTAGCGTCCGGGGGAATTGATTGTGATATCCATACAACCTTTGTCTCTTTCAGCCCTCCTCGGCTTTGTTTCTTTGGTCTGTGCCATCCATCTCATCATGGAACCCCTGCTGAGCGGGGCCAGTAAAGGGGCCAGTGCCCTTGAGTCAGCGCAGACCTCATCACGTCATAGATGCCGCTTGCTCACTTTGCCCCTGCATGAGTGACTGTTAAGGAAACAATAAAGCTTAAATTCCTCATAGTTTGAACAAAAAAAGCCATGCATCTGCTGCCGGCCCTCTGTGTCTTTTGGCTGCTGCCCCCGGCCTTGGCGCTGGAAGAAGACTCACCACTGGACTGTGTCCCCCGTAGATCTGTGCCCTACCATAGTGAGTGTTGCTATCTGTCTTGTGTAACCTTGGCTTAGAATGTGTCAACTCTTGTTGGCTCATATGGTTTTATTACGTTTGGACTGACTCATTGGGAGACAGGGTTTAATCACTGTGGGTTGGTTAATCAGTCGTGTTCTGTGTCTAGGGAACAACGCTCACCTGTTTCATGAGAAGGGAGTGTCCAACTACTCCACCATGCTGTTGAGAGAAGATCTGGACCTGCTATTGCTAGGTGCCAGGGAGGCAGTGTATGCTCTTGACCTCAACGACATCTCCAAAAAACTTGCTTCAGTAAGAACACCGACGTTAACAATGCAATTTCACTAGTTCTGTAGTCCGACATTTCTTATCAGAGATTTCTTGGCCCAGGGCTAAGAAATCTTTAAGAGCAAACTTGTGTATCAGGCCTGCCAGGAGACTTACATTCAACACTTACTAAAATCAACCAGCTTTACTGGAAGTTATTTGCTGTTACACCTCCACTTCAGTTACATTTGCAAGGACATTTTATTTGCTTCTCTACACTTTTACCAACCTAACAACTGCTTTATTTCTTTAATGAAGAGTGTAAATGATTCGAGGCGTTGCTTTTGGGTGTCCTGGTAGCCAACTTTTCATATTACAGTCAGCATTTTGGTATCAAAATCTATACAAAACAATGGTGGGCGGTTCTAATCTTTATGTTTAATAAGCACATTGCATTAACTTTGTGAAAAATGTAACCTGCAATTTACACTTTTTAAATGTAGGCAGGGTTGTTACCGGGTGGTAAGAGACGTTTCACAGCCATGTGCTGAGAAACATTTTTAATCCTCACTGCTCCGTCGTCCAGCTCTCGTATTTCGTCTTCACCGACGATGCCGAGGATCATCTGCACCAATCAACAGACTGCAGTGTTTCTAGCTCCACCTTTTTAATGGATCAGTGTGCTAGGCACCTCAACAAAGGGGTACCGAAAAAAACAGGACAGAATGGAGCAGTTCTATTGGTGCTATCAACAACTTTTGACTATGGGAAATGCAAAAAAAAATAGGTGTGTGTGTGTGTGTGTGTGTGTGTGTGTGTGTGTGTGTGTGTGTGTGTGTGTGTGTGTGTGTGTGTGTGTGTGTGTGTGTGTGTGTGTGTGTGTGTGTGTGTGTGTGTGTGTGTGTGTGTGTGTGTGTGTGTGTGTCTAGCTATAGAACAGAAAACATTTCAACTTAAAAAAACATACCAACATTGAAAAACTAAATTTGTTTTTCCCTCTTTTAGGTTAAATGGGAAGTGACGCAAAAGCAAAATGATGATTGTAAAAACAAAGGAAAACATCCTGAGGTGGGTCCCTTTTTTAAGCTTTTGCTGTTCAAACTGTATTGCAGATTGGGCAGATGTCATTGCTTTTAAAAAAATAAAATCAATTTACAGACTGAGTGCAAGAACTATATCAGGATCCTGCATCAGACACAGGACAACAGGATGTATGTGTGTGGAACAAATGCTTTTGATCCCGAGTGTGATTACATGGTGAGATGTTCTTGCTTATCTCAATTTATATTCCATACTCTAAACTGATGCTGTGTAGTTTATTACATCCAAATCATAGTGTGTGTAAAATAACTGTAGGAGTTAAAGTGCCTCTGCGTTTGTCTGTGCAGTCCTACGCAGATGGAAAGCTGACTCTTGAGAAGAGACGAGAGGATGGCAAAGGGAAGTGTCCATTTGATCCTTTCCAGAGATATGCCTCCATCATGGTTGGTGAGTAGATAGATAGATAGATAGATAGATAGATAGATAGATACTTAATTCATCCCAAGGGACATTTTAGAGTAGCAGTTATACAAAAGATAAAGAATTGAGGGACAGTTCATATAGCAAATTGTCGATGTTGATGTTTTAAATTTGTATCGCTGTGTCCGCGGTCGTGTCTTGCCAGAAAACAGCCTATACTCAGCCACTTCAATGAACTTCCTTGGCTCTGAACCCGTCCTGATGCGCAGCTCTCCTGTCTCCATACGCACTGAGTTCAAGAGCTCCTGGCTTCACGGTGAGATGTGATCGTATGTAATAGCATTGTGTATTTGTGTTACAAATACAATTTTGCTTGGCTATGAAAGAGATTCTACAGTTGTACAAGGTTCCCTGAAACCTGCTGCATTATTAAAAGTATCACTGTTTACATTAGGAATTGACCCCAAAGCAGTTACATTAATGTACTTTTTATTTAACATGAACACACTACAGCAGTCAACACAAAAAAGTGCAACTCTACAGACGCTACAGTCTGAGTATTGAGTGACACTTCAATCCCATATATTGAGGTGATAGGTCAAGGGACCCCTTTACAGTAAAAATGGCCATGCCGCATTTTCCCCTCGCCCAAATGTAGCCTAACTTTGGAGCGTTCTTCAACTCCCTTACAGACATGTTAGCATGGCACAGTACCAATGGATTCCTTAGGTCTTCTAGTTTCTGATGATACAGACAAGAGATCGATTCTGGATTGTATGAATCAATATCAGATCATTCACATGAAAATTGATTTGAAATTGGAAAATCCTTTTTTTTTTTTTAAACCCAGCCCTAGTACGTAATGTGTTTTTTGCAAGATGCTGTTCATGCAAAGGCTTCACTGTCTGAACCGAGGTGATCTGTTTTACCTTCAATGATTGGCTCATCCTTGATGAGTCGACGTTTCTTCTTCTTTCTATGCCAGAGCCCAACTTTGTTTCCATGGCTCAGATGCCAGAGAGTTACATGAGTGAGGAGGGAGATGATGACAAGGTTTACCTGTTCTTCAGTGAGACGGCGGTGGAGTGCGACTGCTACAACAAACTGGTGGTTTCCCGTGTGGCCCGCGTCTGCAAGGTGAACAAGAGTTTATCCTGCATTCACCTATTTGTCGCGGCTCCATTTCCCAAAACGACAATACCATATAAACAGCACTTCCTCAGTGGCGGTCATACCGCCCTTTCCGCTGCTTGATTGTGCATCCCGTTTGTCTTCGTGTTTTTCCACTTATCAACGTTGGCATTGTGGGGTCTTTCTGTGCTCACAGGGGGATCTCGGAGGTCAGAGGACCTTGCAGAAGAAATGGACATCCTTCCTGAAGGCCAGAATGGACTGTCCAGTGCTGGAGTCTCAGCTGCCGTACATTATTCAGGACACTTACCGCTCGTGTGACCCACAGCAGCCCTGGAAGGACTGTTTGTTCTACGCCATCTTCACACCACAGTCGTACGTTTTGAATGAACAAACCGGGGTTTCTTTTTTCTGTTTCTTGTGGTCTCTTTCTCCTTAATTGCTTTGGCACACCACTTGGCTCACATTTTCTGTGTGTTTCAGGGACACATCAGACCTGTCTGCAGTGTGTGCGTACCGCGTGTCTGACATCAGCAGAGTGTTTGCAGAGGGGAAGTACAAGACCCCAGTCCCCGTAGAAACCTCTTTTGTTAAGTGGGTTATGTACAGCGGAGATGTCCCCGTCCCTCGGCCCGGAGC
This sequence comes from Zingel zingel, assembly GCA_023566125.1. Classification (NCBI taxonomy): domain Eukaryota; kingdom Metazoa; phylum Chordata; class Actinopteri; order Perciformes; family Percidae; genus Zingel; species Zingel zingel. The sequence goes on along the minus strand of CM042324.1, from coordinate 26,173,152 downwards.
TGTGAGTCTCACTATTCAACGTGTGTGTGTGTGCTTGTGTTAGAAACAAAGGCAAAACTCAAAAGGCAACTCTTTCTTTTTTTTTTTACGAGTGTTCAAGCAGGAAACTGATTCCTTTTGTACGTTGACTCCGTTGTTCTCGCCTTTCTCTTTCCTTCCCTACTTTTCTCGCCAGTGTATAAACAATGCGGCTCGTAAAGCGGGTATAACTCAGACCCTGGACCTTCCAGACCGGACCCTTCAATTTATCAAAGATAGGCCCCTCATGGACCAAGCTATCCAGCCAATAGGAGAGAAGCCTGTACTGGTGCGAAAGGGAGCTTCATTCACACGCATCCTAGTCAACCAAGTGCAGGCAGCAGATGGAGAGAAGTACCGTGTGATGTTCATAGGCACAGGTGTGTGTATCAGCGCAACACACTGCCACTTCCTGTGCATATTTCACTTTGCTGCTTTTGAGCTTTTAAGCCATATGCGTCAGAAGGTAAATATAGTATGTTTCTGTTTTTATACGTAAAGAGGAAGGCACATTGCTAAAAGCAGTGAACTATGATGGAGAGATGTTCATCATAGAGGAAGTGCAAATCTTCCAGCCCCCAGAGCCAATCAAGATTCTGAAATTCTCCAATGTCACGGTAATTAAAAAGTCTGGCATAGCCTAATTTATGGCTTATTACTTTTACATCACTATTCAAGTGTGTTCATAGTACATTATGGTAATGTGTGTGTGTGTGTGTGTGTGTGTGTGTGTGTGTTCCATTGTGTACAGGGTCAGCTGTATGCAGGCTCAGACTACGGAGCAGCACAGATACCACTGGCCACCTGTGGGAAGTCCTCATCCTGTCTGGACTGTGTTCTAGCCAGAGACCCTTACTGCGGCTGGGACGAGGCTGTTGGGAAATGTCTTGTCCTTTCTAATTCTCAAAGGTAGGCAGCTGTCCCAACATGTAGAGAAAGCAGTGTTGATATCTGTTCTATCCAAATTAAGTGTCAATAATTGTGTCTTTTGCTTTAGAGAACTAATCCAAAGTGTGAAAGAGGGAAATGCCTCTCTGTGCCCACATGCTGGTGAGTTGTACACTATCACCCAAAGAAAGGTGATTCTGAATGAAAAACTGAACCTGGCAGAGTTGACAGTATTTCCTACTCCTTTAAACTTAAAATAACCATATTTGATGTTGATTGTTAGTAGAGCTGGGCGATATGGAGAAAATCAAATATCCCCATATTTGTGACCAAATACCTCGATATCGATATTGTAGGGTTGACAATTGGTGCTTTCACAAAATATGCACACAATGAGATTTTTGATAAATAATCATCAATTATGTTGATTATAATAACGTAAAGGTGAATAATGGAACAGCTAGAACAGTCTGGTGTGTTCAGAAAATCACATCACCCTACTGTAATGCAGCCAAGACAACACTTTGGATATTACGATATCCAAAATTTAAGACGATATCTAGCCTCATATATCGATACAATATTGATATATTGCCCAGCCCCAATTGTTAGTTGTTAAAATGAAAATGTATTATGTGACGGACCCTTCTTTTGTTTCCAGATCCTGTGAAGCCTATGAATATGTCCATCTGGCCTGGCGGAAACCTGAAGCTCCATTGCCCTTCGCCTTCCACCCTGGCAAAAACCAGTTGGGAGCGGGACGGCAGCCCTCTGACGCCTTCGACTCGCCTTCAGCTTCTACTGGACGAACTGCTTATCCTCAATGCCACAGACTCCGACGGCGGTCGGTACCGCTGCCAGTCTGTGGAGCCCTCCAAAGCTGGCGAGTACACAACCACTGTGGCTGAGTACCAGGTTAGCGTGGCTTCAGCAGAATCTAAGGACGGGAGACTGATTTTTCCCCAGGCTCAGATGGATGGCCCCTCCGTGGCTGGACTGCAGGCCGTAGTCGGGCTCCTGGTAGTTTCCCTTCTTGCCCTTTTGGCTTGGAATTTTTACAAAGGCCACCTACCGCTGCCCTGGAACTGCAGAAAGAAGAACGGAGAGCAATCCCAGGAGACTCATGAGCAGGGGGGTCTGAACACCAGCGGGACCTACCAGGATGCACTGAGGCCTGCACTGGCAGAGGACAAGCCCCTGGTGTCGGGAACAAACAACGGCAGTAGCAACAACCACACTGGAGGGGAGGCGGCATTCAGTGCGGCTGAGGAGGAGAATGACGGCCCAAAAGTTATTCTTCCATCTCTGCAGTATATTGATGATGAGTCAGAAATTTGAAAATGACAAGCGCGTTACTGTGTTCAGTTCTACTTTTACAGTCTCTAGCCCTATTCTCTCGGTACTCACATTATTTGTAATAGCTGTCGAGGTCATCTAAGATCTTAATTTGCCAGGTAAAAATTGCACCGCGAATAACCTACCATATTTTACCAAACAGAGGTTGAGTGATCATTTTAATCCCATGCCAGTCTTCATCTCTGTGATTCAGGCTGCATTGGGTAATTATAACTTTAAGTTATATACAGTTACAGTTATACTTCAGTAAATGGGAATGCCCCAAACCATTTGTTTCTAGTCAAAACAAGGGCTGCACGATATAAGGATAATATCTAATTGCGATTATATTGACCGAAATTGTGTTTGCGATATGATTTGTGATAGTGGAGGGACCGATGAAATGATTATCAAAATGATTATATTGTAATTTTTGCGAGGATTTGTACCAAACAGATTTTTTATTTAGTCCGTAAGATAGGATTTGTAGGCCGAGACGTCTCTGCAGCACCACAATACTTTATTCAGAATGGTTTGACACATTTTGCCTTTAACAAATATTGCAACCCCCCCTGCGATTTCGACATAGCACTAGTCCAAATTGCGATTTTGATAAAATTGCGATTAATTGTGCAGCTCTAGTCAGAACTACTGGCTTCGTCAGTTCAGTTGTAATATTTGTGTTGAAATCTCACTTTATGGGAGTTTAAAATATTCAGAGTGGTTGAAAGTTGTTCTGAGAGAGATACACCAAAATATTCTATAATAGTTATTTGTACAAGCACGAGAGACACATGAATTTCTGCCTTACTTTTGTTTTACTTTGTGTACATTTCAGTGTTTTAGCTTCCTACTAATTGTTGTAAATCCTATTATTATAAATTGAAATATCTTGTAAAGATTTGTATGATTTTCACAGGGAATGTACAAGAACTGATATTGAGCCACTTCATTTTTAACCACAAGCTGCAAAAGATTTTGTAATTAAACCTTTTCTACCTTGTGTTGTTCCAGCGTATCTAAATATAGCCAACCTAGTTTACTAGTTTTCAACAAGACTGAACTTGCCAAGAATGTGAAGAACAGCCGTGAGAGAAGATACCTGCAGCGATCAATCATATTTGTTCTTCTGTAGATGTGGATTCATTTTCTTTCTGAAAATGGACCAAGTTTCAGATGTTCAGTGTTTTATCTGTGGAACTCGAAAATAACATGTTGTATTTCATGTTTTAAATTGGTGTTTACAACAGAGTCATTAACCAGTGGCAACTTGCAAAGAGTAAAAATGAGAAAAAAAAATCTTTAATGTGTAATTTTCAGATTACATTACAATGAACTTTTTCAGACAACCGTACAGTGAATTGTTGCTTTAACAAACTGCTTTTTGGTGAAAGAGCAGCTAAAAAAACAAACGATACAACAAAGCAAAATGACTGCACAGCCTATATAAAATAAAACCCAGTAGCTGAGGTTTTGGTCCATCCTGGTATGTGGCGTCTATCTCCTGTAGCGGTACCTCTTGAAGTGGAACCACAGCTGGAAGATCCCATTGGCGAACTGACAGCGGAAGCCGTGTCGGTGGGAGTACTCCCACTCCCTGTTTACAATCTTAAAGGCAATGTCCTCGTATGGAGGGCCAGCGTGGAACCTTAAGATCCCAAAGTCCTTGTTGTCGGGACTGGGCTCGAGGAAGTACTGCGGGGTGGAGCGCTTTTCGATCAGGTCCGGGTAGAAAATGTTGAACTTGTAACCCTGGACGATCTTGGGCGGAGGGTTGTCGAAGTCGTAATGCGTCTGGTTGTATTTGTTCCACTCGAAGCCCGTGTGGACCCTGTTGAAGAAGCGAGGTTTCCTGGGACGGTATTTGTCCGCCCAGAGGTACATCTTCCCCGTGACGGGAAACTCCACGCTGAACTGGGCCTCGTCGTTGCCCATGCCCTCTTTGGCGCGACGTACAAAGGCGTCCTCCGCGCTCTCGTTGGCATCGCCTGTTCGAGAAGAAGCAGAAACAGTGAGTGACTTGAAGGAGAAACGATACATATACCTCACATATTCAACAACGCAAAATTGGTTTCAAAAACCAAGTTCAACAGATTAAAATTGGTGTTGTTTTCCACAGCGCCACTTTTAAGATGTACTGTATTTTAGTTTTTCGGTCAAATGGCCTTTTGAATGAGAGTAATAGGGGCACTTTTATGCTAGCCTTAAAATAGCTATTTTTAAAACACTAAGAAGGCTCGACACAACATGGAACTTTGCTCCAAGTATGACCAGGGGCTCTACACCTTAACTACACCGGTGCACAAGGGATATACTACATCTGTGGCTACTTGTTTTGATATCGACTCGTTTTGACTGCCGAGGTGGTAGCGGCCGGAAACAACAAGAGCTACGGTGAGTTGTTCAAAACCTTTTTTAGTAAACTCTGGGTACACAATCAATGTTCTCAATGCTTTCGTTAAGGTGTAGAGCCCCTGGTGATACTTGGAGCAAAGTTCCATGTTGTGTCGAGCCTTCTTAGTGTTTTAAAAACCGCTATTTTGAGGCTATCATTAAAGTGCCCCTAGCACTCCCATTCAAAAGGCCATTTGACCCAAAAACTAAAATACGGTAAATCTTAGAAGTGGTGATTCTGTCCTAAATATGCTTTTAAACAAAAGTTTGACTCCGGTACATTTACAAAAGACCCTAGGTTGCATTTTGGCGAGAGTTACGCTTTAAGGTGCATTTGTTCTTGTTACTACATCTCCCCTTTAAAAGCGATCTTGTGCAATTAGAGATGACTGCTACCCTACATAGGACTGGTGGTGTTTCCCACAGTGCAAAGTCTGAGCACTTCCTTTACGGTTTCTTTTTACAAAAAAAAAAAAACTATTTTTCACGATTTTTCTCCTACCCTGGCTACATGATTTATCTTCCGCAGGCACTCGTTTTCTATGTTTGTAACTCTGATTTGGAAGCTTTTGTGTCTGTGTGGGTGTATAATCTCATACCGGTGACTTGCAGCTGTCTGCGTGCTAACTGCAGCCTGTGTGTGTCCTCTTCCGGCGTGATGGTGTGCGAGTCCAGCGGCAGCTCCGAGGACGTGAGCAGCGCGGGACTGTAGCGACCAGAGTCGTACTCCGCCTGGCTCTGCTGGATCAAATCCTCCTCCGTTAGCACGGCCTCCACCACCTCGCCCTCCTTCTCTTCGTTCTTCTTGTCACCCTTCTCTCCTCCATCCTCATCTGGGTTTCCTGCCGTGGATGTTGATGGACCTGCCTCCTCTTCATCCTCTTCTCGGTTCTTATTTCTTGTGGATGGACCAGGCTCCTCTGTTGTGGTTCCCCTTTTTTTTTTTTTTTTTTTTTTTAAAAACAGAAGTGAGAATTAACATAGTATGAAGTGAGAGTTGAACCTTAGGTGACGGTATGCACAGTAACTTTCTGAGCCTTCACGTCGCCACAGTTTCTAGGATGTGTATGGTGCGGTTTTTGCCGAGGGAACTTACTGATCATCCTCGCTCGTCGGCTCGTCTTTGATGATGGGGAACAAAGGCTCACTTTCCACTCCTTGTTCCTGTTTGAGCTTGAACAGCTTCTGACGCAGCACGTCCTGGTGTCGCTCTCTCAACCTGGGACGTACAATTTTCAGTTTTACACTTGTCCACCAGATAGATCATGAGCCATCCGTGGAACTACTACAACAGCAAAAACACATTGGTACCTTGCTCTGGCCATGTAGACTCGGACTTGCTGCAGCAGACTCTCCCAGTAACCGATATCGAGATTGGATCCTCCAGCCCGAATCTTAGTCTCAATGTTCAGGTGCAGCGCCTGCAGCTGGCTGTACGTCTTTCCTTTGAACACCGTCTGGACATCAATGGTCACAGCTGTGTTGATGCCCTCACGACGATCACCTGAGAATTAAAAAGACTGCATTTGCAACGTGACATCATGACTTCGCTTAAACAAACACGTTATCTGTAAGCGTTTTGAGCTACCCGCGTGTATGTCTACGCCGTGTTGAGAATGAGGACGTACGTCATGGTAGCTCGCGGTCACGTGACGATTTGGGGAGGTTTCTGAGCCCGCCCACCGTTTTGGGAGCCTACGCTATTGGTTGCCAGGGGCAACCGTGTAAGAGCGACACAGAGACGGAGCAGGAAAGACGGCTCGAGGAATTAGCATCACGGTGAACGGGTTGGGTTTAGGAAAAGGATAACGGGACGCGGGACAACAACGGCACGGTTGGGTTTAGGAAAAGAAGAAAGCGACGGTTGGGTAAACGTGACACGCAGGACACCAGCCCCGGTCTCCTGGGTGAAAGTCCTGTGTTATTTGACCCATCCACCACCCCGACTAACCTCCCTATGCGGATTTTTAGCCTTTCATATTACTCGCTACGGCGTAAATTGACACGCAATCGCATGGTAATGTAAGTCAATGGAGGCCAAATGGCATTGACAAACACGCTAAAAAGCGATTATGCGTCTTGATAACACGCCAAAATGGCATACGAATTGGCGTGTCATACATACGCCATTTCATGAGATCAGTCTGGCATTTGAAAGATATAAAAAGGGAGACAAAATGTGGTGGAGCATGTTGCAACATACAGTTCACAGAGACAACTACAAGTTGAATTATTATTAGTCAGATAAGCACTGGTGCAAATGTAACTTCATGTGTAAAACAAAGCAGGGGGAAATGGAAGTACCTGGTCCTTTCCCAGAGGCCTCGAGCTTTCTCAGTTTGCTGATCTCGTCCTCAGTGATGGTCGTCATGTCTCTCCAGAAGTCCACGTTCTTCCCTTGCTCCAACTCCATGTACACCTAGCAGCGCAGTAACACTCAAAGTCAACCATATGCAGGTGGAGCTCTTTTGAAGAATAATAGTTGTGAAGCAACTGTTAACACATGGCATATGTCACGTTTAGGGTCTGCATGAGAGAAATCATTCAGTTTACACTTTTGGGCTGGGTGATCATTCCAGATCAACGTCTGCATATGACTAAATGAATAAGTGCAATTTAACTGGAAAGAATGTGTGGCATTTCAAATACTTTTATTTATTTTGGGATTTGGTGCTCTTAATGGCAGTTAAAAGAGACAACGGCAGTCATATCTGACTCGGGGACACTAAGATGAATCTGATGAATTGTCTAATGTTTCTACCAATAACTTGTACCAACTGAATCATTTGAATGATACAGTCATAACAGAAATTCTACATATAATGGCTTTAACTTGCACAATTCATTCTCAACTAGACCAGATGCTACAAAAGTGATGCACCAGTCACAATCTTGAGTTTGTTCATTTTAACCTGACTTGTGTTTTATGTGACTTGATATTAAGATTTAAAAGAGGCTGCGATCTTTAAAAGCGATCTTGTGCAATTAGAGATATTCCAAGATCTAGAGTTGTACAACTTTTACACTGGAATGGACACATAACCACAGACCTTAATGTCCTCCAGCAGGTCATCCATGTCAGTGACTGTTAGCCCATTGAGAAAGGTATAAGGCTCGTGCATCTCCACGGCAAGATCGTCATCTTCTGCACTGATGTACTTCGCCAAAAGGTCAATAGGCTTGGCGCGACCATCACGGATTCGGATCTTAGACCTGGACACATAATACATAAATAGCAAGTTGTAGGAGCCTGGAGCCTGGAACTTACAGTACTCATATTATGCTTTTTGGGCTTTTTCCCTTTATTGTGTTATATATCTTTTTTTGTGCAGGTTATAGGTTTACAAAGTGAAAAAGCTCTAAGTCCACCCCAAAGGGACTTACCATCTCCAACAGAAAACACTGTTCACAAACTGCTCCAACAGCTCTATTGTAGTCCAGCCTTTACTTCAGAGACGAATGTGCGTCACTTTGTAACACACGTTATAATGCTCACCTAGCTGCTAGTGTGGCACGCCCTCATACTCTGCTTCTGACTGGCTAGTAGTCCTTATCTAGGTACTGAACATGTGCGACTCCCAACAAAGATGGAACAGAAGTGAGATGCCTCACTCTGTAGCTAAAACAGAGAGCTCAACACATAGGGTGAAAAGAGGAGCTGCAGCAATGTGCAGTACAACAAATATGGTGTTTTTGAAAATTAAACCATGTAAACCTATTCTGATATAACCTCTAAATACAATTATGAACCTGAAAATGTGCATAATATGAGCACTTCAACTGACAAATAAACAGAACTGCAACAAAAACCCTCTGTGTTGTGAAAGGGGGGGATGGAATACATTCACTGTTGATGCACACTCGCCTTAGTTTGGCCTGATGCAGATGGAAGTTGTCTTCTTGTTCAGCCCAGGTCTTGAAATGCTCTGCCTCCTTCTCTCTCTGCAGCATCTCCAGCTCTGTCTCTCGCATGGCCTTTTCCCGCTCCCTCTCCAGACGCAGCTGTTTCACCTATACACACAAAGGTTAGTATGATTAATGAAAGAGCTGTTACAAATAACTCTGTAACCTTATACCGCCACAAAGAACAAATACCCCACAGCTCATACCTTCTGCAGCTCTCGGCGATTCTCCTCCTGAATACATTTGTTCCTGTCTTTGAGATCTTTTTCTCCCAGATGGCCAATTCCTTTCTTATCCAACGCCTGAAAAAAATACAGTCAAAACAATCTTGGGTGAGTTACAATACTCAAAGTTAGGTTATGACAAGTAACTATTAAAAAATTCCAGCACTTCAAGCTCATTTTGAATACAGTTTACAATAACAACTCATGAAATGCTGTTGAAAACTGCTCTCCAATTCACCTTCTGCCATTTGAATGTGCCCAATAAGTTGTTGTCACCAAAGGGATTGTCTGCGTTGGTGTATCCCATGTACTCCTCACTCCAGCCCATCTTTTCTCTCCTTTTCTTCTCCTTTGCTTCCTTCTTTGCCAGCCTTCTGGCCCTTTTCTCTTCTGGTGTCTCCAGAGCTTTCATCATATCCCTCTGCTTTTTCTTATCCTCCTTTTCTTTGACCACGCGGCCCCCACGATCCGACCCTGAGCTATCAGACGACTCGGGTGAACTGGAGCGCTGCCTGCCTTTGTTTCTGTCGGGCATCTCTCTGCTGCTTCTCTCACTCCTCCCTTGTTCCCTGTCTTCACTCCTCTTCCTGCGCTCTAGGCTTTTGTCGCAGTCGTTTTTTATTTCCCTGTCTCTGCTGTTGCTCTTCCGCCTCTCTCTATCTCTATCTCCGTCTCGCTCCCTCCTCTGTCTATCTCGGATTGGACTCCCTCTGTCAGGACTTCTCCGTCTTCTCCTTTCTCGGTCGTTGCTTCCATCATGGGAGTCAGAGCTGGACTGGGACCTTTTCCTCCTCTCTTGAGATGTTCCTTTCCGGTTCCTAATTTCCTTTCTCCCCCTCCTCACTTTGGCATCATCTGCATCAGAACTGAGACAGAAAAAGTGTTTTGGTACATTTCTGCTCTTGGATGAGCAACCATGTATTGGAGACTAAAGAAATACAAGTGTTCTTAACTCTTCAGCAAGTGTGACAGAGTGAATGTAAACAGGCTGTAATGATGTGCAAGATATAATCGACCCAATATCGTTATCGCAATATCACGTTGCGCACTATTATATCGAGGGGTGCAAGATATATCGACTCAGTATCATTTTTGCAATATATCGAAAGTGTCGATAAGTATGGAATATTTTGTTTATTTTGTGGAGCGCTACGTCCCGTCCGTTGGCTGTGTGGCTTAGTTGTGTTTGATTTAGAGCCCGCTTGAAACGCTATAACGATCATGTTTCATTGGCCAGTTACCGTGCCACTTGCACATGTTAGTGCACGGGTCCACTACGTGACAAACCCTATGGAGCGTACCACGTGATGTGTGTGCATATTTGGACAAAGTGACAGTGTAAGTGAAGAAATAGATAGAGAAAACAAAACGGAACAAATCATGTTGTACCAGTCCAATATGACCGTCAGTTGAAATAAACCTTGTGTAAGAAAACTTGTTTAATTTGTTATGAATCTATTTTGATGCATTTTCCCATAACATTTGTAATTTTACATATGTTTAAAAAATATCTAAATGAGTATCGATATCGCGATATTCATAATAGATATCGAAATATCACATTTTGTCAATATCGTGCAACCCTAGCTGTAATAGGGAAAATGCAAAGAGCTGCCTTGTGCATTAGAGTTAGTAGGTTAACTCTAAACCCTGTAAAGATCCAGATCCAGATGCACCAGAAGCTCATTGACCTCGACAATTAGTGACCGGGTTCATATATACAAGGTCTTCTTGTTTACATACCAAATCCTTGCCTACAATGTATGTTGAATAAACAAAAAAAAATGGTTGCTGGCTTTGGTGCAATAAGCAGAGCAAAGGTATCTGTAAACAGGAAAGTATTATGATGATGGTATTATGGTGCCACAGTCTGGAATCAGATAGACAGTGTTACAAAGGAACACACCCATATACAGTTTTTCAAACTCTGCCCACCTGTACACTTGATCAACAGGATTTGTTTAATACTCCTATTTCGTATGTTTTAATTGTCTTATTGATTGTTTTAAATTCATCCACAGTAGATTAGATTATAAAAGGTAGACTAAAGTAAATTGAAATCCATGATGGTATGCCTGTTGGAGAGCTTTAGTTGTCGAGAGGTGGAACTATAAGCATGTTAATTCGCTCAAAGTACCAAGAATACAGTGGGACACATGGGCTGGGATTTATTTGAATTGCTACGTGAATAATTACATTCTCGGATTACTATTACAGCAGGTCGAATCAGGCAGTAAAAAAATGTCTAAACGTTAAATACCCATACCAACCATGTAGCACAAGACGGCAAAAGCTGTTACCTTGATGATCGACCGCTCGACTGGCTCCGGGGACGGTTTGCTCCCCGCCTCCTGTCGCTCTCCGAGCCGCTCCGGGAACCTGGACGGTCCCTGCGTTGAGGCCGACGTCGGTCAGGAGAGCCATCGCTGGAGTTCCTGCTGCCCGAGCGTTCTCGTCCACGGGCGGTTCTTTTTGTATCCAAAGAGCGACTGCCGCCTCTCCTTTTCTCCGGAGATCGAGACCGGCTCACCCTGGACCTGTTTCGCCGGTCCCGGCTCCGACTTCTGGACTTGGACTGGAACCGACGTCGTGTTTTGGAATCCATCACGAACTGGCGGGGTCCGAAGAGCACTCTGTCGCGTAAATAAGAGGTAACAAAGAAAACGTAGTGATGAGATCCGAGATGGAAAAATATTTTTTAGTACAGTTTTATTATTACAAGGAAATACCAAATTCACAAGAAGTAATGGGCGGACTTCAAACCAAAATGTGGACATTTAATTAAGAATAGCATCAATATAACAGCTCTAAAAAACACGTATTTGTATAGGCACCTTGGACAGTTACATACTGTTGATGTTCTTGTGTTCTTTAAATAAAGTATATATATATACTCACACTACCGTGTAAGGTATATTTGTGAATGTGTAAAACATTTGATAAAGTAAGTGGACATTCATGCCGGACTCTAACACACCTAACCTTATTAAAACAATGCGGTAAGTTGTTTCAAATTCTACGGGCAGCAGAAAGCCATAAAGGGGCTTTCTACCAAAAGGCGCATATTCTAGACGTCACGAGTATAATTTGAGAAAATATAGTATAAATAAATACCACTCGTTTAATGGTTTTCATAGGACACGGGACATCTTAAATCAATTTAACAACATATAAATGTATTATTTTGTCCAAATAATGTCAGAGTGAAATTAGGTCAAAGCTTCTTTTCAGAAACACAACAACATTCGTGTTTTCGTGACGTCAGGAAACTGGCAAATGTAGTTGTCCATATTTGCTCTTAAATTAATAGTTAAAACAATAATGGTAACAGCTCAACCAATCCCCCTTAGTTCACATTTTATTTATATAGTCGTGTATTTTTGTACGTCATTGTGTGGCTTTTTTCTCGCTTTTTTACGGTTAAAAGTCATGTTTATAGAAGCATGGACTACAAATCCCAGACAACACAAGGCGCTGTTGCCTGTGTTGAGGGGAGACGAGACTCCTTTCAGCAACATTCTTCTTTAGCCAGTCCTTCTGTTAGGGCGATATCACCTACAATTCTGACTTTTGTCGTTAGGGGTTTTGTTTGCTAGCATTTCAGATCAATAGTTGTGTTTTATTCTCTAATCTGACTCTTATAGGGAGTTAGAAAGTATTCGCGCCACGGTAAACTCGTCTTCAGCTGGTCCGTCAGGTAGAGCTTGTTAGCTAGTTTACATTAGCCAGCAGCTACCAGTAGCTAGATTTACGGCTTATATCCGTGGCTGCCCTGCCAGGTAACGTTAGATCAACTAAAGCTGGGTGCGCTGGTCCGCCACAATGGTTTGGTCAGTTCAACAATTTCAGAGTATTGACATTAGTAAATAATTTATCAGATTTAGAGACAAATCAACGCAACCTTTGTTTGACTTGTGCGCAGCCCGTCAGGTTTGGCCTGTTTCATTGTCTTCGAACATCGGCAACAGACAAGTTGTTATTTAGTGTCAGTAGGTTGTTTGGCTAGTTAGGCTAACTTAGCCGTGTTCGCGTAACAAACCCGTCAGCTCTCGACTCTAGATAATATTGAAAGCTACCCAGTTCAGTATGGCGCAACACGACCACTCTCATGTAGCCAGTTCACAGAAAGCACTCATGTTGGAGATGAAGAGCCTTCAGGAGGAGCCTGTCGAGGGATTCAAAATAACACTGGTGGACGAGGCTGATATGTACAACTGGGAAGTGGCCATTTTCGGACCCCCAAACACTCATTATGAAGGGGGGTATTTTAAGGTAAGAATACACTATTTTGCCCAACAAGGTGGGAAATTGTCGAATCTGGCATGTCATTAAAACATACACACATAGACCACAATAAGCACTTACATAATGCATTCTTCAAATAATAAAATACAAAACACAATATGCAGTTTACTGCACCACTTGCATGACAGCATCATATTAAACAAAACTAACAATCAAGTCGGTCAGTAAAATATGCCATATAGTAAACTGTAGTAATACAGTGCACAGCCACATGTAAAGACCTGTTGTGTGTCCCAGGCTCGGATCAAGTTCCCTATTGACTACCCATACTCCCCACCTGCCTTCCGGTTCCTCACCAAGATGTGGCACCCCAACATCTATGAGGTGATGCATCACACCCTGATTCTATTTTATAATATTAAATGTGACGCCTTTTCGTGCCCTTATCACAATGTTTAATTTCACATCCTTCAGTTGTCATATGATGCATCTCGTATTGAAAGCAGTTTATTTCCTCTGTTTTTAGAATGGAGATGTGTGTATTTCTATATTGCACCCTCCAGTGGACGACCCGCAAAGTGGAGAGCTGCCTTCAGAGAGGTGGAATCCCACCCAGAATGTCCGGTTAGCACACTCCCTCATATCTCTCGTCATATGTCTCACCTTTCTGGGTGCCTCCCTTCTTTGTCTTCTCTCAACCACTTGAATGATTAACCTGATTCATGCCACTCAGACATTGAATTCATATCTGCTTATTCAGCACCACATGTGTAATGTGATCTGTTTTTGGCCAGCCCTTTTATATGTTGGTTTGTTGTGCAATATTTGTAGACCTACAAAACACGTATGCATTACACAATCTGTGTAAAAATTAAAATAATTAAAGGGCTTCCTTTCAACTAAAGTGCTTTATGGTGGATTTGACGATCACCATTTCTTCCAAATAATTTATCAAGCAATAATTTATAAAGGACACCTACATCAGGAAATCCTCCATCGCTGCTAAAAAATAAAAGCTGCACCCAAACTGAACCCACGTAACTCTTAAGGCGCTGACACACCAACCCGATTATCGGCCGTCGGACAGTCTGGCGAGGTCGGTGACTCGAGTCTGTTTGGTGTGTTCCGTGGTGGCGTCAGTGCGAGGAGCCGTCAGCCTTCATTTGGGACAATTTGACTTGTTGAATCGGCCAGTGGGCACTCGGACTCAATGACTAATCTGATTGGTGGAGTACTAGCCCTTGACTAGCGAATCAATGCACTTCTGAGCGGGATGAGCGTGACGAACGCCTCTCAAAATCTGACGAAAATCTTTCAAACTGACCTTTGTCGATCAAAAAAAAACAGACAGATTCAGCAACTGCATGGCTTATTTCTCGCTTAAAATGTTTTCAGGAACACGTTTCGATGAACTATTTTCGTAAAATACGAGATCGTATTCCGAACGAGCCGCCATTGTGGTCGGCTTTGAAATTCAGGAGAAGCCAGAGCCACGTGACGCATTCGTCATTTCCAGTTTTCATTTTTTGGGTGTGTCACTACCCGATGTGAGTCGTTGCGCATGCTCAGATTTAAACGGTTTAGGGCATAACGCCAAGGGATCCGGATCCGGCAAACATTCTAGCTATCTATGATTGTTTGATTGCTAACGTTAGCTCAGAACGCCATTCAAGTGACAGCCTTTGTTGTGTTTGATTGCTAACTTGTAGAGTTTGACAGAGTGTCCTCCTCAAGCAATTTACCTCAGACTGATAAATTGACAGCTCAGACAGCAGAAAGTCATCTTGAGTTGTTGACAACATCATTAAAAGACCCAATTACCATCAAGATTAGCTTGTTACTGGGGAGAAAATGCACTGTAGCAAGTACACATCATAACCGTACCCAATAACGTTGCCATTTGCTTGACACGTCAAATTGACCGTGACGTTTGTTTTATTTGTGTCTGGGGGAAGAAACGAGGATCACTGTCAATCACAAACAACTCGCAAGTCATTGTCGCAAAGTGACGCATGCGCAGCTCACATCTGCACTCGACTCACATCGGGTAGTGACAGGGCGACAATACAGATTAGCGCCGCCTGCTGTTATGGAGACGTGTTATGTCTCGCACACGCGCAGAACGTACGCTCAAGTCGGCGTCGCTTCGGTGTGTTCCGAGGGACTTCTTTTGACCTCGGGGAGCCGACTGATCAGTCCGACTGCCTTTTCTGCCGACGGTCGGCCGTCGGGTTGGTGTGTCAGAGCCTTTACTCGGTCACAAACAAAATCTTTATAAATAATGTAAATATAGAGCAACTCATGGTGTGTGGAACAATAGGATACATTTACAGTTTTATATGAGCAAAAATGATCAAGGCTTTATGTTTCTTTTATAAATGAGCGCACACATAAGTGGGAATTCAAAGTATAATTTCTAGTGTTGATGTGAGTAAGTCACATAGGTGATGATAATAACTTTACAAAGGAACAAAACTAATTAACTACGCCCTCGGTAATACACATATGATTAAACTAACACCTCTTTGAAAGGTACTGGCCATTATAAGCTTCATAAAGATAGAATATGTGGCAGAGCTGTTGTACTGGATTGCATTAGATCGTTCAGGTGTACCTAATAAAGTGTCAATAGAGTGTGTATGTTCCTGTATTCACACCACAGCTGAAATAATTAGTCAATGAATTGATTAGTTGGCAACACTTTACTTTAAACCTCCTATTTAGCGTCCGTAAATGGTATATAAACATTTAGTAAATAGTTTATAGTACACTTTAATGTAGTTGTAAGCAGATATAAATGGTTGTTTTTTTAAGATAATTTTTTTTGGGCATTTTAGGCCTTTATTTGACAGGACAGCTGAAGACTTGAAAGGGGGGGTGACATGCAGCAAAGGGCCACAGGTCGGACATCGAACCCGGGCCCGCTCTGTCGAGGAGTAAACCTCTATATATGGGCGCGCCCTCTACCTACTGAGCTATCTGGGCGCCCCTCTTACTGCTTTTTAATCTATAGTTGATTTAATTCATTCTCTCTAGAGTTTAGATTCTCTGCCCGAGCCCGAACTTGACCTGAGCCCATATTTCCCGCCGCTATCCTGGGGCCGGGCCCGGCCCTTGATCAAGCATTTGTGTTTTTTTAATCATTACTTTATTATCCTAAACAGGGGTGGGGAGAAAGCTATGCCTCTCCAGCTTCTCCCGTAGCTCTGGGTAGATGTCCTGCACTGACCTGAGTGTGAGGAGACTTTCTTGTCTCGATCACCTAATTAATACTGTCCTTCGCCACGGTCTGCATACTGACGCACCGGCCGACAATGCGCCGGATATAGGAGAGACCATATCTGCTGCTAAAGGACTCGTGAGATCCTTTGTCCTTCTTGCATTATTCATTAAGATAATTCTAAACCGATTTCTGTAGTTCAAACAACTCAGAATTGTAGTTGAGAACGTCAGTTATAACGGCCCACGTATTAAAAAATTGTCGGGTTTAAATCGGGCTCTGGCTCATAATTACAGTTAATGTGTCGGGCCGGGCTCGGACACAACGTGCACGTACTGGGGTAGGGTCGGGCTTGAGTTTTTGGGCCCGATCTAAGCTTTAATTCTCTCCCAACTATTCCATTGCTTTGACTTTGGTTCTATCATGTTAGATGTTTAGTATTACATTTTGTATTGCTTGTTGTGCACCTTCAATTTCTTTAACATTGTTTACCCATATTGAGGCAGATCTTAAATCATCTGACTGGAAAGCACTTTGGGTCAGCTGCTGTTGTTTTTAGATGTGCTACTGTATATAAATTAAAAACAAATAATTCATGTGTTTATATCCTGTTGAAAATGCCCATATCACTCATTTCTGGAGGATGGTATTTGTGACATTGTGTTGGGTATAACACTGTGACATGTCACTCCCCTTTGTGTTCACTTCCAGGACCATTTTGCTGAGTGTGATCTCACTGCTGAATGAACCCAACACCTTCTCTCCCGCCAATGTGGACGCCTCCGTCATGTACCGCAAATGGAGGGACAGCAAGGGCAAGGACCGGGAATATGCAGAGATCATCAGGTGAACAGTCGCACTTCATTATCGTCACTTACGAAAGCTTTTCTCACAAGAGTAGACCACTGCTTTGCCGATTGTCATCATAAATAATTTTAAATTCATCCCTTATTTAGGAAGCAGGTATTGGCCACCAAGGCGGAAGCTGAGCGCGACGGCGTGAAGGTGCCCACCACACTGGCCGAGTACTGCGTCCGCACGCGTGCCCCGGCCCCCGACGAAGGCTCCGACCTCTTCTATGACTATTACTATGACGACGACGACGTGGAGGGCGAGGACGGCGACTGCTGCTACGATGAAGACGACTCGGGCAACGAGGAGTCGTGACATGCTTCTTTTTTTTTTTTTTGACCGCATTCCCCAATCTAGCTGAGAAACGCTAGCCGTTGTTCAGTCTGGGTCGCCAGAAATTCTTGGTTTGGAAGCTTTCCCACTTCTAAACCAATTGCAAAGAGCTGTTTTTTCCTGAGCCTGAGAATTATTTTCAGAGGCGCAAAATTGACGCACTGTTGTGTAAGGGTCAGACCTGGTAAAAAAATTTGCACCAGCAAAAAAGTCACCAGTTTCATCAGTGCAGACGTTATTATTTCATTATCACCTAAAACCTTACTTTGAGAGCATATTATGTAATCATTTTGCATTGTTCAGTCCCCTGTATGATAATAGTATTTTGGGGTTAATGCCACTTTTAACCAATAGCAACATTTGCACTGGTGCAAACACTTCCAAACTTTGCTCAGCCTCTCTCTTGCATATCTTTATTTCCCTAATTGTAACTCGGTGTTGCTCACCAGTAGTTGGTCTCAGTGACTGACAGAAGATTGAGGACTTCGAGCAGCCTGCAGCCTGTTTTGTACTGAACAATCTACTGCAAACCCATTCAATCAGACATTTCCAACTTTCACAATCTGTCTCGCTTCGATGTGACGGGATGTCACAGGACGTCACAAAGTTCTTGTGCATGCCAGAACATCGTCGGAAGCTTTTTGTCCCTTTTTACTGATGGACCGTTTACCTTTCATCATGATCTGTTTTCAGCTCGCTGAGAAGAAAGACTTCCGTTGACTGACTGACGGATCCCAGAGAACTTTTCTATCTGGACGACTGGCAAGCTGAGTCAGTGGGTCAAATCCTCATGTGAACAGTTTTGGTAACCAGAAATTGATCTTTTGCCGTGTTTCCTCTGGTTAGTGTTGGATGTGTTTCTCTTGTCATTTTGAGTGTGGGGTTATGTTATTTGAAGTAGAGCAGATATAAGAGTGTGTAGAGGTGTTTTTCCGAATTGTATTTCTCCTCAGGTGTACTCTCTGAGAGGCCTGACGGAGCCAAAGACGTAAAGCAGTGTGAAGAAAGCCCAAAACCTTTTTCTGACTGTCCGTTGTAATCTTGTCTTTGTTTGCTCATTTGCAGGATTTGTTATTTTAGTCTCTTTCTTTGGTTAGAAATTATGCTTGCTATATTTCGCTTGAGAATGATTTTACGTGATGCGATTATTAGGTTTGATTGGCAAAAAAAAAAAAAGCTTCTGTAGGAAAAGTGTCTGTCAAAAGGTGTTGTTGCAGTATCGGTCAGGATTATCAAAGTTGTTCAGCCCCGGAAGTAGAGAACAAGGCCGGCATGTTATATTTTCATTTCTATTGTTTGTGTCAGGGGAGAATAGATGGGTTTTGATATCATTTTTTTTTTAGAGTTCATGGGTCTGTTCTGTGTATTTTTGCATTAGCAATATTGATAGTTTAATTTACTCAAATTAGGACTTAATACTGAATTTCTCAGGATAATGAATTACATATGACAAAACAATTAAGACATGCAACAAGGGTACAAAATTAGCACCACCCACCAGCCAAATGCTGGTAAAATATGCAAGTGGCTGGTAGCTTTGCTTCACTCACCAGCCAACAGTAGTTTTCTATTGAGTGGCTGGTAAGATTTCAACCTTTACTAGCCATTTGGCCGGTGGATTAAAAAAGGAAATTTTGCACTCTGCAAGCAACTATTTTCCTCATAATTTTCTTGTTTCTTTTTTCAGAGTTGGTTGACAGCCTCAATGGGAACCATAACTGGTATGCACATGTAGCTGTATGGATGGTCACCATTTTGTTTTATTCACCTGTTTTTTATTTTTCGGCTATTTAAAACTGAATAATAAAGATTTATTGGAAATAATATGAACAGTCTTGCAGTGCTTGGATTGGCAGCACTTATACTATTACCTATCTTAAAAGTAAAAAAAAAAAAAAAAAAAAAAAATATATATATATATATATATATTCACCTTTTGATTTCAATAAATATCAGTATCGTATTATCTTCACAGCTCAAAGTAACAGCCTTCGGAGTGAAGACTTATTTGACATCCTGAAGATGCCATGACCAAACTGTTGTTCACTTGGGTTGTTTTTCCTAATATAAATTAGCGGTGGGAAAAATAATTGATTCTTAGATGCATCGCGATTCTCTCTAGAACAATTTGAAAATCGATTCTGATAAGTTAATAATCGATTTAAATGTGTTGATTTTTATTTAAAAGTTACTGTCTCCAGACAAGTACAAACAGAGAAAACAGAGTGACTGAAAGAGGATGGGATAATGGACAACAACTTAGAGTTTAGGCAAGAGTGCTGAAAAAACAAAACGCACAAAAATGGCCAAACATTTTTTTTTTTTTTGTATATATACATGTGATCTCATAAGATATACATAAAATAATTAGGCAAAACACATATTGGCTGTTCATCTACTTTATCACATGACATCTGACCACCTCATGTTTCATGTTCTAAGAAGCCAGTTCTCCACCTTTAAACATGACTGAGCCTCTGACCTGGAAGATTACTGGGAGAGAAGGGGACTTCACAAGACTGTTTCTTAATGTGGGGGAAATGGATGCTACAAAGAAAATGTGTTGTGTTTTATTTCTCAGAAAGTTTAAGCAATCGCTGTTTCCAGTATTTATTTCCAATTTGAAGCTTTTATATTAGTGATTTTGTCCCAGACTTGTTGCTGCACAAGTAACGTTACATTCCCTAAAACCACAAAAATATTGCTAAACACTAGTTATCAGAGTTAATGTTATAAATAACTTTTCTAACTAATTCAGGTCACTCTAGTGGACAGAGATTAACCGTTACAACCTAATACCATTTTACAAATGACATGTGAGCAAAATATTGATATGGAATTATTGAATTAATAAAAACGTTCTCACCATTAACCCAACGTTAACTTTCGTCCGCCATGCAACTGTGTAATATTTGTTCCACCACCTGAATGCAGCATCTGTATTATCTGGGCAGAGGCATGGGACTGGGCCTTCCTTATAGTCTTTTAATAAACTTAGAAGGTATATCTTAAATTTGTGTTTTAGTCTACTAAAACTACTACACTACAGTGCTACACTATAATATGTGCATGTAAGGTCTGTGAAATCCAAATAATGATAAATTAAATGTCTGTTTTTGAAGAAAAGAAGACATCCTGCTGGGAACCTTTCATTTGTAGGTAGGGCTGGGTACTGAACTTAAATACTTTTATGCACCGATTGAATTGCCTTCATTGTAACAGTATCGAAAAATGCCTAATGTCGTTCAATACCGATTTTTTTTTTATGAGATCTTATCAGCGTCAGTGAGCCAAGAGGAATGCAGCATGCTTGTACCAAGATTTAATAATGCTTGTGATTGACGTTGTAGAGGCAGATGCAGGGAAAACACAGGCACAGAGACAGGGCTCTTGTTTGTAGAGAGGGAGGGGGGGGGCATGACACACACACAGCAAAGGGTCTTGAGTCGGATTTGAACTCGGGCCGCTGGCAAAGACTGAGCCTACATGGGGCGCACGCTCTACCAGGTGAGCTAGAGGCTGCCTCATGTTGTTGTATTTTGAGATGCTTGACTACACTGTGCCTCACATAGGTGTAAAGGAGCTGAAAAAATGTATTTTGATAAGAATCGATATTGGTTCAGGAACCGGTATCGATCACTGTAGGAGTATAGACATTTTTTGGGGGGGCATTTCTGCCTTTCTTGGACAGGAAAGCAGAGATACTGTATATGAAAGGGGAGAGAGAGGAGGGAAGATATGCAGGAAAACCATCACAAGTCAGAATTGAACCCTTGACCTTGTGCATTGATGAATAAACTTCTGCACACGTGCCCCTGCTCTACCAACTGAGCTAAACAGCCAGTGGTATGAACGTTTTTCGACGATACCCAGCCTTATTTGTATAGTCTACATCTTTTTGAAAAGGTATTCTTCGAAACAAAGATAATCGGTTTCTGGCTGGATGAGGAAATATCGTGCATTACAATTTTTCTTTTTTTTAAAGTGCATTATGTAATATAATAGATCCATGATTATTATATGGTTTTTGAACAGATCAATTCCCAAGTTCTTAATAAGTGGGAAAGACCTATCTGATCGTATGCGTACTTATCACCATATCAGGAAAATATCGACCTTAGAACTTCTTTTTTTTTCTCCCAAATCGACTCTGTTATGGTAACTAACTTCATAACATAGAAAGTTTGGTCAGACCCTAACAAGTTCATTATTTCAAATAAAATATTAAATAAAATATGACATAGCATGTAATACATTATTACATAAATTTAAAGCAAATATTTCTCCACTATGTTTTTTTTTTCTGTAAAACAAAAGCTGAATCCATTTCTTACCTATTCTATAGACGTACTCACTGTCAGGAGTCATGGGTTGAAGTTGCTCTATTGTTTTATCACAGCGCTGTGGAGATAGGTATGGCAATGCGAGACTATCAAAGTTTTAATACTTCCGTAATTGAGACCAATATTAGAAGACATGGTCTTGTTTCTGAATTGTAATACAGGCTCCCCTCTTACTGATAATGTTATTCAACTTATACAGTATGTCTTGTTGTCAAATAAAGCCGGAGTGCTACAGATCACATCTGATATCTCACATAATTGGTCAAATACTCTCATATGTGTTTAAGTTTACATCTCACTTGTACATTTGAACAGCAGCAGTGGCAGCAAAAACTGTCCTGTCCTGTTAGTAGTGTCCTGTACACTGTCCTGTGACTCCCATGACTGTCCCAGGACAGTCAGACACTGTCCTGTGACTCCCAGACACTGTCCTGTGACTCCCATGACTGTCCCAGGACAGTCATACACTGTCCTGTGACTCCCAGACACTGTCCTGTGTCCCATGGACAGTGTCTGACTGTCCTGAGACAGTCATCGGAGTCACAGGACAGTGTCTGACTGTCCCGGGACAGTCATCGGAGTCACAGGACAGTGTCTGACTGTCCTGAGACAGTCATCGGAGTCACAGGACAGTGTCTGACTGTCCTGAGACAGTCATGGGAGTCACAGGACAGTGTCTGACTGTCCTGGGACACTCTTCAGGCTTTTTGCTGCCACTGCTTCTCCATTTGAATGTATGGGTTTTTGCTATTTGTCTTATTTTTGTCATATCTGTTATCGTTTTGTTTTTTTCATGTATAATTACATCGTAATATAATGATACTTTTTCAATGTGATCATCTGATATTTGTAGTCTAGGCAAAATGATTTATTCGTCGCTCAGAGATGACGTCACGTCAACAGCAGTTTTAAAAATAACTGCTTGGGAGCTCCTGTCGTATGCCACAGGAGCAGCTTTCTAAACAAGTATAATAAAGATACTAGCCATACCAACAACAGCCATGTCTGTGAATTATGCTGCCGGGCTCTCACCGTACGCAGATAAAGGTGTTTGCGGACTTCCCGAGGTAAAAGAGAGCTAACGTGAGCTAACGTTAAGTAGTTAGCTTTTAATCATATGCTAGCACGTTAGCCGAGGATGCCTGCTTTATGTTCGGTCTTTAGGATGTTTAAAATACATTTAAACAGCAAAACTTCAATATAAAAAATACTCCATGGCAAGGGAAAGTTATGCATTGCAATTGTTACTAAAGACAAGAGTGGAAATGTTAGCTAACAACAGAAAGCACTGAAGTAACGTTGTCAAAAGCATGATTAGTCTTTGTTATGAATGGCTTGGTTCAGAGTTTTACATTCATTATACGTCATTAGCTAATGTGTACGCAGAGTTGTAGCTCGTCCTGGTGGTGCAACGTTTAACTAGCAATGCGTCATATTATGAGCCTATATTGTATGGTTTAAATATTGTCTCCAAAGAAGTCCAATTGTGATGTAATTATACGTTTTACATGTAAGGATTGCATTGCTGAAGCAAGGCAAAGAGCAGTAACTTTAGCAATCAGATAAAGGAGAGAAGTAAAGAGGCAATGCGTTCAGTATTGTACTCTGAAATGTAGAATAGCACAAGTATTAAGATGCATTAAATGGAAAAGTACCAATACATCAGAATTGTGAATGCATTTTGTTACTTTCCACCTAAAACATAATATCACCCTCTCTGTTAAAGCTTTGTGACAGACTTTACCATTCTGTCCTCAAAGCTGTTACATATTTAGTAAAAGCTCTGCTCAGGTACAATAGTAAAACACATGTAACATTTTAAAACGATGACAGAAGGGGGAAATGTGTGAGGAGCACACTATTAAAAGTGACCTAGCTTGAAGTCGCACACTCGTCGGTTCCATGTACTTCAAGTTTCTTGAGTAAATCACACTTCTCAAGTAGTAGTAGTAGTTTGTGCCCCATTTGGACTGGAGATTTTGGATTAAATTACATTACTTTTCGTATAAATGATGGCGATTTTCTTTTGTTATAGGATTTGTAATTAGTTGCAACACTTGCGCTTAAATTGAAATAGTTTGCTTACAGAAAAAGGCACTACATTAAAGCTAGGGCTGCACGATATTAGGAAAATATCTAATTGCGATTATTTTGACTGATATTGCGATTGCGATATGATTCACGATATTGGAAGGAATCATCATTTTTGTATCATTCTCATTTTCATTGAAAAATATGACTGAAGTGTGATTTTTTTTTTTTTTTGCGAGGATCTGTACCAAACAAAGATTTTTTTCTTTATTCTGTAGGATACGATTCGTAGGCTGCGACTTGGATATTGCACTAGTCCATATTGCGATGTTGATAAAATTGCGTTTAATTGTGCAGCCCTAATTAAAACTGCAACATAAGACATGACATTCATTTGAAATGTTCTTTATTTACAAGCTGCATTACTGTCATAGGATATGTTTTAATCTTCTTTGGATTCAGTTCATACTTTGTGAAATTATGCTGCTTTCTGCATGGTCATCATATCCACATTACAATATATCTCACCCCTATGTAAATGAAATGCTATATGAAACCATCCCCTTTCAATACTTCATCATTCACAAATACTTTTAAAATGTAGGTACTGTTTCAAAAATATTGTCATGGTATCGGCCACCTGTTTTTTTTAACCTGATGTTTTTCTGTTCTGTGGCAGATGTTTGACAGTCCTGAGGAGCTGAAGGCGAAGGTGGAAACCCTCGCTGAGTTGATAAAAGAATCACAGTACCTGGTTGTCCACTCTGGAGCAGGAATCAGCACCGCAGCAGGCATCCCCGACTTCAGGTGAGACACAAACAAAGTCCATATAGCCCCCTTTTTTTTCCTTACATCTTTTTACTATCACACACTGCTTTTCTCTCAATCATGCTTCATGTTCATGAACTATGATGAGCAAGGCAACACTGACCTCACATATTCTGTCCCAAGTTAAGTTTAATTTTTGTTTCAAAAAGATGCTCCTAAAAAAACTTGTTACAGGGATGGTTTGGGATACCGGCAGTACTGTTACAATGCTCAAGTCTTTTTTATGTCCATTTACCTTGCATATGTTTTACTGTTTTACTAAACTAACCGTTGCAAAAACCTCCTGTATGCAAAATATATGTAGGAATCATGACATTCCTTTTAGGATGTTTTGATTGATTTCAAACTAACTTACTATAGCATCCCAAGCATGCAGCTTATTAATAATGTCCCAGATAAAGGCTTTGTGTGAATCTAAAATCTAAAAGTTGTTTGAATGTCATTGCGGTGGTAAAAACAACAGGGCAATCTGATGAAATGGACAGTTTCCAGTCCCTGAAAGGTTAAGTGCAGAGTAGATTATAGCAGCCAATCTGGAGATAGTCCTGTCGCTGTAAGCGCTGAGGCCAGAGGAACAAAGACGACGAGAGAAGAAAAGGACTATTAACTGTATATAACTGCATCATTTCCATTTCAGATTTTTGGCCGAAAAATGGATTATGATAATGTAAATATCAAACGATGAAGAAGATGTCTTTTTTTCCTGTTTTTAAGTTGAAGTTACTGTCTACCTCTCCTCAGCACTAATCTGCTTTTCCTAGCACTTCTTTGTACGCGGTCTCAACTGCATCCCCATCATGATGTATTTATTTTTAAATAATTTGGGACTGAATTAGTTGGCAAATTGATTATATGACTCTGAGGGATAACTTGTGGACAACTACCAACTTTATGCCACTGCATCTTATACAAATACTGTTCTTAAGTCAGTTGCATAATCTGAATGCAGGCCAGAAATGATCATTTAGCTTGAAAACTATTTTTTCCTGGAAGACATGATGTGAACCTCTCGACTTGCCTTCTGCTTTCTCTTGTAGTACCACTGTATGAGCAGATGAGGGCAGTACTTGCTTACTATTTGTCAGATAATAGAATACATCCTGAGGCATTCCGTGTTCTACCATTATGGTGCAAGAATTGCCTTTGATACTGTGCAAACACGTATTTTGTCGTAATAGCTGAACAGTTGCACATAAGATATATAACTTTTTACTCATTAATTGAGGTAATTCTGGTGTGATTGACAGATATTTCCCAGTGACAATTCATGCAGGCCTGAAGATGTTCGCTGTGGAGACCTGACTTATAAATATTTGATTGGTCTGCCTGTCATCTGGTGTGGATGCTCCCTGGACGCCTCCCTAGGGTGGTGGTTTAGCTGGGAGGAGGCCTCGGGGGAGACCCTGGACTAGGTGGAGAGGTTATATCTCCGCCCTGGCCTGGGAACGCCTCGGGACCCCACAGTCAGAGCTGGCTAATGTGGCTCGGGAAAGGGAAGTTTGGAGTCCCTTGATGGAGGTTGTGTGTCTGTGACCCGACCCTGGATAAGCGAATGAAGATGGATGGATGGATGGTCTGCCTGTCAGTCACATAGAGTCGATCTTTGACAGAAATATCATTAAAGCCAAGCTTTCTGTGTACAAATCAGGCCAACTAATACAAATTATATTCCCACTGCTGACACACATTCTCCCTCTAGCTGAGAGTTAGAAATTCAGCCCCTCAGGTTAATATCATTGATGATATCCAAACTTAAATATACCCAGTGTTTCCTCTATGTTGATTTGACCGTGGTTGCTCCCCATGGCAACATTTCTGCCCCCTACGGTATCAGAAATAGGGCTGCATTGTTAGAGTGCATGTCGGAGAATAGCGCGGTCACTCGGCAGAAAAAGGGTGAAAGGAAAAAGAGACGCTGTCCGGATGATAAGCCAGTTGGGATTGTGTGTGTATGTACGTCCTTGATAACTGTAAGTCGTATAACTTGTGTTGTCAGTTCATTGTTATTTGCTACAGAATGCTTAGCCTATATGTCAAGATCGAAGTTGGCCTATCTAGTAGCTCAAAAAATACAGTTCAATCACAACAGAAAATATGCCTCATTGTGTGTATGAATAGAGGTGAATAATATTTGTTTGTGTTTCAGCAAAGTGTCAGTTCCGTTTCATTGGGGGGGTGTTCAGACCTGCCCCCACTGCTAAAAAAATCCTAAATGAAACACTGATACCAGCGTCACAGATCCTTTGTGGCTTTAATGTCCTGCAGCATCTTATGTCATGATGATAAGCATGTAATTAGTGACGTATGTGCCTCTCCATTGCTATTGCCACTGCTATGTCTTTGAACTGGTCTTGGCTGAGTGAACAATGAATCTGTTTTGAATAGATGAGGCTGTTGTTGCTTCGTTTGAGGATTCACAGGATGCGTTCCCTCATCTGATGCATAAAGATAAGTTGTGTGTCCTCAGAGTAATTTGACAACTGTCAGGGTGTTTTAAACAGCACCAGGACTGACAGGACCGCTGTGTTCATCCCTCATTCAGACACCCAGAACGGACTGGTTAATCAAAGGAGCATGTATTGGACAGATCAGACAACATTTTAGTCTGAAAATGTGTCAATGTATGCAGTAAGAAAGATTTCTGTAAAAACATTGTAGATATTTTTGTAAAATGCCCATAAGAATATTTTTTGTTTAGTGGGATTTCTTCTATTTTCTTTGTAGTGGGAGAATATCTTTACAGTGTTTATCGGTCTTTCATATTTCAAGTGGGCTCGGACTTGCACCGTTTGACAGCATGTTGTCTATTTGGTACACAAACTTAGCAGAAATTCTACTATCAGATTGTTAATACTCAACCAAGAATACAAAACCACGCACCAGTTGTAGACACACAATACCTCCAGTCCACCCACTGCATTACAACCTGTTCAGTAGTTGTCACTATATTCTCTTTCAGGGGCCCAAAGGGTGTGTGGACGTTAGAAGAAAAGGGGGAGTCACCTCGCTTTGACACCACATTTGAAGAAGCCCGACCCAGCTTGACTCACATGGCCCTCCTGGGACTGCAGAGGGCCGGCTACCTCAAGTATCTCATCAGCCAGAATGTGGACGGCCTACATGTTCGATCAGGCTTTCCCAGGTACAGTGAGGAAAATAAGTATTTGAACACCCTGCTATTTTGCAAGTTCTCCCACTTGGAAATCATGGAGGGGTCTGAAATTGTCATCGTAGGTGCATGTCCACTGTGAGAGACATAATCTAAAAAACAAAATCCAGAAATCACAATGTATGATTTTTTAACTATTTATTTGTATGATACAGC
Organism: Zingel zingel; assembly: GCA_023566125.1. Classification (NCBI taxonomy): domain Eukaryota; kingdom Metazoa; phylum Chordata; class Actinopteri; order Perciformes; family Percidae; genus Zingel; species Zingel zingel. The sequence goes on along the minus strand of CM042324.1, from coordinate 26,145,213 downwards.
TGCAAATAAGTATTTCAACACCTGTCTATCAACTAGAATTCTGACCCTCAAAGACCTGTTAGTCTGCCTTTAAAATGTCCACCTCCACTCCATTTATTATCCTAAATTAGATGCACTTGTTTGAGGTCGTTAGCTGCATAAAGACACATGTCCACCCCATACAATCAGTAAGAATCCAACTACTAACATGGCCAAGACCAAAGAGCTGTCCAAAGACACTAGAGTCAAAATTGTACACCTCCACAAGGCTGGAAAGGGCTACGGGGAAATTGCCAAGCAGCTTGGTGAAAAAAGGTCCACTGTTGGAGCAATCATTAGAAAATGGAAGAAGCTAAACATGACTGTCAATCTCCCTCGGACTGGGGCTCCATGCAAGATCTCACCTCGTGGGGTCTCAATGATCCTAAGAAAGGTTAGAAATCAGCCCAGGACTACACGGGAGGAGCTGGTCAATGACCTGAAAAGAGCTGGGACCATCGTTTCCAAGGTTACTGTTGGTAATACACTAAGACGTCATGGTTTGAAATCATGCATGGCACGGAAGGTTCCCCTGCTTAAACCAGCACATGTCAAGGCCCGTCTTAAGTTTGCCAATGACCATTTGGATGATCCAGAGGAGTCATGGGAGAAAGTCATGTGGTCAGATGAGACCAAAATAGAACTTTTTGGTCATAATTCCACTAACCGTGTTTGGAGGAAGAAGAATGATGAGTACCATCCCAAGAACACCATCCCTACTGTGAAGCATGTAGGGATGGTAGCATCAAGCTTTGGGGGTGTTTTTCTGCACATGGGACAGGGCGACTGCACTGTATTAAGGAGAGGATGACCGGGGCCATGTATTGCGAGATTTTGGGGAACAACCTCCTTCCCTCAGTTAGAGCATTGAAGATGGGTCGAGGTTGGGTCTTCCAACATGACAATGACCCGAAGCACACAGCCAGGATAACCAAGGAGTGGCTCTGTAAGAAGCATATCAAGGTTCTGGCGTGGCCTAGCCAGTCTCCAGACCTAAACCCAATAGAGAATCTTTGGAGGGAGCTCAAACTCCGTGTTTCTCAGCGACAGCCCAGAAACCTGACTGATCTAGAGAAGATCTGTGTGGAGGAGTGGGCCAAACTCCCTCCTGCAGTGTGTGCAAACCTGGTGAAAAACTACAGGAAACGTTTGACCTCTGTAATTGCAAACAAAGGCTACTGTACCAAATATTAACATTGATTTTCTCAGGTGTTCAAATACTTATTTGCAGCTGTATCATACAAATAAATAGTTAAAAAATCATACATTGTGATTTCTGGATTTTTGTTTTTAGATTATGTCTCTCACAGTGGACATGCACCTACGATGACAATTTCAGACCCCTCCATGATTTCCAAGTGGGAGAACCTGCAAAATAGCAGGGTGTTCAAATACTTATTTTCCTCACTGTAACTCCGCCCTTCCTCCTGTCCTGTAAAGTGATGTGCACACAACAAGCGTTTTACACACTCAGTAGCTAACTCTAATCATAGCTGTTAGTGGGCATGGAGCAATACATTACCTCACAGATAAGCCACATAGCATCTAGAAGCACTTAAAGCAGTAATGTTTGTTTTTTTAGCAGCGGATTAAGCTGTAAATACAACGCTGTAGGGCTGCAACTAACAATTATTTACATAATTGATAAATCTGCTAGTTATTTCAATTAATTTCAATGAATCTCTCAATCATTAAATGGTGAAATTGCCCATCACAATTTACAAGAACACAAACTTATGTCATCACATAAGCAGGAAAAGCAGCAATGTATTTATTTTGAGATGCTGGAACCATCACATTTTGGAGTTTGAAACACGTAAAGTGCTCATATTATGCTTTTTGGCTTTTCCCCTTTCCTTTATTGTGTTATATATCTTTTTATAGGTTTACAAAGTGAAAAAGCCCAAAGTCCACCCCAAAGGGACTTAACATCTCCAACAGAAAACACTGTTCACAAACTGCTCCAAACAGCTCTATTGTAGTCCAGCCTTTACTTCAGAGACGAACGTGCGTCACTTTGTTACACATGTTATAATGCTCGCCTAGCTGCTAGCGTGGCACACCCTCATACTCTGCAACTGACAAGCTAGCATAATATGAGCAGTTTAAGTGATTAATCAATGCGGCTCTACAGCAAATAGTATCACCTAACAAGTTTTTAGTGCTAAAAGTCAGAACGCCTGAGGGAAGTATCTGGCTCTTTAGCTGCTAAATGCTCCACAATGTTCACCAGCTATGCTACCTTTCCTTTTCTCTCTCTCTGAAAACGGAGAGCTGTAAGACGGAACCAAAACATTGAAGTAGGTGGTGGTGGCGCAGTGGATGTGACACATGCCTTTGGTGTGGGAGATCTGGGTTCAATTCCCACTGTGATACATCACCAATGTGTCCCTGACCAAGACATTTAACCCTTAGTTGCTCCAGAGGTATAAGGCACTTTGGATAAAAAGTGTCAGTTAAGTGACATGTAATGTAAAGTTGCGGGCCATAAAACCCAAACAATGATCTGGAAGATGTGCAGCGTAGAGTTAAAGGGAGCTGCAGAGTTGGGGGATAATTCTCTGTGGGTTTGTCACTATGAGTGACCACTTTTCCATTACATGTATCCAAGTCAGTTGACATATTGTTAGTATAAAAATATTGTGTGTTAGTATATTAGTGCAGCTTTAAGACGTAGCATCCTATCAGATACTGTATAACAGATATTATTGGGTCTATTATATAGACCCAAATATGGATGAAATTGTTCTCCCTGTGTGTATATATATATATATATATATATATATATATATATATATATATATATATATATATATATATATATATATATATATATATATAGTATATTACATTTTAGATCAAGTTACATTACCACGCTGTGCTGTGCAGAATGAGAGGTGGACGTGAGCTGTGAGGAAAAATTTACTTTTTAGCGGTTTTTTTTCAGAGAATTCCTTATTGTCAAGGAAACAGCCACATTATAGTTAGTTTTATTTCAATTAAGTTCTAGTACACAAACACAAAGAGATACAGCATTGTAAGTTGTGTGAGAAAACCCATATTGCTTCACGCCAATTTGTTACATGTTGGGATGTGACTAATTGTTTTAACGAAGCTGCTGCTTTGTGATAACAGCTGCCAAAAATGAGGAGCACTTTAAATACTGCTCAAGTAACTTCAAATGATGCTCAGTGTAATAGAAAATGTTTGGTCTGACTCTGGATTATCCAAACATATTGGACTAACCCAAGGCCAAGAATCCAATTTTTAATACAGCACATAAACCCAGCCTTTACGTTTACTGGAAGGCTTGCTTTCCCTGGAAGCCATTTCTTCCTCAACACTCCATCAGTCATGATATTTCAGACGAGGCCTGACAGCGAAATGGTAATTCTCTGAGGAAATCATTGAGGCAGCAGAAAGACTGGTAAAGCAAACTGGTTGGCACTTAATGGCAGAGATGCCTATGAGGCCCGAGAATATTTATTTAAGAGGGACTGTGAAATAGTTGTGTTGAAGAGTCCTGATGTTAACTTTGGAGACAGTTATCTAAGCGGATATCATCTTTGTAATCTTTCTCCCTCTTTCTTTATCAGGGATATGTTATCAGAGCTTCATGGAAACATGTTCGTAGAGGAGTGTGAGAAGTGTGGCAGGTATGTGTGAGCACCAAATACCCACATTTTGATCTTGAAACTCTTTGATAACTCAATGGGATCATGTAGCTGCCGCAAACATACATTTATGCCTCTGTTGTACTTCATCCCAAAGTTAATCTACGTGGTTGAGGTCTAAAGACTGAAACATTTGGTACACCTGTTTGGTAAAACAAATCATGTGGCTGTAACACAATATGTAAAGCATGCAGACCGGACATATAAATCCATGATCCATCCTGCTTTGTGCTTTGTATTATAAGTGTTTGCTCTGGCCATGGGAGGCACCTTAACTTTACCTGTGGGTCCTATTTGTTGCTGACCAGCTGCACCACCTTTTTTCAAATGGAAACTTCCAGCAGGATAACGCATCCTTTTTACAGAGCACTTATTAAAGGATTCCAGGAACATGACCTAATTTCACTCCAGTGACCTGCACAGTTTTCAGATCTCATCCAACAGAGGCATTAAATGTAGGGCTGCAGCAGCTACATGATGCCGTTGACTATTTCCAGAATCGTGTTGAGTCCATTTCTTAAAGAAAGCTGTCAGGTGTCAAAGGTCGCCGGGTCTATCTAATAAAGGGGCCACTGAGTTTATATTATCATGTTTTTGTGTATGAATTCATGTGTATTACAGTTTTTTTTCAATTGCTAGACGACAGTGGGCACAACTGGAGTCACATGTGCGAAACTCTAACCACAGAATGCACAGCAGCAGTTTGTGTGGACTAAACCCTAGTTCTTTTTTTCATTAACCTATATATATATTTATTTATTTACTGTAGGTGAGCAAACTGAGGATTTTCATGCATTCTTGTTTACTTAAAAACTGGTATAAAATAAAAATAAAGAATATAATTTCTCTCTTATAGCAAATATTGATTAGTGTAAAGTCACTTCAGTTATTTAAACTGTAAAGATGAGAAAGTTAGTATGTTCTGTATTGGTGTTTGTACTCTGTGTGTTCTGAGTGACAGTGTGTGTGTGTGTGTGTGTGTTGTCTCTGTGAGGATTGTTCTGAGTGTTTGGCTGCACTGAGCCTGTTCTGAGACGTGTGTGAAGAGTTGTGCTGCTTGGAATGAGTTTTGCAGGACGTGAACTGTTTAGCTCAGGTGACTGTTGGTAGTGCAGACTGTGGTTAGAGTTTTGCACATGTGGCTTCAGTTGTGACCACGGTCGTTTAGCAATCGGAAAAAAAACTGTAATGGACCTTGGTATGGTGCTTTTAAGCAGCTTTTACTTCTGAACTGTAACTTAACTAAAGCTGGTCTGGTCAGATGGAGACGTAATCTGTACGAGTCTTGGTTTTCTAGGCAGTATGTCAGAGATAAAGTGATTGGTGTAATGGGACTGAAACCGACAGGGCGCTACTGTGATGTTGTACGATCCAGAGGACTCAGAGCCTGCAGGTAACGCATGCTATCACTGCATTTTGAAACAACCAATATGTTACCATGGTCCATTTATTAGTCTGACTGTGAATTATTTTACTTAAACAGAGGAAAGCTGATAAGCACTATCCTGGATTGGGAGGATGCTCTTCCTGACAGAGACCTGAACAAAGCAGAAGATAGCAGCAGGTAAGACAGAGAAAATTGCAGCTCTCTGTGCTTTATTGTTTCCTCATTCTATTATACTATTGGCTGGTTGTTGTTTTTTTGATTCAGCATCTGTCTTGAAACTCCAAAACACACAGCACATTCTCTTATCTATCCTGATTTCCTTTGACATCCCAGTTTCACTGTGCTTTAATGTTGCCATTTGCCTCTTGTTTGTCAATGTTTCCATTCAATCCTTCAGCCACAAAACGCTTTTGTTGTGTGTCTACAAAGTAGCAGGGTGAACTGGATGTTTGATGTACTCAGTCGCCCATAATAGATGCATTAATACTGATGCGTAGTGTGTTTATGCACGTACTTGTAGAACTGGAGTTACATCCAGGTAATTTTGCTCTGTCTCATTACTGAACAGGAGACTAATGCTGTGGAGCTGCTGTGTTTATGCTCTTTTATTCATGATGACATATTGCAGTGAGCAGTGCAGATGGCTTTGCTAGATGTGCATGTTACTGAAAGCAGCACATACCAGTGCTGGTCATGTATTACCATGACATTTGAGTCACAGTGATAAGCATACATTTCTCTAAAAAAAATAATTACCCAGCCATTTTTGAAAAACCCAGAAGGTCATTTTGCCACACTTATGGCTGTTCTGAAGGTATCCTCAAAGATTTTTCCTCACCATCTGGGATAAATGAATATTACTTCTTTCGTAAAAGAATTTGAACCCATTTCCCAAGATACACTGCTTTTTCCTAATCCACACAAAAATGGCAGCTGGAAATGTTTGTAGCATGTAATCCAAAATTAAAACAATTTATCATCAACTATATTTCTATATTGATGTTTCTTTCCAATATTTGTGATTGTGTTTTATAACAAGAGCTGGGATACATGTCTCGTCAGGCCAACTGGATTAGAAATACAGTCTTAAGTTGAGAATTAATAAATTCACGTACCTTCATAAATGCTTTCAGAACAGACGTTGTGTTGTTAAACAGTCTGTTGGGTTTTTCAGATTGCGCCAGGTAATTATTTTTCAGAGGAGCGGATGCTTGGTGACTCAAATGTAATTGCAATACACAAAAAAAACTTAATGTTTTCCTCACGACCCAAATTTTCTACCACCATTGGAAACTCAGCTGACCCCTTAACACCCAACAATAAATCCCCTTTACTAAATAATTAGAATGCGAGTGACATATTTCTCTACTGTGTTCACCCAGACGAGCAGACCTGGCACTGACGCTGGGCACCTCCCTGCAGATCAAACCCAGCGGAGACCTTCCACTTCTCACCAAACGCAAAGGAGGGAAACTGGCCATTGTCAACCTGCAGCCCACGAAACACGTGAGTCTCATTCATTCACCACCACCGGCAGGTGGAAACATGAAATGGCCCTGGAAGTACTGCGCATCAGTGTTGTAGTACTCGTGTTGTAGACCGGTCTCAAGACCACTTTTGAAGGTCTCGTCTCGGAATCAACCGCATTTTACTCGGTCTTGTCTCGGTCTCGGATGAAGAGGACTCAGGATTTTATTTCAAGACCGGTCAAGACCACAACCTCAGGGATATCACTCAACTGCCTGTGTATCTTCTGATTATGTGTTAACATCATTAACTGTGATTGGATGTAAAACTTCCTGCTTTAAATGCAACCATTAACTTGACTCATTTCTAGTTTGAAATGTGTTACTGTTAAATGTTCAAATGTAGTTGACAGGAGAAGAAGCTCTGGCTGTCTGGGAGATGTCAGCCAAATCATTGGTAATAACATTTAGTTTTACATTTTATTTATTATATTTTTTGAAAGAGTTTATTTACAAAACATCTAACAAAAAAAAGGAAAGCGTGTAAATTCTGCAACGTAACGCTGACCGACACAGCTGGGACCACCTAAAATATGTATCTGGGCTAAGTAAGGAAGCATAAAGAAAGGTAAGTGACGCTAGCTAGCTAAAGTTATCAATCTGCCTCTGTACCAAAACTATCCAGAAATCTCTTCACCCCCCCACCCAAAGGGATTTAGCAAATATGACTGTATGTTTCAGTTGTTTGGGCTGGTCTTGGTCTCGGTCTTGTCTCGGTCTCGATACACTCTGGTCTTGGTAATGACTTGGTCTCGATACACTCTGGTCTTGGTAATGACTTGGTCTCAATACACTCTGGTCTTGGTAATGACTTGGTCTCAATACACTCTGGTCTTGGTAATGACTTGGTCTCAATACACTCTGGTCTTGGTAATGACTTGGTCTCGGTTTAGGTGGTCTTGACTACAACACTGCAGTGCAATAATCAAAAGCAAAATTATGATGAATAAATTCTGCTCACGTTCCCTGTCCGCCATCTTCAGCATTTCACGGTCGTTAATTTTCTGTCTCGTAGGACAAGCATGCACACCTGCGTATCCATAGTTACGTGGACGATGTCATGAAACAGCTGATGGAGCTGCTGGGATTGGACATCCCAAAGTGGGAGGGTCCGACCGTCTGCGAGAGCTCCAAAGCCACCTCTGAGTCCGCCATCGACGTCAAACCACCCCGTGCAATTACAGCAAAGAAAAAGGGGAAAAAGGAGCTGATTAAGGTGGAGAGGAAAAGAGACACAACGGCACTAACAGACGATGGGAGTGTTAAGGAGGAGACGGTGTCAGTAAAGCGGAAGAGAGCCGATTCCGCAGTGGAGATAAAAGAAGAGAAATAGCCTCAGGTATTTTTTTCACAACACCAACCCATCCACAAATAACAACTGAGGGTGCTTGGTTTGATCAGATTCAGAGAACAGAGGTTCTTCTCATCTAATGCCCTCTGGAGCAAAGACTCTTCTAGTACTGTAGTGTTTTTTTTAATACCTGATTTGTACATGGAGCAAATGCACTGCTGCCTGGCTGTAAATGGACCATAATCACACTGTAAGTTTCTAGGTAAATGTTTTTATCTCAGAAAAAAAGCATTGTACTCTGACGGAAAAAGTCACTTTACTGTTTTTTTAAAAATATATATATATGTTTTGGCAATAAACTCAATAAGTTCCTGGTAGAACCTCCTGTGTAAATGCACCGTATCTTGTGTACTGCCAAACAGCAGTGGCCTACTTACAAATGTGATCCAACGTTTCAAAGGAAATGAAGGCAGCATGCGTTTGTTCATTTGAGATAATGGTATGATTCTTTGCGTTTGTCATGAGACCTCATGAACATCTCTAAAGGTCCACATCTATACACAGTTTGATTATGCATCACACTAGGGCTGCACAATTAATCACAATTTTATCAAAATCACAATATGGACTAGTGCAATATCCAAATCTCAGAGGGGCGCGATATTTGTTAAAGGCAAAATATGTGTCAAACCATTCTGAATGAAGTTTTGTGGTGCTGCAGAGACGTCTCGGCCTACAAATCCCATCACACTACAGAAAACATCTTTGTCTGGTACAGATCCTCGCAAAACAAATCACACTATAATCATTTTATTTTTTTAAGATTTAATATTAGTCAATAAAAATGAGAATAACGATACAAACATGATCATTCCCTTCAATATCGTGAATCATATTGCAATCGCAATATCGGTCAAAATAATCGCAATTAGATATTTTCCTCATATTGTGCAGCCTTACATCACACCTACTGTCTCCTACGATCCAATATCAGTAGGTTGAGGAGCAAAAGCCGCCTCCTGTTGTTCAATTCAACCCAAATACCGTAACGTTTTCTTTTTGTAAAGCATAACACTGAACAATGGGCCACAGTATCTGATGCTGAATATGAATATTCAGTCCATTAAGGCACTTTGTCTTTCCAGTTGTATAACTAACAGGTATAACAGCCAACAAACACAACAGCTGCAACTCGGACACATGCATAGAGTCTAACTGCCTGCCCTGTGATTGGGTCATTATTACACAGTCCTCATTACCGCTCTTACTGTCTGTATATCAACTTTTTTTTTTTAATAGTGTCAGCTCCACAGTGTTCTCTGTTCTCACTCTGAATCTACTCAGCCTCTTTTTTCATTATTTTGCGGTGCTGCTAAGGTTGGATACGACGAAATATATACAGTGATATACAGTGACTACAAGTAGTAGTATACATACTAACCCTTATAACTGGTTATGGACACAAACTATGAGCCATTCAACCAAAGAGGTGAAAGTATCCAGTATTTCACTAAAACAACAGCGAAAATGAGAAAAATAACATTAATTAATAACAAAATAACATTAATTTTGTGCAACATATGTGTTTTTCTTATTCCTTTTTAATAATCCAGTGACCACTCAAGTTTATCTTGAAACCCCTTGGTCCCCCAATGGGTTTCAACCCCCACATTAGGAACTACTATCTTCGGCAGTTGTGGGCAATTTCGTTAATCAAGTACCTTGATTTGTGAGATCTTTTTTCTGGATTTGCCAAGATGTTATTTTATCTATCAACAACAGTAGGCGATTTGTTCCTTTTAAACGGGGGGGGGCGGCGCGATGGTAGCACCCTACTGATTAGAAGGCCAGTTCTTTTAAGTAACCCACCATATAAGCTGTAGTTTAGGGAATACTATAGATCCGAGATGAAACTAGCAGAAGGGTGGGACTAACAGAAAAACTTGTCTACCTTTCTTTTGTTTTTGTTAATTCCATTTCACAGTTTTTAGCAATTTTATGATAAACCATATCAACACATCTTAACAATGGAACAGGTTTAATACCTCCTTTTCTCCTTCTTTCCCTCTTATACCCCACGGATTCCTCCATTTTCTCTTGTTCAGTCAGTGTGAGAGGTGAGCTCTAGCTTGTCCTGACAGGAGATTCCACAGGAGATGTACATCTCTAATACTGGATTTACCTGATATGTATATATGTGAAGTGGTCATGTTCACAGGCTCCATCATTAGAAATTGGAAACTTTTAGATAGCACCAGAGAGACTCTTCCACCAGCTGCTCATCCCGCTAAACTCGGTAAGAAGGACCTTGGTTAGAGAATCAACATCGGAGCCCTTGGTTGTTGGCTGTGATCCCTCTGGAAAGACAGCAGTCAGTGCAGCACTTCAAAAGTCTGTGCTACGTGGCAGAATGGACAGAAGGAGTCAGCGACAGGAAGCCTGGGGTAGGCATAAAGAGAGTAGAAGACCCTGCATCAAAGACTTCTGTCAGAATCAAACTCCCTGAATTGTAATTCAAAGTGCTACGTCTGAAGGAAAGCAGGCACAGCTCATTAACCATTTAACATGAACGCTGCTGTGAAGCACCGGAGTGGCAGTTACCGGGACGTTTTTAAGGTGAGAAGATTGAATGGAGCAAAAGAGGTCAGACCAACCTGCTGCAGAGTGTCAAAGACCGTCTTGACTAGAATGAGTTTATGGTTCAACATGGCTACTGGAAAATCAGTTCAGGAATCAGGAACCAGAGTCTTTGAATATCATTAAGAGAATGTGTGGAATGAAAATGGCTGTTCACAGTCTAATTACAGATACTCCCCTTTCATCATAAGTCGGCTCACGAACGTCCCTGAAGAAGAAAGTAATCAACATCTATAGTGTGACACTTCAAAAGTGATAAAGACGGAGAGCAGAGAGAGGAAGAGACTACTAGAACACTTGTAAACCTACTTCATGTTCCACTGAATTGGCTCTTAGTTTTTCCTTGGGGGTTAAGGAAGTGTCATCCTTTCTGATGAGTCCCATAAACCAGACCAACAAGGCTCCATTCCAAACTTACAAGAACTTAGTCTCCCTCAGATGGAGGCAGCAGCTGATTCATAGAATTATGGTTTTCTCTTAAGTCAAACTCTGTGACATTGGAGCGAGTATAGGAAAAAATTCAGGAAGTTAGTATGAGCCATAAGTTGCAATTTTAGGTCACTTGAGCCCTTTGAACCCACATTCTAGATGGAATGATCAGCTAAGTGGAGCAGATTTTCTCACACGCTTTCTTTTTTTGTGCTCGATGATACATTACATATGGCAGCTGTCAATTAAGGTTGGATGAGCAATTGAAATTGAATTGAATTGAAATTGATGAGCCTTTTAAAGCTTATTTGGGACTCATTTTAATGACTACTTCAGTCATTTCAGCAAAATTATCTTATGGACATTTTAGGAACATGCCCTCGTCTATGCTCTTTGAAGACACTCGAATGCAATATGAGTGAGTCACAAGCTCTGAAACAGCACTAATGGCTGCATTTATTTTTGTTCTTTCTGCTTGTGCTGCAAAACAATGTGCATTATAGTGTAGCCTAAATGTTTTTGTCTGGAACTTAAAGAGAATATCAATGATCTGATCTCAGAAAATAATATTACATTAACAAATGAAACAGCAATTGCAGTCACAAAAAAAGTAAGGAGAAAAAAAGGTTTAGATTAAATTATGGGCGTTAACATGACATCACACATCTATAGAAGCGTACTTGTGTGGTGAAAATTAAAGAGCAACGCTTGCCTCTTATAACCACAGCTCAGGTGCCCTTAAAGGGATCATTCAGATTTTTTTATAGTGAGGTTGTATGAGGTACTTATCCATCCTCCGTGCCTAACCTAAAGTAAATGGCGGTTGGCACAGCCCCAGTTTGGAGAAGCAGGCAGTAATATCGACACAGAAGCTAAGAAATGTACTGCGAGGCAGCAGGTAAACATATTTTAGCCACCAAAAAAAAAAAGAAAAAAATTAGTCTTATTATATTATAATACTTTCACTGCTTTACCATTCCATCAAACAGTCATGTCCAACGGGGAAATGAAGCCGATTTCTCTGCTCTCTTCAAAGCCATCAGACTCCTTTTGACAAAAACAATCATTTTACCTTCCAGAACACGGTAGTTGCTGGTCTACTGCTGCCTCAATCTGTTGGCTGAACCAATCAGTGTCCAGCGAGAAGCTACTGGCAGCTACGGCCGTGGTTTAGGGATGTGTGACAGCAGCGACCATTCGTGCAAAACAACAGTGGCGGACATGATAGACAGATGGTTCATCCAATCACCTGCCAGGATTTTTTCGAAAGTGCCTGCCCTTTTCCAAACAATTTTCAATGACGGCTTCTCAGATGGTTCTGTGTAACAAACATCTGGCGCGTCAGACTGTGACAGTGTGGAAAAGTATAAAATACATACATACAGTATATGCAATTGAACAATTGAGTTAAACATATAAACAAAACCGTCACCTTCTTCATTACATAGACCGTGACGATGAAGACTGAGATGCGGTTGAAAACCCTAGAAAGCTAGTAAGTGGATTTTTTTTAGTTAAGACTGACAGTGAGATGCAGTTGAGCCATGTCTTACAGTCTTCATGATGAAGTCTGTGCAAAGCGGTTGAGCTTTCACCATGAAGACGGTACCAACAAAAACAGCTAGCAATTCAAGCTTAAATAAAGAGTGACCATGAGACTTTCAACCAGAGCATTCAACCACATCTCATGATCTTCTTGATGATGCGGTTGAAAACTCTGAAGATCGTGACATGTGACTGCAAAACCGGCCTTCAGACTACAGTATATTTCATCTTGTGTACAGTTAGGTGGACTATCTATTACAGTAATTGGCTTGCTTTTGGAAATCGTGTGCGCTTAAGGTTCTTGTCTCTCATTTGAGCTCCAAACACCTGTGGCCTGTTAGTCCACAGGTTCTCTCAGAGAGACAGAAAATGGACAGTACAATCTATAATTCCCAACACATAAAAATAGCTACTCTGTTGTTAACTTAAGAAAATATTTTTCTTCAGTGGTACCATTCGTGCTGTTTTCAAGCTTTGCTTTATGTAAAGATGTATCATGTCTTGTACATGACCTATCACCTTTTATTTGCCTATATAATATATTATTCATGCTCATCATCTCCTCGTGGATAATAATCATTTGAAGCCTGCAATTGCTTTAAAGCAGCGATACATACCGGCCATATAGGGATGACATGTGGTTCTCATCAGTGGGTCTCTATGGAATTACTCCCTGTAGTTAAAGATGAATAGCTTGTTTTCATTGAACAGGTTCTGAAATCGAAAATGCCGTCTTGGTATGGTGGATGTGCTGTTTCTGCTCTGTCCGTTGTGTGTAGAGCCTGATGAGAAGCAGGTTATGAAGCAGGTTCAAGGGAACAAACATTAGATCAAAAGGAACAATAACAGATAGCAACAACAGAAGACTTTCCTTTGATCACACAGTGAACAGCAAAGGGTTGGGCAGCAATCTGAGCAAGAGAACTGACACGAATTTTCAGACAAATGTGTGTTCTAAAATTACACTTTTGATTGTTTTGTTTTTTTTCACAGCTGGAAGATACTGGTGTGTGTGTGTGTGTGTGTGTGTGTGTGTGTGTAAGATGGTTATCCATGTTCAGACGTTAAAGGTTGCAAAAGGGCAGAAATATGGGGCAGCTATTGTCTGACTCATTTTCCTCGTCTTCATAGTTTTGCGTCTGTCGTGGCTGACTGCCGACGAGATTAACTTTCCAGAGACGTCACTGAACTCTTGTCCTCTTATTTTATTTAATGTCACATTATATGTACCTTGATCACAAAACGATTCACAGCGGTACAGCAAGGCAGACACAGAGAGACATGAGAATGGACGACAGTTAATGCTAGATTCTACTGCAGTGTCCTCATTGAGTTACCAACAATAACACAAATACATATTAAACACATCAATAATAAGGAAAATGTAACAATCTTACAGTCCTCATGATTGCCTGTGTAGGTGTTTGATGTGCAAAGTACAAGAAAAATCACTTTACAGGTTGAACTAATCAAGCATCACACTATGTTTTTGCTTGATTGTGCAAAATAAGAAATCAGGCCACAGTGTAACTAAGAGCCGGCTCATTTGGGTGTTGATCATTTTCAAGAATACTTGTCACCACGGAGATAACTTCTAAAGTGGCATGTTTCACAAAAAGTCTGTGATAAAGCTAAATCATAGCTGTTCATAAGATTACAGTATCACACAGGAATGTGATTTAAAAAAATGGCACCAAAGAAAATATGGCATACAAAGTTGACTCATAAAGGAGCATTTAATTTAGTATCAAAGGAAAAGTTTGACACTTTGAGGAATGTCGGGCTGCTCGATTATGGAAAAAATCATAATCACAATTATAACACGAATATTCATTGACTTTTGGAAAGATGTTGCATTTATGGTACAGTTACAAGTTAAATTTCACTTAATGAGTTTTTTTAACATTAATATGCGTTCCCCCAGCCTGCCTATGGTCCCCCAGTGGCTAGAAATGGTGCTAGGTGTAAACCAAGCCCTGCATATCCTGCTCTGCCTTTGAGAAAATGAAAGATCAGATGGGCCGATCTGGAATCTTGCTCCTTATGAGCTCATAAGGAGGAAGGTTACCTCCCCTTTCGTTGCTTTGCCCGCCCAGATAATTTGGCCCACCCATGAGAAAGAGAGAGACATCATGGCTTTCAAAGGAGCAAAGTGGCAGTTGGTCAAGGCCACACCCCCACCTTCCACCATCCAAAGAGCACCATGTCATGGGACCTTTTAAACAAATCGGTGAAAACACCTTGAACTGTGAAATTTCCCTTAAACGAGAATTCCGCTATAGCTACGCGAGTACTTTGATATTAAAAAAACCCCGACCCAAATCAGTGCAGGTAACACGGAGAAGCTGCAGCTACGTACTACAAGCGTCCCCTGAGCTAAAACGGCAGTGGTCGGGGCAAGTTTTAGAGTGCCTTTGTGTCTCTTCACAGACAAAGAATGCAATTAATATGTCTGTGTCACATGAACAGGGCCCTTATGTGTCAACAAGATGCGTTTTCAACTCAGACATTGTTTAAATTCACCTACCCTGGTCCCTGTCTCGATCATGCCGGTAGCTAGCTTGCCCTGCTAGCTGATAGCCATTAGCTGCTGTCCGGTGAGTGTATTCAGACAGGCTTCTGTGATAATCATCCCAATAACAATCCACGGAGCAGCGGTGGTGTGGATATGTCCTCCAGAGGACAGGTCATGTCATGTCTTGAAGTGTATTCCCCCCTAAAAAAAACAGTAGTGCAGTACTAGCTGTTAGCTGCTAGCTGTTAGCTGCTAGCTGTTAGCTGCCGTCCGGTGAGTGTATTCAGCCAGTATTCTGTGATAATTATCCCAATAACAATCCACGGAGCGCCCGGTGGTCTGGTGGATGTCCTGCATAGGACAGATCATGCCTTCGCAGCGAAAGGTTTAGATTATTTCCCCCTCACAATAGGTAATTGAGCACTGTTAGTGGTTATGGCCATATCAGAGACTATGTAACTACATGGAAACGGGATAAATTATGTCTGTGGCTTGCACAGCAATAGCGTTACTGAAGCTTAGCTGTAGCATCGCACTGTCTCCTGGGAATTCAGTTGTAACAGGAAAAGGTAAACAGTAGTGTGCCGGGGCGTAGTGTGTGAAGAGTGAAGAGCGGGGTTGTTTATAAGGGAAGAAGCTTGGAGTAACGTAACTATGGAGAATATAGCAGATATACAACACACGGAAGAGCCTTTTGAGTTTGATGGTCGTCCTTATTTATTCTAACCCGAATATACAGATGAAGAACTAGCCTCACAAGAGTTGGAAAGAACGAGACATCATCGCCGCTCCATGGATTGTTATTGGGATGATTATCACAAAAGCCTGGCTGAATACACTCACCGGACGGTAGCTAGCAGCTAACGGCTATCTGGCTGTACACACTCACCGGAGGGAAGCTAGCAACTAACAGCTTCTACCGCACTACTGTTTTTTTTAGGGAGGAATACACTTCATGACATGACCTGTCCTCTGGAGGACATAGCCACACCACCGCCGCTCTGTGGATTGTTATTGGGATGATTATCACAGAAGCCTGTCTGAATACACTCACCGGACGGCAGCTAGCATCTAACGGCTATCAGCTATCAGTGCAAGCTAGCTACCGGCAGGATCGAGACAGGGACGAGGGTAGGTGAATTTAAACAATGTCTGAGTTGAAAACACATCTTGTTGACACGTAAGGGCCCTGTTCATGTGGCACAGACATATTAATTGCATTTTGTTCCTGTTAAGAGGCACAAAGGCACTCTAAAACTTGCCCCGACCACTGCCGTTTTAGCTCAGGGGACGCTTGTATTACGTAGCTGCAGCTTCTCCGTGTTACCTGCACTGATTCGGGTCGGGGGGTTTTCTATCGAAAGTACTCGCGTAGCTATAGTGATCAAGATTAATGTCCGGTATTCTCCTTTAATACTTTTCCTGTTGAACGAAAATAATCGTTTCCCGATTCCATTGTTTTTGTGATCGTTAGAAGCGGAAATTGAAATCGTGTTCAAGAGTTGAGTTGAGAAGATGGATACCACTGTTTGTATGGAGAGTGGTATCGATATTCTCATCTAACTCTCAGCCAGAAAGCAAATAATTGTTTTCCAAAATGTCAAACTTTTCCTTCTACAGAGCACATCACATGTTGCTGTCTTTGTGAATCATAACCAGGCTGGGCGGTGCGTCTGCCACTCTTCTCTCTCTCAGACCCTGAGTGAGAACATTTTGGACGGATTGAGACACTCTGAGCAGGAGCTCCTTCAGTCCAGCTCTGTACTCTTTTCGGATCAGGCAGTAGAGCACCGGGTTAAGACAGCTATTTGCATGAGCTAAGCACACAGTCAGGGGGAAGGCATAGGCCTGGGCGTTGTAGAAGGCTTTACTAAAGGGCACCAAGTCAAATTTGATCAGCACCCCCCACAGGGTAAGAGCCTGGTTGGGTAGCCAGCAGATGAAGAAGGACAGGACTACGATGGTGACAGAGCGGGTGACTTTGGAGCGACGGTGGAGGCGTCCTCTCTCAGACTCAGACCTCTCCGTGACACTCGCGCTGACCGTGCTGCCTACGATGCGCCGGCTCAGGATGAACCTCAGGAGGAGGAGGTAGCACACGGAGATGACAATCAAGGGAACTACAAATCCCAGGAGGACTTTCTGTGTTTGATAGAGTCCGAGCAGGACCTGAGGATCCCAGTGGCTTGAATCGGAGTCAGAGAAGCGCACTAAGCACAGCTCGTCATCTGTAGACACCTGTAAGCACAACAACATAGAGGTTGCAAACCCAAACAGAAAGCGTGAAGCGAATGAAATAGGGCTGGGTTTAACAAGATTTAAATCGATTTACATTTGAATGATCCAATATCTATTCATACAATCCAGAATCGGTCTTTGTCTGCGAGGGAAAGACTGGCATGGCCATTTTAAAATTCACTGACTGTAGAGTCTGGAGAGCTGCACTTTATTGTGTGTTCATGTTAAATAAAAAGTGCATTAATGTAACTAATTTGTAAACATTGACATTTTGAATAATGCAACAGGTTACAGGAAACCTTGTACAGTTGTAGAATCTCTTTCATACCCAAGCAAAATTGGTTTTGCAAGTGAAATATCCCAAATCGTCATTGATCGGAAATGTAATCGCATCGGGACCTTGTGAATCGGAATCGATTTGGGAAATCAGTGGCGATACCCAGCCCTAGAATCAAATCGGGGGTCAGTATGATTTCAACACACCTGGACTGTGGTGGAGTAGAAAGCATGAGGCAGCGTAGCCACCAGTGACACCACCCAAATGGTTAAGCTGGCCCATTTGGCATGAGCAGTGGCGATGCCAGGGCTGCCCATCTTCAGAGAGGTAACCAGGGAGTGGTAGCGGGTCACGCTCATGGCGGTGAGGAAGAAGACGCTGGCGTACATGTTCAGGGTGGTGACCGAGCTGACGATCTTGCACATGACCTGGCCAAAGGGCCAGCGGAAGTCCAGCACCGTGTCCACAGCCCAGAAGGGCAAGGTGAGGACAAACTGGAGGTCTGTCAGCGCCAGGCTCATCACGAAGCAGTCGATGGACGAGTGGTGATGACCCCGGCGGCGCGAGTGCAGCAGGAAGAGGGCCAGCAGGTTACCCACAAGCCCCAGAACACACACCACCAGGTAGACCAGGGCGATGACAACTCGTACCTGCAGTTGTGGAAGAAGTACTCAGATGAGTAAAAGTACTAATACCACATTGTAAAAATACTCTGTTACAAGTTAAAGTCCGGCATTGAAAATGTTTAGTAATGTTAGGGCTGCACGATATGAGGAAAATATCCAATTGCGATTATTTTGACTAACATTGCGATTGCGATGTTGGAGGGAACGATCAGTTGTGTATCAGTATTTACATTTTCATTTTAAAATATTAAAATTTAAAAAATGAAAATGATTATAGTGTGATTTTTGCGAGGATCTGTACAAAACAAAGATTTTTTTTCTTTAATATGTAGCATACAATTTATAGGCTGGGATGTCTCTGTAGCACCACAGAACTTAACTCAAAGTAGTTTGACACATATTTTGCCTTTAACAAATATTGCGCCCGCCCCTGCGATTTGGATATTGCAGTAGTCCATATTTCGATTTCGATTAGATTGCGATTAATTGTGCAGCCCTAAGTAATGTTATGTAAAAATAAGTATCAGGAAAATGTGTTTAAATTATTATTAAAAGTAAAAGTAGGCTACTCAATGCTGAAAAATCCTCACATTTTAGAAACTGGAAACGATCAAAACAGCTGTCTATCAACTAAGAGTTTAATCATTTTCAGCTGTACTTGTAGGCCGTTATATTGTTGGGAAGTTACATTTATAATAAAACATATTTTATAAACTACATATGTTTTGTGTGCTAAAGTCTTTATTTGTAAAGTAAAGCTGTCAGATTAGTGTAGTGGAGTAAAAAGGGCAATATTTGGCTCTGAAATGTAGTGGAGTAGAAGTTAAGGACAAGTACCTCAAATGTGTAATGTTGAGTAAATGTACTTAGCTACGATTCCACCTGCACTGAGTACCTGTCAAACACATGCAATCATTTTGTGTTTTGGCATCTTGGACCTAAATGGTCACACAAGTGCACACAAGGAAATTCAAAAAGTCAAAATACAACATGTACCAAGCACTTTTCTTGTTTAGGCGATTCATGCTAAATGAATTTCCATTTCTATCCATCTGGATTTGTACATTCTTAACTACACCTACTGCCAGGTTTGCGCCGTCTGCGTGCAGGTCCAGCGAGGACTCCTTGGAGAGGATGAGGAGCCAGCAGTTGAGTGAAAGGTTCAGAGCTGCGAGATTAGAGGCTGCTCCCGTGAGGCTGACAACTCTGGAGATGTCGTCCTCTTCTCCTCCGCACACGTTCAGAGCGCCCAGGGACCCAGAGGCGCTGCTGTTGCTCTGCATGCTTCTGCAGAGGAAAAGGCTTCTTTTGTTTAAAAACAAGTTCACGGCAGCTTTCCCGTCCTCTTTGCGGCTAACTTCCAGAGTGTGGGTGCGCAGGTGTGGACGCATACATCCCCATCTCCTTCGTTCTGTATTTAGTTTGGTTCAAAGCCTCAGAGTTGCACGAGTTATCCGAGTCATTTCTAAACTCGCTACTTAGGAGAGTTCTGCTGAAGTCTGTCGTGATGCAGACGCTTCTTCTGACGCTGACAGCGTGCTGAGGCTTTTATACTCGCTGGGGCTCTCCTCCACCGCTCGATGGCGCACTGCCGGAGCGCGCACATGGAGGCTGCAATATATATGTATTACTACTATTGATACAATGATTATTACAGTAGATACTGAACATTAATGAAGCTCAATAAATTTGTTTTTTGTTAAACTCAGATTGAGCCACTTCTCTGCTCTGTTTCCATTAAAAGATACAATCAGATGTCGCACCCCCCACCCCTCTGATGACTCATGGGTAAACAAACAGGGAAAGGCTTGTGGTGTATGGTGGGAGGAATATTAGCAGTCTGATGCACTGCAAAAGAGTGTTTTCTGAATTGTCTTTGCTCTTAGGTAAATGATGGTTGTTGCTCAGAAAAACATGACTTCCAAAGTGTGTTTCCGCTTTATTTAAATTGTATTTGTATGCTATAAGCTTGCTATTCGTTGTTTTTCATTTGTTTTCCCTTTTTGATGGAGCCAGCTAATGTTATAACCCAATATCACCTGTAATATGTCTGCATATGATGTGAAGGTAAATGACTCAGGATGGTATTTTCAGAAAGGTTTCCTAGGCCTTCAATGGATGATAAATTAGATTTCAGACAGCTTTCAGTCTTTGTGAGGGAGCCATAGAGGTGTGTGTGTGTGTGTGTGTGTGTGTGTGTGTGTGTGTGTGTGTGTGTGTGTGTGTGTGTGTGTGTGTGTGTGTGTGTGTGTGTGTGTGTGTGTGTGTGTGTGTGTGTGTGTGTGTGTGTGTGTGTGTGTGTTGTGTGTTTGTTTGATTTGCATTCATTATAGGTCACTGTCAGTTTTAATACAATTTAACCGCTTTTGTCAGCTCAGCTGTGCGTGAGTGAGAGAAAAGGAAGCTAGAAAATAAGAATTTCAGCACTTTATAATAATAGGGTTGTTGAGTCTCCTCTAATTTGTCAATTGGTACCTGCTGATGATTTCGGTTTTGAGTGCATCTTTCCGTGTCACACCCTAAAAAGTGTCAAAAAAGTAATTTTCTCAAGGAGCCAGCCTTGATGTGGTAAGACACTCTGTAACTTCGTAAGTGATCCTCCATCAACTTAATTGATCCGATTTAAAGTCCACTCAAGCCAGTTGGAAGCTATTTATTCTCATCCCTGTTTCTTTGTCTTCAAAACCTTTCTTTTTAGTAAACTCTGTGTACACAGACAATGTTCTCAATGCTGGAGTTCATGTGTAGAAACCCTGGTTATACTACGAGCAAAATTTCATGTTGTGTCGAGCCTTCTTAGTGTTTTAAAAATGTTGATTTTGATGCTATCATAAAAGTGCCCCTAGCACTCCCATTCAAAAGGCCATTTGACCGAAAACGAGAATACGGTGAATCTTAAAAGTGGCGCTTCCGTCCTAAATATGCTTTTAAACTAAAGCTTGACTTGGGTACATTCACAAAAAGACCCTAGGTTGCATTTTGGCGAGAGTTATGCTTTAAGTTTCAATTAAGTTTCTGTTTTTCACGGCACCTAAAAAAACAATGGGACATGGATCGAGCTGTTCCTCTTTTCTCCCCCTGACTGTCTACAGTCAAGGTGAGGTTGAGCATGTGAGAGAAGAGAAATTTTGTTTTTGTATGTGTGGAAGCGAACATTTCAGTTAGTAAAGGTGAAAATACAGGTCATAGATTATGTCCAGATTTTATAAATATAAGGATGAAGACAGATTATTATGAATCAGAATCAAAATAATTTTTTTGCCAAAGTAAGTTATACTAATAAGGAATTTGCCTTGGTGGATGAGGAATGGAATTAATAATAATACGTTTATTTGATATAGCACCTTTTACAGACAAAGTCACAAAATGCTTCATGTGATAAACATTTGTAAAAATACAGTAGGGTCCAACAGAAAATAAGCAAGGAAAGAATAATTGAAAGACCAATGAAAATCATTTAGAAGATTAAAACCTAAAACGTTACAAACATGAGCCAAAAGCCAATTTAAACAAATTTAGCGCTCCTGATAAAAGCTTTTGTACATTAATGTAGTCATTCCTAATAATCAGACACTCTTCTCAGAATCATTTAAGTGAGAGCTCCTTAAGCTTTACAGTCAGTCTTAATCAGTTAATCAGATTTTGGCTGACCAAGGACACTTAATACGCTCCCTCTTTGTCATTCTTTGGAGCATCTCGTAGATAAAGGGGTTTGAGTGCACTCTCTGAATGGCGAAGATCCAATCAGTAACTGTGTCCTTACTTCAGAAAGGTGACACGTGGTCAAACTAGTTTCTAAAGCTCTTGATTTAGGCAGTGGTCTTCTTAGAAATCCACAGTGGTGGAAGAAGTATTCAGATCCTTTATGAAGTAAAAGTACCCAAACCACACTGTAAAAAGACTCAGTTACAAGTAAAAGACAGCATTAAGCAAATTAAGAATGCATTAAGAAAATGTAACTTAAGTTTAGGTATGTGAGAATCATCAGGAAAATGTAATTAAAGTATTAAAAGTAAAAGTACTCAATGCATAAAAATCCTCACATTTTAGGAACTGGAAACAATTCAAACAGTTCTGTCAATCAACTTAAGAGTTTAATCAGCTAATCATTTCAGCTGGACTGTAGGCCTTTATATTGTTGGGTAGTTTAATTAATTATTATAAACCTTGTATTTTATAAACTACATGTGTTTTGTGTGCAAACATCTTCATTTGCAAAGTAAGTAGTACATAACGCTGTCACATGAATGTAGTGGAGTAAAAAGTACAATGTTTCTCTCTGAAATGTGGTGGAGTAGAAGTAGAAAGTGGGAGGAAAAGAAAAGACTCAAGTAAAGTACAAGTACCTTAAATTTGTACTTAAGTACAGTACTTGAGTAAATGTGCTTAATTACATTCCATTACTGGAAATCCAGGCGTGGATAAAACGTTAAATATTAAATATCTTAAATATCCTAGTCAGTAAATGTTTGACCAAACCATCCACACAAAGTTGTACACTAGTCAAATGGAATAACCTTGATTTATGCAAGATATACTGTATATGTCTCACAGTGGCTTTCTCATTTTTTTTCCAAAGTGCCCCAGCTCATGATTGCAGAATTTAACATTGTTCTGCTTCTCTGCTCCAAAGTCCAATAAATCACAAATGGACAAACTAACCTGCAAGAAAATCTGAATTAATGATTTTTTTTTCTCCTGACCTATTTCTCCAGCATCTCTGCTCAACTCTGACATGATTGATATTCTCATATTCAGAGTTACCTACATCTATACCTTTTTATCACTCCACCCTGATCCACTGCTTAAAGAAGTCTGATTAATAATTCATTTCTGACTCCCAGTGTGGAGCATGTACTCATTTCTTCTTCTAGTTTGGGTTTGCTGAAATTATTGTTTTTTTTTTGTTCGTTTGTTTTTTATTGTAAAGTTTTGTATTAGGGACATGAACAGAGATGAGGAAGAAAACAATGTTCTGGACAGAATGTGAGAGAGAACATTATGCTAACCAGAGACAACAATAACCACTGAAGTGCTTTTAATGGATGGACCTCATGTAACAGATGGCAGTCTGTCATTATCCCTTAATTGTATTAAATAACAGCATGTTTTGCAACATGTTTTTGACCCCACTAGAGAAAGGCACTTTACATAGAGACATGTCTAGCCAATAATTGTATCTCCACAAATATAATAACAACTAAGTCTGTTGCTCTAAAATTGAGATATGATATCCACTATTTTTTTAAAACCCAAGCCCACTTTCCCATGTTGACAGCTGGCATTAAGCGGAGCTTATTATGACGTTTGTATTGAAGTGATAAGTCATCCAGGAGCTTTTGCACGAAGTAATTTATTCTTTGTGGCCAAATCATTTTAGTTTTTCACATGTTGTCTCATTATTACATGGCATTACTCTAAAAAAACAAATCCTTTCAGGGGCTTCCAAAACTCACTGGAGTACACATTTTAATTATCTCGTGCTTTGCCTGCATTGCACTGAACTGTTACAAAACTTTTCAACATATACATTAAAAGTAAATAATAAAATACAACAGCGAATATACATTTGTGTTGTTTAACAGATCCTACATGTCTACATCTAGCAGTAGTATATGTATAATACATGCTCCACCAGGTCCCTGAGGCTCCGTTTTCCAAAGCAAACGAAAAAATGACGACTGTTTGGATGACCTCCTCACCGACCTCCATCTAAGTGAGTAAATTGCAGTTAAATCTTTTAACTATAGCGGATTGTGTGTTGGAGCTGATGGCAAACACAACATAACACCTCACTCAGTCTCTGCAGTGAAAAAGATGCTGAAAAGCAATCAAACTGCTCATTTAGATGCTGAAAAGCAATCAAACTGCTCATTTAGATGCTGAAAATCAATCAAACTGCTCATTTAAATGCTGCGCCTGCAAGCAAGTCTGCTTTTCTTTTGCTACGTCTTTCCTCCTGGGGGTCCCGAGGAGATCAGTGATTGTCCCGGTGCTTGTGGTCGTGAGAGGATTGGAAATCTACCGCAGGGAGATCCGCCCATCAGCCTGCACAGGACCTCAAAGCCCCTGGAGACGGAGGAGAGAGGAAGAGGAGCGACGTCTCGCCCTTTATCCATCAACTGCAGGGTGCGGGACGGCACTGGGGGGGCAGAGACGTGGTAGAGGGGAGTGAGTGTGTGTTTGTGTGTGTTATAGAGAGAGAAAGTGCGTGTATGTGTGTGCATGTCTACACACCTTTGGTCTGCGTGTACTCTTCCTGGCTGGGTTGGCTGTAGGGGTCTGGCTGAAGATTTGAGGATATGAGCAGGGAGAAGGAGAGGAGCAAAACCTGGACACAAATAAAGACGGCAGGACAAAAACAGACAGAGGACAGAGGGAAAGGACAGAAATCACAGGGGAAGAGGAAATTGAGTTGTTAGGCATGACCTATATACAATTTGGCACAAAAGATGAGCGCAGGTGCTAACATTCTCCATTTAAATGTTAAAGGTAATCATAGCAGTAGTGGAGCACAGGCAGAGGTTGAGGCAAGGCAGCTTCATCTTTAGTAGCACATTTCAGCAACAAGCCCATTCAAAGTGCTTTACAGAAAACATTTGTTTGAGAAACATCGTTGACAAACATTTGGTAAAGAAAATATATAGAAACCGCTAAAATAGAATAAGACAGGTATGAAATACACAAATAAAAATTGGTTTAATGATGTGCTCAGGTTAGGCACTGTGGTGTCTATTACATATCAATACCTTTTATCTATTATTTAGTTGTTGCAGATGATGCTGTCTAAGCAAATTCCCAATCGTGTAAATCAGTGTAATGTTGTGTTGTATATCTCACCAGCATGCAGGTCCCTCTCTGTGTTGTTTTGCTGGAGCTGTTAGGAAGGAGAGCCTGTAGCCGACTTAGCTGCTCCAGCAGATCACTGCAATACAAATACAGACAGGAGGACGAAAGAGACTGTGTAAAATGTTCACACAAGGGACCACAGGTTCCTTGAAATATATGCCTAATGATTTCAGCGTCTGTGACCACTTCAAAGGGTACTTTGTAGGGTTTATTTCCTGTGTTGTGAGATCGTGCCTACAGTGGAGTCTGTGACAGGAACTGCGACGATTGAAAGAGGGTGCTGAGCTGCATTTGTGGAACTATTTTTTTAAGCAGCAGTTGGCTCAAGTGCGTTACTGACCATTCGCTAAACCCCTCCCCTCTAACAGTGATTGTCCAATCATAACTTAGCCACCGTACCTGGGAATGGCTGTGATTAGAAACCTGTTGGTTTTCAACCAAACCAAACACCATATATTTAAACTAATACCAAAAGTAATATCAGGGCCAGGATTGCTGTTATTGATACTTTTTATTGTAAAAAGCAGCTATGATATGGTGCTAAAAGACTCAAGCTGAAACTGAATGTCCCATGTAAAAGTAAGCAATGACATATTTCTCCCTCTTATGATAGTAGCTTAGCTGTGATGTAGGGGAGGGATATCATGTATGTAACCATCAAGAGCATATATAATACCCGTTTTACAGGGTCTTTATTTTAATACAAGTCAGCTGGAAACTGCGTTACTAACCAAACCGTGGCGCTAACATTAGCTTAATTAATAAGCTACAGCTGATAAAATCTGTTGTGTGTTATCATTTCAGATGGCAGAATATTGGTTAAAGTCATTATTAAACAAAAATAATTATGACTGCAGTCAGTGATTCCAGCTTTCTAGCCTTTTCTCTGTTCTACATCTGCTGATGTATTGCGATGGGCATTTTCCAATTTTTCTGTCATTTTTATGAAAAGAAAAACCAAATTGAAAGTAACAAAAAGAGCAATCAATAAGGAAAATAATCATTAGTTGCAGCCCTTGCTGGCTGATTTGAGGACTCACTTGTTGGTCTCCTCCAACTGCTGGACCCTTCCCTGCAGCTTGAGGTTGTGAGCACGGCATGCAGACACCCTGAAAGAGAAAGAGAGGGGAAATATAGATAACATGAGGAAAGAGTATCATATAATACCGTGTTATAATGTTGTATTGTCTCCCCTTTGTTTCTTTCTTTGCCAATGTCCGTCTGAGTGTTATCTTGCACCCCATATCCAGTCTCAGAAGACTCAACTATTCTGAGATGAATCACTGATGGCAAGTTTTAGAGTCCAGTGGTACAATCATCTAAAGGTCAGCATGAGTAAGATCAAGCAGTCCTACAAATAATGGGAGGGGACCCTGATAATCAAACCTGGACTGGTCTGACACACTGAGTCATGCGGGGATATTGCTGCATTGCCCATTTTCTTTAAAAGCCTTTCAACATATGAATCAAACTACAAGCTCTACCACTCTGCACTGTTTGCGGGGGTGTGATGGGGAGGAAGAGCCAACAGCAGGCAGGATTAACACATTTGGTGACAAAGGCTGGCTGTGTGATAGAGCTCATTCTGCACAGCCTGGAGGCAGATGAAGAGGAGGAGGAGGAGGAAGAGGACTAAACTGAGCTCCATTTTGGCAAAAACTCCTTCTCTATTGTGAGACAGCATCTTCAACTTCCGCCTAATCCCCGCTCCAGCTGTAACATAGAGCGGTTCAGCTGCTAGTTTGGGCTGCTGGCTATCACATTATACCGTGTTTCTGTCCTGCCCCAGATCAGACTAAGACACAGCTGCACTGTTTATGTACAATTTTCTGATTGTGCTGGAAACGCTTTATATTCTTTCTTCATTATGTGTCAGTCCTATTTCATAATTTTCTTTTACAAATATGTTTGCTACACTAGACATGACTCAATCGGCTTCTATTATTCCATATGAATATGGCAGTCACGGAATGTAACTAAGTACAAATTTAAGGTACTTGAGTCTTTTCTTTTCCTGCCACTTTCTACTTTTACTCCAATACATTTCAGAGGGAAATATTGTACTTTTTACTCCACTACATTCATCTGACACCTTTAGTTCCTTTACAAATTAGGTTTTTGCATATAAAACACATTAGTTTATAATATAATAGTTTTATTATAAATGTAACTATCCAACAACATAAAGGCCTACAAGTCCAGCTGAAATGATTAGCTGATTAAACTCTTAGTTGATTAACAGAACTGTTTTGATCGCTTCCAGTTTCTAAAATTAGTATTTTTCTGCATTGAGTACTTTTACTTTTAATACTTCAAGTACATTTTCCTGATGATACTTACATACTTTTACTTAAGTAACATTTCCAATGCAGCACTTTTATTTGTAACAGAGTATTTTCACAGTGTGGTATTAGTACTTTTACTTAGGTAAAGGATCTGAATGCTTCTTCCACCACTTGTACTGTATAGGGTCACAATCTACAATATGTTTTGTTTACAATCAGGATAATTGCAATTGCGGGAGACTGTTGGTTGAAAATGTTAATTATCAAAAATATCAGTGGACAGTTGAAGTAAAAAATCTGCAGGATACTTTTGGTCCTTTTCGCCACTCAGCTCTTTGTCTTTTTATTCTAAACAAACCACCTCTGTTGCTGTGAATTTTTCTGTAAGGAAAACACTCGATGAACACTGGGTAGTTAAAGCTTCCATGAAGTCTGCTTCATCAACAATGACTCCTTATAGAGTGCTTCAGTTCAAAGCACAACAGATGACTAGAAATACAGGTTTCATTTTCTAGGCCAGGGTTTGCAGATATATAATATTGTGTTGAATGAGGATGCTGAGTGCAGTCGGCTCCTACCTTCCCTCCAGATTTTGAACATATTCCCTCTTCTTCTTCCGACTTTCTTGAGCTGAGCGCTTGTTGCGGATTTTCCGCTGGATCTTCTTCAAAACCCTCTCTTCAAACTTGTCAGGGTGATGAAACACATGGGAGGATAGGGACAAGAGAGAATCAAGAAGAAAGGGGTATAAGAGGGGAAACTAGGTTGGAGGGGAGGGGGAGGGGGGCGGCAACTGGCAGAGGTTGTGTAACTGGGGATACAGATTCAGATTTTGATGCATGCATGTGTGTGCCAGAGAAAGGAGGAAATGTGTGTGTGTGTGTGTTCTTGTTTAACTATATTCGTGGGGTCCAAAAACCAGGAATACAGTATACTTGTGGGGTCCGGACAGCTTTGTGGGGCCAAAATGCTGGACCCCACAACTTCAAAGGGCTGTTTGAGGGTTAAGACTTGGTTGTAGGATTAGGGATAGAATTAGGTTATGGTGAGGGTGAGGGTAAGGGTTAAGGTTAGGCATTTAGTTGTGATGGTTAAGGTAAGGGGCTAGGGAATGCATTATGTCAATGACGGGTCCCCACAAAGATAGTAAAATGCAGTAAGAGAGAGAGAGAGAGAGAGAGTGTGTGTGTGTGTGTGTGTGTGTGTGTGTGTGTGTGTGTGTGTGTGTGTGTGTGTGTGTGTGTGTATATACCTTGGACAGGGGCAGTTTGCTGGGTAAGTTCACCCCTTCTTTAGCCAGAAGCTTCTTCTCATCCTCATTAAGAACAAGCTCTTGCAGGGAATGCTGGGGGAATCGCTGCGCCTGTGAACCAGATGGACAGAATATTCCAGTGACTCTCTGTGTAGTTTACCAAGAGGTGGCACTGGAGTGGAGCAGTTCATAAAATTCTGTTCATTTTGTGCACAGTGTTCTCTATTGCTCTCAGAGTGGGACAGGTCATGACAAAAATGTCTCTGGTCAAATTATTCAGAGAAGCAATGGACCGTACAGTTCACTCATATTTCATTTATTCAGAGGACTGAGACTGAAATATTTTTTTATTTAATGTCCCCATTGGTAAGAAAGTTTAACAAGTCTCATTCTTTTAACAGATGTATATTCAACTCTTCTCTCCTTACGGTCTGTCCCGGACTGGAAAGCAGCAGGTCCTTCACCGTGAGAGCCTGACTGGACGACAGAGGGGATGTTTGGTTCCTAGTGAGGTAATGTGCAATGCCCAACTGCTCCTGGAGGTCATCGGACTCCCAGCCTGCAGATTGAACCAGTAAAACAGCAGGTGATGATTCACAAAATTGCCCCCATACCATTTATACCAAAACACAAACTATGCTTTTGTCTTGGAATAGACCTCTGTCAGACAGCTGCAGCTGATTCAGAACGCTGCTGCTCGAGTCCTCACTAACACCAAGAAAGTGGATCACATCACTCCAGTTCTGAAGTCTTTACACTGGCTTCCAGTAATCCAAAGAACAGATTTCAAAATACTTCTGCTGGTTTATAAATCACTAAACGGTTTAGGGCCAAAATACATTTCTGATCTGCTACTACACTATGAGCCACCCAGACCTCTCAGGTCGTCTGGGACAGGTCTGCTTGTTGTCCCCAGAGTCAGAACTAAACAGGAGGAAGCAGCGTTCAATTTTCATGCTCCACATATCTGGAACAAACTCCCAGAAAACTGCAGGTCCACCGCAACTCTCAGTTCTTTCAAATTAAGACTGAAGATCTATCTTTTTGATGTTGCCTTTCTTTAAATAATTGTTAATTTCTTATACTGTCAATTTTATTCTTGTCTTTTATTTTTATTTTTTTAACTGCTCTTTAATGTTTTATGTAAAGCACTTTGAATTGCCCTGTTGCTGAAATGTGCTATATAAATAAAGCTGCCTTGCCTCTGTGACTGCAGCACCCTACTGTTCTTTACAAAACAACAATAAACAAAATATATGTCATAGCCCACTTTTTCTGTGTTTGATATATTTGTGTTGTTGCAGATGTGGTTTGCTTAGTCAATTTTAAAGTATGTTAGCACTGAAAGTTCAATAATCAGCGATGTGAAAGGGACCATTGTTCAAAAGCTGTCCTTGTGATGAATTGCACCTTTTATTTAAGTTAAGTTAAAATGATTAGCTCTCTGAAAGGACCCTTAACTGTCAAGATGCTCAGTTAAAGCACAAATGGATAGATCTCACATTAAGTCTTCGAATTTACTGTATACCTGACAGTCCAGTGCCCTGGTTCACCTTGTTCTTCTAGTTTTTTTTTGCATCTTAAAGGCTCTGACACACCAATCCGATGGCCGGCCGTCAGACAAGGCAGTCAGACTGATCAGTCTCCCGGAGTTGGTCCAAAAAGTGCCTCGGAACACACCGAAGCGATGCCGACTTGAGCGTACGTTCTGCGCGTGCGCGAGACGTAATACGTCTCCATAACAGCAGGCGGCGCTAATCTATATTGTCGCCCCAAAAAATTTAAACCGGCAGCTGATTGGACGAACGCGTCACGTGGGTCTGGCTTCTTCCAAATTTCATTTCCGACCATAATGGCGGCTCGTTCGGAATACGATCTCATATTTTACGAAAATATTCACCGAAAGTGTTTCTGAAAACATTTTAAGCGAGAAATAGGCCATGCAGTTGCTGAATCTGTCTTCATTTCAGATCGACAAAGGTCAATTTAAAAGATTTTCGTCAAATTTTGAGAGGCGTTCGTCAGGCTCAGCCCACTCGTCATTTCCGGTAATTGGTCATTGAGTCCGACTGCCCACTTGCCGATTCAACAAGTCAAATCAGCCCAAATGAGCGCTGACGGCTCCTCCGACTGGCACGACACGGAACACACTGAACAGACTCGAGTCACCGACCTCGCCAGACTGTCCGACGGCCGATAATTGGGTTGGTGTGTCAGCGCCTTAACATGACATTATGCTCACTATTGAAACAATTATCTTTTTTCCCCAGTATAAAATGCTAGTATTATACATCATACTTTTCCTTTTTACTCCAAGTCTTGTCTTACCTAGATCAATGGAAACGTCAGACGTCTTTTCATTTGGCGGTGGCTTGTTCTCCGGAGCAGGAGGCTGAGGGAAACACTGCGTATCAAAGGCTGGAAAGGCTGTGCAGAAGGGCGGGTGATAGCTGTCTTTGGGATCTGTCGGGGTGTCCTCGTTGATGCCGCTGTCAGTGGTGCAGGGTGACCACAGGGGGGACGCTGGAGCCGAGGAGAAGACGCTCCCACCCAGCAGGGAGTCCAGGAAGTCATCAGCAGCACTTCTCTCGCTGCTCAGGGTCTGAGTGGAAAGAGGGTATGCAAGCATTTTCCCATGACACCACCACTGCTGGATATCCCGGCTTAATCAAATATCCATATTCCCACACTAGCACAGACAAGAACTCAAACACACCAGTCATTCAATTCCTTGAGCTCATGTTCCCATAACGGTTTGTCTCATTGATGTCAGTCACAGGTGCAATCATACAGGGAAACCCAATGAAACTGAATGAGCTCCTATATATCCCAAGATCCAGCTCAATAACCCATGACCCCTGTTGAGAATCCAGATCACACTCTGTAGCCAGATTTCGATAATGAGATTTGTGGTGGC
Source organism: Zingel zingel (assembly GCA_023566125.1). Taxonomy (NCBI): domain Eukaryota; kingdom Metazoa; phylum Chordata; class Actinopteri; order Perciformes; family Percidae; genus Zingel; species Zingel zingel. The sequence continues at coordinate 26,113,747 of CM042324.1, read as the reverse complement.
GATCATGTTGTCCCCTGAGTGACTCTGCTCAGGAGCGGACTGTGCAGAAAGACGGCCGTACTCACTTCATGAATTGTGATAGTCCATGATTGGTTGCTGTGGCAACCGGTGGTTTCATCTGTGTTCCTGAGCAGGAGGTCAATGAGGTCCATCCCACCATGAACCTGAAATGAAGAACTACTCTGAGCGATGGGTCTGAAGAGGAGGTGCCTTGTAGCACCCAATAATGTAATAAATTCCTGAAAATGTAATAACGCCTGAAGATATAATAACATTTCAACCTCATCGACAATGTAATAAAATCCAATAATGTAATAACTTCACCAATAGTGTAATAAAATGTCCTGACTGATATAACATTGTCACCGATAATGTAATAGCTTTCAGGTGGGTCACTTTTTTTTTTTCAAAACTGATGATTTTGACGGATAAAAAAAAAAAAGTGATCTTATCTAGCACGGCAGCTGGAGTCTCTCGATAATATGAAAGAATGGCAGAATCACATATCACACGAAAATCCATTTTGTCCAGGCCATGGGTGTATTCTAAGAAAAGTCCCGGCCCTCAGGAAGTTCGCTCAGCCTTGTAGCCATTTTATTTTTCCAGTGGCCACTCGCAGTATTGAAAAAGAAAATCCCCCTGAGACCCAAAAAGGATTTACCCCTGTAGGATATATTTTGACAATAAAGTGTGTAGAGGCTTTAAAATCATAACTGGCCATTGTTGTCTGCTCTTCCTGACTGTTTGTGAGAAAAGCCATCTGGCAGATATAATTTGAAAGAGGCGTACCAGGACATTGGGAAGATAATTTGAGCTAATCGAAGAACTCTTAGATCGGGGGGGAACAATGGCCAGTGTTTCGCAAGCGGCGAGACGTGTAATACAAGTTATGGAGTGGCCTTGGCTCTCACAGCTCCCTTAAGTCTGCAGAAGATAAAGAAATACACAGGTATTTAGTAATATGAACATCTTAAAACATTTTGTAACCAGTGTATATATTTTTGGTAAATGGAATGCAACCTAGAAATCCCAACAGTAACAAGTGTTTCGGCCTGGGAAATGGGAGAGCCAAGTAACATTCCATACATTGCGCGACATCGTGGAAGGGGCCGAGTGGAGCCGAGAGGATCTGGACTACATCCAAAACTGATAACAGCACCACCAAGACGATGGGACAGAAATGGATATGGGTTTTAAGATAGCAGCATCAGATGCTTGGCAGGACTCTGTCTGTTTTGCTAGGAGAGAGATAGACTTGTCTTGTAATATCTGATCCGTGTACACACCATTGTAATTGCAATATCATTTTTCACTAAAGCTTGTTATAACGAGGGCTTAAAACGAGGCTGTAGTGACCTTAGAGTTGGAGTCAGGTTACTCTGGCCTCTTTGCGCCAGAATGGTCATTGGTCACATTTTTACACCAATTCTTACACCCCATTGCCACCATTGTAAAAGAGCCGTCTGTACAACTCATGCCAGGACACCAAAAAAAATGCAATTATGACTTTCTATTATGAATTCTTATTTCCATGGACTTTTTTATGTGAAAAACTTCCATAGAGCCGAGAAAAGACTTAAAAACCTGCGACATCACCACAATGTAAAGTCTATGGGCCGAGTGTGAACTCGCGAGCGTGGCCAGCGGGAGAAACACACTACTGCGCTGCCGAACTGAATAGGCGGCATTTTGGATCCGGTATCCAGTTATTATTATACATCGATGCTGATGAATATATGCAGCAGTGTTTCTCCTGCTGCCTGCCAGGTATTTTTTGAAAGTGCCTGCTCTTTTTCAAACAGTTTCCAATGAAGGCTTCTTAGATGGTTCTGTGTAACAAACCATCTGACACGTCAGGTTAGTCAACTCTAGACTTTATGTAGAATTTGACATTTACAACAGACGGTAAGCGTGTATGTTGTTATCAGGCGAAGCGAGCGAGCGATGGGCAAACAGTCGATTCAATCTCCACGAAATATACTTTTTCATCTGAGTCAACAGTGATTCTTATTGAAAAGATGTTATTACAATATCAGTGAGGACATTTTATTACATTATTGGTAAAGTTATTACACTATTGGGTTTTATTACATTTGATCATGTTAAGTTAATTGTATTACATGTTCAGGAAATGATTACATCAGTGAGTGCTACAAGCCTGTGTGCTCTTACTGCTTGTTTCTAAACAGTATGACTCATATCTTCAATTTGGGTGTTGCAAACTCCACTTTAATCTTCTTTAAAACTGTTAATTGTCTTCACGCACACTCTATACACTACAGTCTGAATCATTCTCTCACCCACAAACCAGTAGTTGCACCCAGTTATCCGATTACAAATCTGTCTTACCTGGTCTGTATTCAGAGTCATAATTCCAACGTGAGAGCAGAAGCTGATGAAATTACAGTGAAACGATCCAGCCGGATTAAAAAAAATACACAACCAGATCAATACGTTCTTCTCTGAGGCTTTGACGTTTGAGAGGAACGCCTGAGTCTGTTATAAGGGAAAAAGTTGAAAGGCTATCTCACACAACTGTATTCCCCAAACCCAGCTGATCACTGTCCAATCAAGTGTTTAGCAGACAGCTGGAGGAGCCAATCAGCACAAAACAAAGACTCATTGACATATGAATTACTCAAAGTTGTTAACAGGTAGCATAGAGTGACCTTTGATATCATGATAAGGATTTGATTCCCTGGGTGGTTTCACATTCATTTTTTGTTGGGCAGGGCTGATTTAGAGCTATTCTTTTTATTGCTTTCAAAGGCACAAGGTGGAGAAAGTCATGTTTTTAACTTCATCTGACCTTTCAGTAGAAAGCTTAAGTTTTGTTTCAAGATATTTTTGCCTGATCCATCACTCAGGGTAATACAAACTCACCCAGCTTCACTTACTGTATGCTTGAAATCAAACTGATTATTTCACGATGATTATGAATATCAATAGGTAAATATCAATATTTCCCACTCAGTTCTGGGGACTGGGAGCCCCACCATCATAAGACAGTTAACAGGAGAGGCACCAGACAAAACATATTTGTGCCATTTCTCAAAATATGTTTATTTTTGCAGTGCTAGCAGTGTGGCTATACGGACGGCAGAGTATATATATATATATATATATATATATATATATATATACTCTGCCATATATATATATATATATATATATATATATATATATATATATATATATATATATCAACAACTATTACATGGATTGCCATGACATTTGGATACAGCTATTTATTCATAGTCCTCAGAGGATGAATCATATACTTTGGTGATCCCCTGACTTTTACAGCACCATGAGGTTAACATTAGTGGTTTTGAGTGAAATGTCTCGACAACTATTGGATGGATTGTCATGAAATTTGGTTGCAAGTGGGCATTGCTTTGTTTTAAAGGGACACAACTGCCATTTCACACTTTTTAGAAGGTCTGCCAAATGTTTACAAAACTCACTCTAAATTCAATTTAAGTATGTACACTTTTTTCCCCTTCAATTCTTCAACTGCTGTGGAGTTTCCATCTATTACTAAAGTTGAGCAATGACAATTTATTTTTGCTTTTCTATAGACCTCATCACGGCTTACCGTTTCTCATCTTTATAGCCATAATTAGGAGCATCTGTTTTGAAGAATACACACCATAAAGCAAAGAAATTACGTAACATTTTCTCTGAGCAGTAACACACAAGGATCATGCACACTTGTAAAGACATATCTAACTATTATCACAGTGGGGAGGGACTCTTTCAGTAGCAGAGCTATGATACTTGAGTTCATGGGTCCACAAACCAGGAGTCCAGTATACTTGTGGGGTCCCGACAGCCTTGTGGGGCCAAAATGCAGGACCCCACAAGTTTAAAGGGCTGTTTGAGGGTTAAGACTTGGTTGTAAAATGATGGATATAATTAGGTTATGGTTAGGGTGAGGGTAAGGGTTAAGGTTAGGAAGAAAAAGAAAAAGTAGTCTGTAGTCTAGTTTTCAGAATGAATACCATTAACACAATCCTCCCATCACTCTCTCGACTTCAAAGTATTGTTACACTAGGGAACAAGACTCAGCCTCATTTGTAGATCTGGGAGCTCAAATAATTGAAAGCCATTTTCTTTTCTCTTCAGATGATTTCTTCTGACATTTTTACCTTCATCAGACATCAGTAGACAGAGACATGACATATTTTCTTTCAATTTTTTTAAAGTTTCTTTTTCTCTGGGTCCCCTAGTAATTCAGATTCAGGCCTGCATTTTTATATGGCGCGAACCTCTGGGAGTAATTTTCAATATAAACTACAGCTGCATTGAATAAATCAAACTCTGAAGCAGCTCTGAAGGGTTAGATGTCAACACTTTGTGGAGACAGACATTCATTTTACAGCTCATGTGGGCTTTCAGAGAGTTTTGGCAGTATATGAATACAATTCAAGAATCTCTAATGTTGAAAAATAAATAAATACATAAGGGTATAATATACCAGTAAAAGGTTCAAGGTTAGTAAAATGAATCCCCTTGGAGCCAGTGTGAGTTATGGTTTCATTAGTCTGGATCGACAACGGTTAATTTACGGGATTGTTCCGGTGCCGCCCGGAAGTTCCGCTGGATGTCCCTGAATTTTCGGCCAGATGTCCTTCACCTTCCGCTTTATTTGTGTAAACTTACGTTAAACTCTGGGCCGTGCAACAAGGCAGGCCTGCTTGGTTCTTTGGGGGAATGATTGTAAAAATTTACAAAGAATATGTTTACTGCATTCACTCTCTAACTGGGATGTTTTGGGACCAATTGGTGGGATTGCTGTGGACGAAGTACACACAGCGCCACACTGGTAAGAGCAAATTATATTCTACCATGTATCCAGCTAATTTAAATAGCTCAGGTTACTGTATTGTGTGAACAGTTAACTTCATTTAATATTGTATGTGGTGTTTTCCTTTACGGGGTGCAAATTTTCCACCTAAACATGTTCCTTCCTCAGACCATTTTGCAGAGCCACCGTCGCTGCGTCTGGAGCTCAAGTAATTACGATTGGTTTAAAGAAATGAAAACAACCCCCTGACCGTTTTTTCTCCTGTCCAGGAGTGTATGCTCCTGTTGCCAGAGCTCCTTCTGCAGCGCTAAGGAGATATATCTGGCAATGCAAGACTATAGTTTCACTGATTCATGAAGTACCAGGCCTGATGGATCCATTTCTATTTAAACCATATGCAGTCATACTATCCCTCAGTCTTTCAAGCCCTTGCCTGAAGTGTATTTATTGCATTAAAATCTAGTTTTATCTATGACAGAAAACCCAGTATTATCAGTACTGTAATAAGAAGGAATTGCATAGCAGCAGAGCTCTGCTATCTTTATTGTTGTTCTATCTTAGATTTAAGAGTTTCAAAGTACATGCAGATATTATCTAACCAGGACAAGCATATATCTGGATATCACTAATAGGTTGCAGTTCAGTACAGATAATTGCTGTGCTATTATTGCAGATTGCTGATGATATTATACTGTAAATCCATATCATCGTGTCCATTTGGATGCATGTGACTGAGGGGCAAGAAGAGTTCCATCCACTCATAGGTATATTTAGGATTAAGGGAAAGGATACGTTCAACATTTATGGAAGTGATTCACCAAATAACATGAAATGTACCATGAAATCACAATCAAGCTGCTGAATTTTCCTCAAATGATTTTATTACACCAGCACATATACGTATGAGTGCAACTTGAGTCCACCAAAAATGATCTCACAGTTCACACAGTGTTATTTCCTCCACAAGGAGGTATGAAATTGAAAAAGGCACGTGCTGAAAATACTAGGTTGATCTAGTGGGTAAAGAAAAATTACAGCTATGAATCCAGATAGACCTGTTTTTCACATCCATGGACAGGTAAGAAGCATAGAATGTGCTCTAAGAATACAGCGTTATCACTCCACCAGTTGTAAAATGCATGTTGGATGGCTCTTATCTGGAGCTCAGTGATAACTGTAATGTGCACAAAAATGATTCAGTACCTGCAGCTTGTGGGAAATTCCCAGTGTGTCACATAAAAGAAAGAAAAGCAATTTTGTGCTGTGTGTAGTGAAATTAGTTGCTCAATTTTGTAGCACCTCTTAACTGGTAAATCCCTAAATTCAGTTTTAGGAAATGAAGATTAAACACACGTCAACACAATATGGTAGCAGTTCAGCACGTTTTCATCTCCCATTATTCTTTAAAGGTCTCGTGGCATGAGAATTTCACTTTATGAGGTTTTTTAACATTAATATAAGTTCCCCCAGCCTGCCTATGGTCCCCCAGTGGCTAGAAATGGTGATAGGTGTAAACCGAGCTCTGGGTATCCTGCTCTGCCTTTGAGAAAATGAAAGCTCAGATGGGTCGCTCTGGAATCTTCCCTTTATGACGTCATAAGGGGAAAGGTTACCTCCCCTTTCTCTGCTTTGCCCGCCCAGAGAATTTGGTCCACCCATGAGAGAGAGAGACATCATGGCTTGAAAACAAGCGAAGCATGGCAGTTGGTCAAGGCCACACCCCCACCCTCCACCTTGCCCCTCCCTCTCTCCTCCTCAATAGCCTTTAAACCTACATAAACAGAAATGGCACATCCTAATTAAAGCTCATTGTGTGACTGGCTCTAGTGGCTGTAATTCTGCACCAAGGCTGAATTTCGGGAAAGAGACTTCAGATACAGTATTAGGGGACTACTAAGGCCTATATAAAAGCATCCAAAAAGCAGCATGTCATGGGACCTTTAACATCATTTACATAAGATAACGGCCCCCCTGTGTGATAGAGCTGGGTTGGGACAAATGGGGGCTCATCCGTGTTCTCCCTGTTTTTGTTTCACAACACAGGGACGGAGTACGGGCTTATCTGCAAATGATGCCGCGTTCTATTTACCTCGGAACTCGGTTTTAACGAGGTCAAAGTCGTAAACACGCCCCCTGACCTCGGATTTATGAGCTCGGAACTCGGACAACCTCGCAGTAGCCCGAGTTCAAAATCCAACATGGCTGCCCCCTGTATCAACAGTTGTGAAAAGCTGCAGTAACCTAAAGTTATAAGCACTTCTCTCTTATTTGTGTCACTAAATCAGTTGTTCACACAGGCATGTCCAACTTCTATCTGTGGACATGTTGTTACGCTGTTTGCATGCACAAAAAACGGCGTAATGCGTTGTTATCAACTGGTATTGCTAACAATAGCTAACCGGGCTAGAGCTAATGAAAACAATGAAAATCTGACTTTTAAATAGAACGCATTCAACTCGGGTATGACGTCATTCCCAGCTCCGGCTTCAGAGTTCCGAGGTAAATAGAACGCGGCAGCTACCGACCGTTACCTTGAAACCATCCAGAAAATAGACTGTACCGTAGGGTGATTTAACGTCACCGCTCATTTTACACACAGTTTAACAACAAAACGCTGAGTGAACATTACTAGCTACATTTTTCATGTTGGTTTTGAGTGGTATGCACCCCCACTAACCTGGAAAACGGTTTTAAATCAGTAACATTACTACAGCGTGTCGGAGGAATACACACAGTCTCCTGCAGCGGCGACTCAGAGGCGGAGGGGCCGTCACAGCAGCGTGGCTAACGTTAGCTTCTTGTCTCCTCCGGGGTCTGATAAACAGTAAATTCATCAACTTCAGTGTCCACAATGCTATTTTCCAATACTGTAGCTGTCATATTTCACGGGCGTGAGTGCAGATTTCATGTCGCGGCTTTCGTCGCTGTTTATCACTTATTGAGTGAAGTAGTACTCGCCCTGTTGTTTATTTGGTTGCCATAACTTTGCGAGTGATGACGTCCTGTCACTGTTCCAGTTACTCTGCTCACCCTAGGGGGAGAGAGAGCGGATGACAGTTCGCTTGAGTTCAGTAGAGCAGACGGCGCTACGACTTTATGACTTTTCATAAACAGCTGAAGGTGGTGCGCAGTGTACATAGCAGAAACACTGTTGTGCGTCTGCCCTATTTCTGATACCGTGGCGCTGGAAATTTTACTGTGGCGGACCGCCACTATGCTCATACGTGCACTGTATAGTGGGGGGATGGAGCGGGGTCACTAAAGAGGCGTTTTCATCCAAGAGATGCTGTGATTGGTGGATAGGATATGGAGCAGGGGACTGACAGCAACATAACCAATCACACTATGACAGACGCTCCACTTAGCACCAACTGCAATGTTTATTTTTAAAATGTATGTAGCCTACTGGCAGTCTGGCACACGTGGGTGCTCAGTGGCTGCTCGGTATTCTCCGTGGGTGCTCGAGCCCCGGAGCACCCACGGTATCTGCGCCTATGCCTTCAGTGACCCCATTACTAATGTTAAGTCTAAATTCAAGTCAGTTTCTGCAGTGTTCCCCAGGGAAGGGATGCAAAATATAAAAAATTGTCATTGGTAAAGAAACCAATATTTAAATCATGCCCAATGTATAGTGGTGAAATATATATTAACATAGATTTGAACATCTAATCCTATAGTTTTAATAGACTTTTATTATTCAGTATTCTAATCTTCTTCTTTTGTTAAATGTAGGAGCCAATGATATGCATTTCTAAAACATGTTGTGATGAGTGAAGGGGGCAGATATCAGATTCAGATTGCTCCACTTGTTTTCACTTGAAGCAGCAGTGTGACAGTCAACATCCTACAGGGGGAATCTTCAGGGCGACACCAGCTGTACAGAAAATATAGGAAAACATGAAATGTCGTGCCATATAACAGGCACTATTTTTGACACAAAGTAATCGGTGCTTATCTCCTTGAGTGACTGCAGACATGTGGCAACAGACTGTATTTGCACCAAGCATCACTGTTGTATTAGGTCAACTCCTCTGGTGGAAACGTGAGACAGTGCACAGTGCTACTGCAATGAAATGACCATGGAAATGATTGGTTTTTGGCTCTCACCAGATCTTGAAGCTTAATATCTTGCCTCCCTTGTGTTTATAAATGTTTCCCTCTCAATTTCAATTAAGTTTGTGTGTTCTAGTTGAGATATGGAGACAAAAAAAGACAGTTAGACATACTTTGTAGAAGCTTGTAACTGATTTTTTTATATAGTTAAAGATTTGTTAATGCGTTTTAGATCAGTTGAGTATTAATTGCAAATTTGGGGTTAAGTTATGAAAAATACATTTAGCTTTTCCTCATTCCATTATAATTTCAATGTCCTATTTCAGGTTCTCTCAACCATCCTGAGATGTTTTGTCCTGCTCTGCCCTCAACTGGTGAAAGACTGCTACAACATCTTAAAACAGTAAAGCCTCTGCTTTGTCAACAGAGGGCTCATATTTTCCAAAGGGAAAGAAAAGCTGCTTACCCTATTTATTAAAGGCAATGGCAAACCCAACAGCAATGATGGTGCTCCAGTTGGTAGACTTTTCTTGATATGCACCTGCCAAAATGTTATCAACACAAAGACGATGATGTGGACAGGATGTCCATTTTGCTCAATTTTGTGACCAGTATCATAATCATGGGTGTAGGCGGGGAAGCTTGTATGTGAGTGAATGTGTATGTTGTACTGCAATGTTGTCTTCTGTACTGTCCAGTCCTACCAAGGACCCTTTCGAAAATGAGATGACACATCTCAAGAGGTATTCCTCGTACAATAAATACATATCAAATACCAATCACCATAAGACATGCAGCAATATAAAGCATTGAAATGTAGCTGTCTGCATTTTAACAGTTTAAGAATTCACCTACAGACAAATGTTAGAGTAGAGAAGAGAAAGCTTTTCTATATTTGTATATAATTCATAAGTGTAAGTGAATATCTCATATTAAAGATGTGCCACTTTGCCCTTGATTCATACTTTGTAGACTGGTATAGGACTTACAACATATTTTTTGGACATGGAATTTGGAATGATAGAAAGTCACTTGCAGAGTTGAGCCTGAAAAGCTGAATCTGTCATGGCTTAAAATCTTAAAATGTTGCAGTAGAAGTGGTAAGGATCTTTAAATAGCCAAGTATCTCTCAATTTTATCTTTGATTAATTTCACAAACCCAATGAAGGAGTTGTGTATTTGGAAGAAATCGATCCCTATGGATATCTCTGTGATGTTTGCTTGAACACAAGTGAGACACAGGCAAGTGTACAGTAGGTTTATTAGATTGGTATACCCATCAGTGCCAAACAGACTGGGCAGTATGTGTTTGAACACTTACCAGTTGCTTGGCCAAGATACAACTTCTTTCTTGTAGTTTGTCTGGTTCCCAGTGATGAAGATCATTGCAGAGTCACTGTTGTCAGCAGGTTTGTCCTAAATCTAGAAAGTGGATGAATAAATAATGCTAAAACAAACTTGGAAAGATTGACACTTTCTTTCAGCTGTATGAATCAGATCCTAAATGTACTGTTTCGATATTTCATATCCAATTTCACTTTTCTATTAGATAATCTATCTAGTAAAAAAATCTCAGATAGCCTAACTGAGAAAGACCTGACAGACCAGAGAAATCAAAAAAGACGTGGGTGTGTAGTTTCAACCAAGTGGATAAGTACACTCATCCAAGGCTGACTCAAAATAACAATATATCTATATATATAAAAATAGAAAATCAAAACTACTATTATAAAAGTAACAAATACTTGCCGAACCCATGCTGCCCTGCAAAGTCAAAATGCAGTTAGGCCTACTTAATTAAAACTTAGTTGACACTAGAATCTAACTAATTGACATATAAATTGCCATAAACATGTTCATGTCATAGAAATGTATAATTTTGAGAGAAAAAAGAACATTTATTTTGCAGTTACAACTAAAATCATTGCTAAAGAGACCCACATTCTTTAAAAGCCTATAGAGATAGCCACGGCTAATAGCCCTGATTAGCTTAAGCTACATTTAACTACTTACTTTCCCGGCTAGTTAGCTGTTTCTTGTGATTTAAATATATGAATTTGAATGAACTAGCTACCATTGTCATCCCACATCAATAAGAAAGCAGCTTAAAACACTTGTGGAAAATAAAAACGTTAAACTGGTCCGGCTGCCCAAAGGTAGCTAACTAACCTAACGTTAGCTAAGCAGAGTACCATTCATAGACTGTAAACGTCTATGGTACTTGACATCAGTGAAATTCAACTTCAGCTTTTCTCTTTGCTTTTGTAGGACACCATCATAAAAAAAAATTAAAAAAAAATACTTGGACAAAATTAAATTAAAATACACATGGTCAAGTTACTTTTTTTTCTTACACAAGCACAAACATTAATCCACCTAGCAGCAGAGACTCAGCGGTAACGTTCCAGCCATAGATATAACGGGCGGCTGTGGCTCAGGGAGAAGAGCGGATCGTCCACTATCGGCGGTTCGATCCCGGCTCCTGCAGTCTGCAAGTCGAAGTAGGAAGCTGTGTGTGTGTGAATGTGACATACAGTCTAAAGCAATTTTTGTGGTTGGAAGACTAAAAACTCGCTATAAAAATGCCCAGTCCGTATTAAACCATTGTTTAATATGTCTATGAGTACAGCAGTGGGCAGTTATGTCTTGGGACCCGGCTGTTGAGCAGTAGCGCCCCCTGCTGTTGCAGCTTCTGTCCTGCCATGCATCCGGCATTCGCACGCAGTAACAGCAAGTTAACAGCAGCAGCAGCGTCTCTTCTATTACCAACGGGACTGCCTGCTTTGAGGCAGCGTGTTACAGCAATAAACCGTTAAACTCAAAGACCAACGATCTGCAGACACAATGGTGAGTCGATACGGGGCTTACATGCGCAGATATTTGTGTTTTTGATCTAAGTTATCTGTAGCAGTTGAGAAGCTGGCTGTCAGCCGCCCCACCGTGTAAACTTCATGTATAGTTATAATGGTAATGGTTTCGGTGCAACAAGCTGCAGTGGAGCTTGTCAGGTGTGTGAATGGACAGCCGATGCTCTGGTGGTGTTAACTGGTCCCATAAAGGCTCTGGATGTGGGCTGTTAACAACGTACGCAGCAGCCAGTTGATAAGGAAACAGCGCTCTGGCCTTTACTGCCCGGCCCGCTGTGACGTTCTTAGAAAATCCTTTAATATCAACCTGCTACAGTGGCATGACTGTACAAATATCATGTGTTTACATACTGTGAGAGAGAAAGCACATGCTAACATGTCTAATATAAAGTCGGCGAATACTGTGTTTGCTAAATTGTTGATTTAGGTTAGATTAAAAAATATTGCGTAATAACTCTTTCTCTACCACGCGACAAAATATATTATAATTTACAATATGGCACCGACATCGATGCAGTGAATTTTCAATGGCGGACGGTGATTAATAATGACGTATAAGGAGTTATTATTATGCTAAGAGCCTTATGTCTCAGTGAATGTCCGGACATCCAAAACTTGATATTTCTATATTGTGTTGACTGAAGGCATTGAGGATGCCAGAAATAGTGTTTTTCTTATTTTCTTTTCATTTTAACAAGTACATTTGTGATACTGAGGCCCACATAGGCCTACAGTGAAAATGCCTAAATTCTACCAAACTATGGACAAAAACTCTTTAAAAAGCCTTTATCTTAAAAAAATGTTTAGTCCAGACCTACTTAAGTTAGCATACATCCATTTTTCCCCTGTATGTTAGGCCTTGTTTCTTATTTGTGATCTCAGAGGATTAAGCATCGTATTTCTTGTTATAAGTCTGTTAAAGATCAAATTCTGAGAGTACATTTCACCTTAATATGAAGAATTTAAGGTATTAAATCATGACATTCTGTTCCCTTGGGATTGTGAAATGGTTCAACTAGGCCCATTCAGCTGCAGCAAGTTAGTGGTGACTCAGTCATTCCTGATGTGTTGCTAGATTAGGAACCAGAAGGTAGAGTCTTTATGCAGTACCTACTCTCTCCTCCTAGTCAGGTTGATGGATCCAGTTTCAAGTTTCTTTCTTTTTATAACTACTTGGAATGACTGCAGATCTGGTAGTGGACATAAATAAATATAATATGATGAATAAGATGAACCTCAGCTGGTTGTAAATGGATGAATGTAACACACACCCCTATCCCCCTTCCCTCCTCCCCCCCCACACCCGCCACCAGGTGAACTTCACTGTGGATCAGATCCGTGCCATCATGGACAAGAAGTCCAACATCAGGAACATGTCTGTGATTGCCCACGTGGATCATGGGAAGTCCACTCTGACTGACTCACTGGTGTCCAAGGCAGGGATTATTGCTTCATCCCGTGCCGGAGAGACACGCTTCACAGACACGCGCAAAGACGAGCAGGAGCGCTGCATCACCATCAAATCAACGTATGTGGTTCAGAGAAGTGGGTTTAGAAACAGCTCAGTTGTTTTTTGTGCAACCTATTAAAGGTGGTTAAACTTGTATGTATAATACAGTAAATATTAATGACTAAGCAACAATTAAAGTTCAATTTTGGTGGAAGACACATACATAGGTATTATATTAATAAGAGTTTAACCCTCACAATCTCAGCTAACCTACTTCATCAGGACTGTGTGGGTGCACTTTGATCAGATAGATTGACAACATAAAGTAACCACCCCAAACAGGTTGCCCAAGCATTGTGTCCAAAATGCTGATGCACAGAAATGACATCATGTTTTTCCAACTGAGTCCCGCCCACTTTAAAACAGGTGTGACATGCACAAACAGAAATCACTCAATTGTAATAAGCCAAACTGTTCTAACTTTGGCAGGAACACATCATTCATTGTTCATTGTAAGATACTGATTGAGATTTAAAAAAAAAAATTTTTTAGGGCCTTAAATTTCAAACGTAGGAAACAAAAGAAACATTTTCCCCACTAGTACATGTGCACAACTTAGTTATAGTTATACAACTCAGTTATTAACATGAAATACCTAAACGCTTCCACATTGTCTGATCTGAAAGTAGTATATGAGTATTTGTTTTCTTTGCAGTTCTTAGAAATACGTTTGTAAAGGCAGAACACATGTTTGTCTGGGGAAATTGTTATTCTAGCCATGTTACAGTCCCGTTTTGAGTTCCGTTATTTAAATATCACGTTACAGGATGCTGCATTTTCTAAAATCCACTCAGGATGTTTCTGTCTGATTCCAGTAAATGCACCAGCACTGACATTGAATCACATCAGTAAATATTTACTGAACTCATTCCAGTCAAGCCAGTTTGAAGCATTTGAACTGGAAAGTCTCCACTCAGCATGTCTGCCTCGTTAGTGGTAAGTTAGAGGAGCGTCTGGCTCATTCCAGTATTGTGACCACTCACTTTAGAGATTCATTCAGTTGAACTTAATTTAATCCATCCTTTATTTTACATTTATTTGAATGATGCAGAGGTAGTGATATGTGAACGGTGAACATGTCCACAGCTTTTCACTGTCCCCTCTGTTATTCAGGGCCATCTCTATGTACTATGAGCTCGCAGATAACGACCTGGCGTTTATCAAGCAATGTGTAGACGGAAACGGCTTCCTCATCAACCTGATTGATTCTCCTGGTCACGTTGACTTCTCCTCTGAGGTCACTGCAGCCCTCAGGGTAACTGACGGAGCCCTGGTGGTGGTGGACTGTGTCTCAGGTAATTACATGACGGCTGACACCCTCACCTCCTCCACATCCTCCATATCAGCCACATCCTACACACGCACACGCACACGCACACACACACACACACACACACACACACACACACACACACACACACACACACACACACACACACACACACACACACTTTCTCATTTTTCACCCAGGCTCACCTGTCTTTCCTCTGACAGGTGTGTGTGTGCAGACTGAGACCGTACTACGGCAGGCCATTGCCGAGCGCATCAAGCCGGTTCTGATGATGAACAAGATGGACCGGGCCCTACTGGAGCTTCAGCTGGAGCCAGACGAGCTCTTCCAGACCTTTCAGCGTATTGTGGAGAATGTCAACGTCATTATCTCCACCTATGGAGAGGATGAGGCGGGACCCATGGGGAACATCATGGTGAGGCAGATGCTTAAACTCCACTCAGACACAAAGATATGCTAAAACTTCAACTTGAACTTTACTTGTGTCCCCGAAGGGCAATAGGGTGTGCAGCAGGTATAAAACAAAATAAAATGACTG
The DNA here is from genome assembly GCA_023566125.1 of Zingel zingel. NCBI lineage: Eukaryota > Metazoa > Chordata > Actinopteri > Perciformes > Percidae > Zingel > Zingel zingel. The sequence continues at coordinate 26,098,678 of CM042324.1, read as the reverse complement.
TGTAAGGAGCATGGGTAGCAGCATCTAAGTAGCCTACAGAGTAGGAAAAGTGCATAACGCACTTACAGAATCAACATTATGTAATCAAGAACATTTGCCGACCTCAACGTCAGCCTCCATTACATCACCAGCCCCTTTGTTAATGTCTCTGACATCATCAATGCATAGTCAACAGACTAGAATATAAATAGCCAACCAAGAAAGTAGCCACCAAATTCAAATTTGACTCCTCCCCTGTCTTGCATTCAAGAGGGAAAGCTGGGAATTGTTGCTATACATTTACTATAGCTGTGGTTACAAAGAATACTGGAATTTCTTTTATTTTTCCCTCAGATTGACCCTGTTGTTGGTACCGTCGGGTTCGGCTCTGGCCTCCATGGCTGGGCTTTCACCTTGAAGCAGTTTGCTGAGATGTATGTGGCGAAGTTCACTGCGAAAGGAGATGCTCAACTGGGACCAGCAGAGAGGTGTAAGAAGGTGGAGGACATGATGAAGAAACTGTGGGGAGAAAGGTAAATACATATCCAGACAGAAATATGCTTCACATAGTAACTTAACACCAGGCTGAAAAGCACTGTTTTTCACACGTTCCAAGTGGGTTTTATCTCAGAAGTGTGCTCTGTTGCACCTGTAACTATGTCCAACAGTGATGTCACCGTGCACAGACCACACCTTGGAGTATATTTCTACACCCCAAGAATTAGGCCGGCTACACGCTGCCTGCGTGGCGTGAGCGCGGTGTTTCTGTTGCGTGTCAGCTGCGTGGATTTTTCTGTCTTTACACACCAGAAACATGTCTGACGCGGCGCTGCTGCTGCTAGCCTTGTCTGTACACACGTATGTTTCCCATTGATAAAATGAAATACCATATTAAACATAAATATAGACTGATTTGATTACAGCAAAGACAACATCGGCAGTGTTGACGGCAAAATAGGCTACATTTATTTTTTTAAATTACATTCATATCTGCATTTATATCAAAACCTAGAGACTTTCAAACATCAACATGTCATTTATTAATATGTATTCCTGTCAAAATGACATATAAACATCTTTTCCTATTCTATTTTGCCTGGAAACGCTTGCGTGTCGCGTGAAAAATAGGCGTCGGTTCTGTTTCTAGCATGCACGCGTTTTTGGCACGGGTCGCGTCGAGCCTGAGACGTGCGTGTCACGCAGGCAGTGTGTAAGCTCTAACCTGTTAACATGGGAGCTGAAATATAAACGGACACGCCACGCAGCTGACACGTTCACGCCACGCAGCCAGTGTGTAGCCGGCCTCAAAACCAAAACCTAGATTTTCAGCTGGTGTTAAGTTGCTCTTTGAACTTTTCCTGCACACGCCAAAGAATCTTCATAACAACTGGCATATACTGCACAATTGAATAGGATTATAAACTAGGTGTCAATCATCTGAGTTTTATTTCTATGCACAGATTTTTTGACCCAATTGCCGGCAAGTTCAGTAAGACTGCCACCGGTCCTGATGGGCAGAAACTTCCCCGCTCCTTCTGCCAGCTCGTTTTGGACCCCATCTTTAAGGTGAATGGAGAGAAAAAAAGTGACATAAACCTACAATGAATATGTTTACCAAGCCAGATCTTAATTCTTCTGATGACACTCTGTATGGACCTTTTTCACAGCAGACATGTTGACTTGTTATAGTAGGAAAAGCACAGTTGAAATTGATAACCTTAACGATGGCTCAATTCCATCAAGTGTCCCAGTAAGCTATTTCAGTGCGTCAGCATGCACAATACCAGGGCCTCTCCTAAGTGGAATGTAGCCGTCATTAATGGTTTTGAATACACCTGTGCTTTTCCTACTACATGTCAACATGTCTGCCGTGAAAAAGGTCTATTGTTAAAAAAAAGCCCAAACATTTAAAGCACCTGCATGTAAGATTCGAACATCTCTGTCCTCTTACCTTGTGGTAGACGTAGACGTTATAGTAGACAGCAACTGCATACAACCTGGAGGACACTGACCAATGGGCTGAGAGCCAAACACATAGACTGCACCAATTTTTCCCCAGTATTGTCTAATTTCTCTATAAACAAAAACTTGCCATCACAATTATTTGAAAGCTCACATAAAAGTGTACACATACGGGCTCTAAAAAAAATATTAAGGATGACTTTAGGGCTTTGAACTCAAGTTTAATGCCTTCTTTTTGCCATCTCTTACTGTCCTAGGTTTTTGATGCCATCATGAATTTCAAGAAAGACGAAACAGCCAAACTAATTGAGAAGCTGAACGTCAAACTAGACTCTGAGGACAAGGAGAAAGAGGGGAAGGCCCTGCTGAAGGCTGTGATGCGCCGCTGGCTGCCTGCCGGAGAGGCCCTGCTCCAGATGATCACCATCCACCTGCCCTCCCCCGTCACTGCACAGAGATACCGCTGTGAGCTTCTCTATGAAGGGCCGGGAGACGACGAGGCCGCCATGGGTCAGTGGAACATTTTCACAGCACCACACACCTTCACCCTCTGGAGAAGACATCATTCGATATGATGATTTAAAATAATGACCACATTTGTTGTTGCTATTTTGGCTATACTATATTCAGGGCTTACTATTTCTGCTGTCTTCTCAGGTATTAAAAACTGCGATCCTAAGGCTCCTCTGGTCATGTACATTTCCAAGATGGTCCCAACCACCGACAAGGGTCGTTTCTACGCCTTTGGCCGTGTGTTCTCTGGCTGTGTGTCCACTGGCCTGAAAGTGCGCATCATGGGGCCAAACTACACCCCTGGCAAGAAGGAGGACCTTTACATCAAACCCATCCAGAGGTGAGCATGTTGATGTACAAGCCACACACACAGAGGCCTGGGATGGGAGGAGAACAGAGAACATTTGTTCTAAATTGTAACATGTTTTTGTGTATTTGATGGCAACTTTTTATAACAATGTCCTTCGTTCCCTCCATCCAGGACTGTTCTGATGATGGGCCGGTATGTGGAGCCTATTGAAGATGTCCCATGTGGCAACATTGTGGGTCTTGTTGGAGTAGACCAGTTCCTGGTTAAGACGGGGACGATTACCACCTATGAACATGTATGAACATTGCTTTTTTTTCCTTATATACTTAAGTTTGAATTATGGTGCACCACACAGTGAATCATTAGTTATTTATACTGAATCATTGCTTGCTGTCAGCATAGTTCTTCCTGTTAGAAGAACACTTAGCATAATGACTCTGGCTCTGTCCGCAGGCCCACAACTTGCGGGTGATGAAGTTCAGTGTGAGCCCTGTGGTCAGAGTTGCTGTGGAGGCCAAGAATCCCGCTGATCTGCCCAAGCTGGTGGAGGGTCTGAAGCGTCTGGCCAAGTCTGACCCCATGGTGCAGTGCATCATCGAGGAATCCGGGGAGCACATCATCGCCGGAGCAGGAGAGCTGCACCTGGAGATCTGCCTGAAGGACCTGGAGGAGGACCATGCTGGAGTTCCACTGAAGGTGAGAACAGAGATTTTTATATGATAAACTCAAGAGCTTTACAAAGCTGTCTGAATGTGAATAGTTACATTTGAACAACAAGTTTTTCAGCTTAACGGCAAAGCTAGGAAAATAAGGCCCGAGTTGCGAATAACAAGATGAACAAGAATTTTCCTTTCAGAAACACTTAAAGTGGGGCGCCTGGGTAGCTCCCCTGGTAGAGCGTGCGCCCAAACTGTATACAGAGGTTTACTCCTCCACGCAACTGCCGCTGGGTCGACTCCAACCTGTGGCCCTTTGCTCCATGTCATCCCCCCCCTCCCCTCTCTCCCCTTTCATGTATTCAGCTGTCCTATAAATAAAGGCCTAAAATGCCCAACAAATAATCTAAAGAAACACTTAAAGTAAAATGATTTTAGAATTTTGATTTGACTGCCTTTTCTCATTCATCTCATTCCAGAAATCAGACCCAGTTGTGTCTTACAGAGAGACAGTGACGGAAGAATCATACCAGATGTGTCTGTCCAAGTCCCCCAACAAGCACAATCGCCTCTTCATGAAGTCCCGCCCCTTCCCCGACGGCCTGGCTGATGATATCGAGAAGGGGGAGGTCGGCCATCGCCAGGAGCTCAAGGTCCGTGCCCGCTACCTCGCCGACAAGTACGAGTGGGAGGTGACAGAAGCCAGGAAGATCTGGTGCTTCGGCCCGGACGGAAGCGGGGCCAACCTGCTGGTAGACGTGACAAAGGGCGTTCAGTACCTCAACGAGATCAAGGACAGCGTCGTGGCTGGTTTCCAGTGGGCGACTAAAGAGGTTGGCAGCAGAATGCAACATGGCTCTGATGCATTTGTGATATTGTTCTTTTAAAAGCTTGTACTTGTATACTACCGAGAATGAGGTTGCAGTCTCTGTCTTCATCGTGCAGGGTGCTCTATGTGAGGAGAACATGCGCGCAGTTCGCTTTGACATTCACGACGTGACGCTGCACACAGATGCCATCCACCGCGGTGGAGGACAGATTATTCCCACAGCTCGTAGGGTCCTGTACGCCTGCCAGCTCACCGCTCAGCCACGACTCATGGAGCCTGTGTACCTGGTGGAGATACAGGTGTGTATAGAGGCATATTACCTCCAAAGTAAATCCTTTTAACATTGGGAAATGGGCCAATTGTAAAGGACCCTAAATCAGTTTAGTAAATCTTTAAATTGTATTTTTTGTATTCAAGTTTCTGTTATAATTGCTATTTATACAGACTAAATTTGATTATATGTTGATTAGAAAATAAAGAAAGCATGACTTATTAGGCACTTTAGGTCTACAACTCCAAGGGACAAATGAATGACACAACATGATTCCTTTTTAAGTGTAAAACTATTTTTTACGATTACGATTTTTAAGAAGTGATTTTAGGTTTTCAAATTAGTTGTTTATGACTGTACCATTATGGAATTATGTACAATTTGTCAATGTGAAAAAACCTGCCACTTTACTCATCATCAGAATGATGCTTGACAACTCTCTGATGCCAGTTCTCACTTCATGTCTGACTGCTGTGCTTGTTGTGCGTGCAGTGCCCGGAGCAGGTGGTCGGCGGCATCTACGGCGTGTTGAACAGGAAACGAGGACATGTGTTTGAGGAATCCCAAGTGATTGGCACTCCCATGTTTGTGGTGAAAGCCTACCTTCCTGTCAACGAGTCCTTTGGTGAGTTTGTGTTTTAGTCTGTCTTGTACAATGTCTTTCGTTGTGGGATCTGACTCTTACTTTTGTAGTTTCATGACGCATATTGTATGAATCTAACTAGATTGTTAACACTTTCACCCAGATTTGCTTGCTTTTCAATGCAACAATATGTTTCGTTTTAGAACAATTCCCTTTATTAATTTGGTCTTAGTTCGTTATTTCTCTATTCTTAGCGGAGAAGAATATTCCACTATTTAAATGTATTTATCTGTATTTATTGCCTCCAGGGTTCACAGCTGACCTGCGCAGCAACACTGGAGGCCAGGCCTTTCCTCAGTGTATTTTTGACCACTGGCAGATTCTACCTGGAGACCCCAGCGACCCCACCACTAAACCCTTCCTGGTTGTCGCTGAAATCAGGAAACGCAAAGGTCTAAAAGAGGGCATTCCTGCTGTAGACAACTACTTGGACAAACTGTAAACGCTGAGCCCAGGTTATAAAATACCAAATCAATCTCTAGACCCTACCCCGTGGGCACTTTAAATCTTTGCACAGGCTTAAAGACACATCGCACAAATTGTTTTGACTTTGAGTCCGGAGCAGAAACAAAGCTTTAAACTTTTGTTGTAGGCTAGTGGAAGCAGTGATGCTTTTTTTCATTTCACAGCTACAGTACACCAAGTGCCTAGGGTGAGGGTTTGGGGGAACAATTGGATCAAAGCAGTTGTATTCCTTGTTTCTTCTATTCCTCCACATCTTACCCCTCCCCCCCCCCCCTCTTATCTGCCAGGATGGGCCTTTACAGTGCACTGTGATACTGCTGCAATAATGCATATTAACATGGATCCTTGGCCAGATAAAACCATAAAAGCCACAATAGTGTTACAGAAGTCAAACCCCCTGCATTTGACCTTTGTTCAGTGGATGTAATTAATAAAAACATACAACTCATGATGACTACTGAAATTCTGTTATTTCTTTAGTGGGCTTAAGGGAATGGTTTACCATTTTGGGAAATAGGCATGGAGGAAGTGATTTAACGTTATAGTTAGATGAGAAGATACCATTCTCTCATTCGTATATGGTGAATATAGTCTAAGGCTAGAGCCAGCAGCCAGTTAGCTTAGCTTTCATGCCAATAACTTCCATAAAGAATAAAAAAGGACTTAAAAACCATTACATCTTGCACTAATAAGAACGTTGTAAGACTGTAAATGAGTGTATCACTTGTAATGTCTTTACTTAATTATCGTCTGTTGTTTGAAGCTGTAGCCGGAGGCATTATGTTTTCAAGTTGTCAATCACAAATGTCTCAGGAATGCCAGAAGGGAATTTCTTCAAATTTGGCACAAATATCGGATTAGAACTGTGACCTCACATAACACTTTTTCAGCCATAACTCAAGAACTCATTCCCTAATGGTGGCATTTCACACAAATAAATAATAGGATGAAGTGATGACATTTTATACCCAAAAAGTCAAAGGTCAACTTCACTGTGAGATCATAATGTTCTTCAAAAAAGAAAACGCTTTTCTGTCCATGATTCAACGGCATAACTCAGGAACAGAAGGGCAGACTGAGGATGGATTGTTTACATTTGGTCAGATGCTGAATTGGTGACACTAATCTTGGGTGCCATCCTTGAACCTGTGGTGATTTTACTGATCTTCTGTGCGGCCGGGTTGAAGATGTGTGTGAAGCATCCAGATTTCACCAAAAACATACACTTAATACCTTTATTTAAATTTCTTAAAAAGTCTTGACTGCATCTTTAATGAGTCTGGACAGACATGGATGTAAAAGAAACTTGACTGGTTGGAAGCATACAACCAATGACACCTAATTTTCTTTCTTGTTATTTAGGTACTGTGAACTCCCCAAAAGCATTTTGTTGTCAGGATTTATTGTTTTAATAAAGAATGGAAAATAAATATTCCCAAACATAACCACCGTCAATTAGTGAGCTAGAGGTGTTGGTAGGCGTTGGACAAAGCCAGGCTGTTTCCCATCTTTATGCTAAGCTATGCTAACCGACTAATGGGTGTAGTGTAGCCTAGTCTTATTTTTAGCAGACAAACATAAGAGTGGTATTGCTCTTCCCATCTCACACCAACAGGTGCGTTTCCCAACGTACGTTTTTTTGCGTAGGTTAAGTTACTCCTGGGATGGGTTCTTTTCCAAAATCACAAGCACCACAATATTTTTTTCTTCGCTCTTTAATCAATAGTTATTTCAAGTTACATATACAATGTTATTAAATGCAACTTTAATATACAACCCTTTAACTTCCGAACCAAGACGGAAAGCTCTTCCGCCCACACTTTTTAAAACAAAGCTAAAAAGAAAACATCTGAAGAGTTAGTGTGCATCCATAGAACAAACAAATGAACATATGCAAGGCCGAAAAGTGCAAGGTATCATGGGTATAGGCAACTACCAAGCAAGGACACAAGATATCACAGATAGTACTGTATGTAGAAACCCGAAAATTGCCTGCCATTATCATGTTAAGATTAATATGAACTTTGGTTCAAAGAGTTCACAAAGCCTATGGAAGCTACAGCTGATGTGGAATTGAGCGCAACGCTGGTCTGTACTGAACCGTGATGAGGATCTTGTCTTGGCAAATCTTTTAAACTGTACATTCATACAGTTGCGACTCCTTTGCACTAATGCTGTGGAGTACAGGAAGGGTAATTGTACAACTTAAGTAGAATTCAGCCTTATGCCGTCAATCCACAGCAGTGACATCAATACTGTGAATAATCTGAGAGGCTCCTCTCTCCCTCTCTCCCTCCTTTGTGGAGTTGGTTACAGTCATGTCTGTTTCAGAGGCTGGCATCACATCAACACAAAAGGGATAAAAGGAAGCCGCTGAGAAAGAGAGAGACAGCATCTCAAATGACACGCTACGCCCCATGTAGTGACCTACATCGCTTTACGGCTATTTGTCTTCCCGTGTGGCCGACAGTAGTGCACTATATGGAGGGAACAGTATGATGTCTGAGAGATTAGTCCCCAGAACGGCTGCTGAGGCGTGGCCCCGCGCTGGTGTCAGGTTGTCACATTTGATGGAAGATCCTTGCTATGTCATAGGTGACTATGTGTAGAAGATGACCTCAGGAATCTGTCCGTCCTCTACAGAAGTGCCGTTGTTGTTGCCCGCCGCGTAGCAGAAGGTGAAACACGTCTTTGTGCCAGTGGATGATGACTCGTGTGTTACCTTTCGCATTCCCTTAGTCCCATAATGAGAGTCCGGGCCCTGCAAGACAGACGGAGAGGGTTGAATACGCTGGTGGAGCCAATGCTGCACAGTGACAGGTTAGATATTCTAAAGTGTCCACAAAGGGGGAAAAGAAACGAGCTGAAACAATAAATCCATTAATTGATAAGTCGATCAACAGAAATATTTCTTTTATAAATCATTCATTATTTGAGTCAAGCTTGTCAAATTTGAAGATGTGTCAGTTTTCTTTGTCTTGTTTGAGAGTAAATTGGATACATTTCGATTTGTGCATGGTTGGTCAGCCAAAAAAAGCTATTTGAAGGTAGTGTAAAACTACCTTCTATTTTTTCTAAATACTTTATAGACCAAACAATGAAGGCAAATAATCATTAGTTGCAGCCCTGGAAAAAATATCTTTCCCTTGGATTGGAATGCACTCCTAAACAATGTAGGACTGCATGTGTATCTTGTATCATCACCAACACATCACAGACCTTCAGTGTAGCACAGGCAGTGTAGTTGACGTTGGGTAATATCTCCACTGGTTCTTTGAACATGACTCTGAAGGTGTTGGCTGAGCCGTCACAGCTGAAGCCTGTATCATTCTGGCCCAGCACCGTGTTGCTGTCTGTGTGTATGATCTGCATTGAGAAATTAAATGCAGAAATTAAAAATGATACTTCATGCCTACAAGGTACAGAGAAACCGGACACAAACGTATCCGACGGGTTCGGGGCCACACCTGTATGTTGACTTGGTAGTCTGTGGGTCCGTGTATAGAGCCGTAGAGGCCGAACCCAACCACAAATATCCTCCTGTTTACTGAAAACCTGGGGAGAAAAACAGAACGGAAATATATCAAGAGGGGAGAGGGGATGACACAGTTGACTGTGTAAACATTTTCTCTCGTCATAGCAGAAAAAGCACAGGTGTAACTAATAACATGAGCGATGGTTCTGTCACAACATGCACTACCACTGTTAATATTATTAGTTCCACCTGTGCTTGCCTTGCCTACAGTGCTAATCCATGCTGCCTTTTGACATTTCTTTCCTTTCAACCAGGACCTAAATATTGATATATACGAGTATGTATTCTGTCCTGTGAGGATAGCAGTACAGCAGATGTTCTTCATGTCTCTTAAAGTTTGTGTTCCAGTTAATGAAGTCCCTAGCTTTATATCATACAGTATAGTATGGCCACAGTATCTGCTGCATTGTCTGTTCTTACCCATTGACTGATTAAATACATTGGAAATGTTAATCTCCGTTTAAGTGAAGCAGGGAAAGGTGCAAATGCTGCCAACATCATCTACACTAAAACAGTGGGGCTGTGGAGCTTATTTTCTTATTTAATTGATTTGATTAAGATCATGGGCCATTTTTAAGTTCATTAATAATTACTAAATATTTGCTGAATAATTGATTACATTTAATGAATACAGTGGTTCTCAAAGTGTGTGGTGTAAGAACCACTGAATTAATTCTCTTCCAAGTGATTTTTTGTTAAGAGTAAGGCTGTAATTACATTTGCTCTGCTCCTCACTCACCTTATGCGGTCGCTTGTCCCGCTGTAACCCCAGCGGCTCTCCACCTGTCCAAAACGTGTGATGCTGCACTCCTTCCCGCGGAGGCAGCAGCGAGGCCTGTCAATGAATTCCACGCGAGGCTTTGGGTTTACTGTGAAGTGGAGGAAGAGACTCACCACCTCTCTGTCAGTCAGAATACTGGACTGGGCTGGACCTAAAGGGACGACGACAAGACCAGAGGACGAGGATCAGGGTCTGAAGCACAGGATGAGTGTGCGAATGAATGAAATGTATCAAAGTAAAGCTACAGCGTTGGTTTCATTGTGTTTCTGTTCACCTGCAGCAAACTCCTCAATGGTCATGAGAGGAAAGCGGATGAGTGTGAGAGCTTTGCCCAGCACTTTGCGTTTGTTCTCGGGTGTGGGCTGCAACTGCTGCCTGTGAGCCTCTGCCTCTGCCCAGCGCACCGCTGCACCAAACAAACGCACCTCCCTCACCCCGAGAGTATCCCTCTCCAGCACTGCCACCAATGTATCTAAGGGAGGGAGAGATGAAAACCCAATGGTCAGTTGGGCCGTTATTCTGAAACCCAACTGTCTAGAATGACATTCACAAGGCGACATTACCCAAATCTACGTCCGTAAAGCCTTCAGCGGCGAGAGCGTCTCCAGTGTTCTTATCGATGTTCTCCAGGCAGAGGCTGGCAAGCTGAGGCTCATCAAACAACCGTGCCTGAAACGAAAAATACACAAACATTTTTTTTTTTCCCCCTACACGGCTCAGTTAAATCTTTAGAATAGACAACTGCACTTAAAAAATGACAATATAATAACTACTGTGATGTATGTATACAGTATTGCAATAAGATCTAAGAGTAAGAGTGTATTTCAAACCTTAATACTTTTGTTTGGAACAGACCGAAATATGTCAAAGCACCGAAAGCTGCCATCCATTGTGTGGACAGACTTGTAATCCTGGTAACTTTTTCTTTGATAGACAGTTTCTGATTCAAATCATAATTTAGCCAATTTAAGACGATGTTAGTTTTTGTACGGCTACATGTGTTTAAACAACATGTAATATTTGAGAACTCTGGCTTCTTTTGTTATTTAAAAAGTGTTTTGTCAAAAAACATTTATATATTTCTCAAAGTAAGGTATCGTACGAGTTGTTGTTGAAACCAAAATCCTGCTATCGTATCAGCATCAGTATCAAAAACATTAAAACAATATCCAACTCTATCTGTGGGTTTAAAAAAAATGTCAGCTCTGTTGCACATCATACTGACAGTATGTGCACACAACATCTAGGGCAGCAAAACTAGGAGCTGAAAGAAGCCGCAATCACTTAATTGCATATTAAGATTTAGAGGCAGTACAATCAGTCTGACACATCAAGCTGCCTTGTCAACATTTATAGCTGGGGGAAGCAGACCTGTGTGAGCAGCATGAAAGCATTGTCTGCTCTCAGGTTCTTCTTGAGGAACTCCACACAGTGAGCCTCCAGTGCTGGTACTGCATACTTTTTAGCTGTATATAGTGTGGTCATCACCGTCTCAGGCCCGATCTGGACTTCATCCGAGTAGAGAAACCTGCAGGAGGATCACAAGTTATACAAGACATTCGAATTGTATTGGCGCACAGCATTTAGTGACCTGTATGCTTAGCATTTATTATGATCATACGATGAATGAATTGGTATGAAATTTGATGTTGCGTTGTCGAGCTTAATTTTACCCGCAACTTCTCGCTATTTCCCAAATGGACTACTAATATGACATGACATTTAAAAAAAGAAAATACAAGCCCACTTTAAGGACACGCAAATATTCAGTTTAAATGGCACGCTCTCGCCCTCACGCGCTCCTTACTTTAGCAGGGCCAGAAAGGCAGCTGGCTCCACATCAGGAAGCTCAATTTCCGTTGAGGTCGTCGCCATCCCACCGTTGAACATTGCATCAAATACTGCGCTCCCCACAGCCAGAACAAACCTGACAATGTCGACAATCCGCAACAATAAAGAACAAGAGAGAGGTTACGTATTTTCGCGTTGCAGATTCAGTTAGCTTGCTAATATTTTGAATACTCATACTGCAGTTCTTACCTGTGCGCAGGTATCCTCTGAACCCCCATTCCTTTGCCCACTAAAAAATGAACGTCACTGAGCACTTCGTTGTTGAAGAGGAAAGCAAATCTCTCCTTGACGGTGCTCTTCGTCGCCTGCCAGTTGTACACTGGCTCTCGGTAGACCAGCACAGACGCAGCTGCCGGAGTAGCGGTAGGTGCTGCCGACGCCGACGCATTTGACGCTGGGTTGGTTGCCATGTTAGACGCCGGGGTGGCCATGACTCCGGCTGCCGCAGCACCTGCCGCAGCGGACTGCTGCAGGGAGTTCTGCGCAGTCGGCGGAGCTCCGCTCGAAACACCGTTGCTGTCTCCCCCGCCAGGCCCCATCTGTGGGTTGGGACGTCTCGCTGCTCCCTGTGCTCCCCCAGCCGTACCGACCGCTCCGCCGTTGGATGCTGGCATGGAGAAAACGCTGTTGCTGGGCTGACTGTTTCCCAAAGGACCCGGGCTGGAGAAATTAAGGCAAGGAGGCCTGCCGCTGTTGTCTCCAGCAGCCATCTTGAACCGAGAGTAGGCGTAAACAACACACTTCATCTCTTTGAGTATTTCTAGTAGCCTCGGCAGTCATATCTGTCCTTAGCTGCCCCCTGGCGTTTGTTATTGTTACTACAAGGTGCTCTCCATTTGCACAGGAGGGCCATTTTCCTCTCACATCAGTTTTTAATCTATAGCAAACACGCCTGTTTGTGATTGCTTATAACCAAAACACCACCTTTTTAGGGTAACACGTAATCAGTTGCTTTCGTAGGACAGTCCATTTCAGTCCAGACTTTGGGTGTTTAGTGCATAGACTGTATATGGCCCACATCCACACTGCCCTAATCAGGCAGACTTTAGGCTTATTGCATAGTGAGGTGTTTAATCCCAGGTCCTTGAGCTTTGTGACGAGCCTGGAGGGAACTTTGGTGTTAAATGCTAAACTGTAGTCAATGAACAACAATCTCTATTGCTTCCTTTTTTCCAGGTAAGATAAGATTGTGTGGAGGATGTGCAGGCACACTGTAATGGGTCCTCTATGCTGGGTAATGAGCAGCAGAATGTAATCGTCAACCAGTCGTTAAAAGCATTTCATTACTACAGAGGTGAGTGCCATTGGGCGGTAGTCATTCAGGCAGGCTGCTCTTGTTTTCTTGGGAGAGGATTGATGGTGAGTTCTTGAAACACGTGGGAATGACAAACTGTATTGCAGCTGCTGCAGCAGCACTCTTCCCTGTTGTTGTTAAAAGTTAACTGCTAATAATTTGATGCACATTTTAGTTGACTTAACAAAAATATAATAATAATATAATAGAATTGGATGAGGCAACTCTTTTAAAATTCCAGTTCATCAAAATCACTTCAATAGTAAGCATGTAAAATGGCACAGGCATTTGGTTCTAATGCATACCGATCATTTCCATGACGGTATATGTGATAATAGGATATTTGTAAGAAACTGCAATATTTTGTGAGTAAATATTGCACTTAATTACATAAAACTACACAAAACTGTCTAAGTAGCCCTACTTCCCCATGTATGTGAGCAAGTCAACAGACGTAAACAGAGAATACCAACTTTAGGCTATTTCAGGTGTGTGTAAAGTTGAGATTTAAGTAAATCAACTATTTTTATTAGGAGATAAATGGTGGGTTCTGTCATTTCATTAAACCAAAACCTAAATTGTAAAGACATTAGACAATACAAAGCATGTGTGCACCAATATCAAATGGATCCGTTTTGAAGCATCAATTGAATATCACATGTTTTATGATGATGTGTTTTACTTTTTTTTTTTATTATCAGAGCCTTAGATGGCACTAAAAACAACGAGATCGTGTTCTCTGTATTTTTTCGCGGAATGAGGGGAGGTGGGGGGACATTTACATTCTAGAATTGAAAATTTGGCTCACTTTGGCTGATTCCAGTATTTGGATTATATTTCATTACCTTCAGGTCAACCTTAAGTATATAAAGGATTCACCACCCCATTATAATTGTATTCCTGGTCTAGAGCAAGGCTTTGAAAGGGGATTCAAGCCATCATATGGGAAATAAAAATGTAGCCTAACTAGAAAAAATGGGGGAATGGGACTCGTGACTATTAGCATATAAAACATGTAAATCCTGTCCTTAGCCCTGGCTATTATTATGTCTTCCTTTCAAATATGTTAAAATGAAAATATGAATTGATTGAAGAGCCTGCCAGAGTAGGCTTGGCAAGTGCAATAAAATAAACAAAACAATACATTTTAAATATATACAGTTGAAATAGTGGGTAGCCTATTTTAGAAAAAAGACAACTTGGTGTGTGTGTGTGACTTTGAAAACAATGAATGAAATTCCTCGCCGACATCACTGAGTGAATTACACCGGCCAGGCCCATCCCGTCTCCTTCGTTCACCCCACCGCGAGCCCCTCTCTGCCTGCTACTCATCAACCGTGACGTCAGGGCGGCGCGGGGGAGCTGTCCTCGCGCGGAGGGTGCTGCTGCTGAAACAAGATGGCTGTGCGCGCAGGAGGAGCAGCGGAGGAGAGCTGAGGCAATGCAGAGGAGGAATGAAGAGGGGGGCGAGGAATTCACTCCTGTGCTGTGTGTCTTGTCCTGCCAAAAGAGCAATAGCTCCGCTGAGAAAGAGACAAGCGCTTTCTGACATTATGCTAATTGCTTTCCGTTACCATTTAGGGTAGCAGTTTGGCGGTTTGAGTTTTTTTTTGTAACCAAGAGACAAACGGACTGACCAAACAAATCACGGAGCACTCAGTAGAGGACAGCCGGGGACCCTCACGCCGCTATCAGAGATGTCCCTGCTATGTGTGGGAGGTAAGAGAGGAAATTAAAAGGGTAATGAAAACCCTTTATGTTTGATGTTATTGAAGTAGCCTATCACTTGCTCGCGGTTCAGCTGCACCAGTTGTCTGACAGAGCCTGCGGGCTGTCAGCTCCGTAGAAAAGTCTGTGTAGCCGGAGCACCGGAGGGTTTGTGCTGATCAGTCATTTAATCACACGGTAGATGGTTAACAGGAACACAGCACGTTTATAGTGTGGGGGATGCCACTGGGATAGGCTACTTTTACCGGCACTGTTGCAGAATGACATGTTTGTTTAATTTACTCAAATAAAGATGCCTTGTGTGAATGAGTTCTGACAGCAAAGAAAAGAGACACATTTGTTACAGGCATTCGTGACTGTTAATAGTACCAGAAGCTCTTTGAATTTCTATAAATGTCTACATGGAGGAGGAGAACCGTTGTTTCCTCTCCCGGTGGGTACTGTTGCGGCGTGTGTGTGTCATTCGCTCTGTTCATTCATGCGTGGGCAGTCAAAGGAGGTGGAGGAGGACGAGGAAAAGCCCCTGCCGCTGCTGCTGTTGCCGCACCGCCGCTTTGCCGCTCCGCTGTAGTCGTGAGGGAATACTAGTCGGCTGGAGATGCTCGTCACTTCTCGACGTTTTCCCTAAAGCGATGCGTCACCTCCTCTTACCAGACTCCCTGAAAGCTCCTGATGCTGACACTGTTGCCTCTCAGTGCGATGAATAAGCATCTGTGATTGCTCATAATCAAGTAACACCACCTCCATCTTCACACACATCCACGACGCAGTAATCAGGCCCAAGCTGAGAAAGAGGGGACCCCTTTAAAACGCATTTTGTGGTCCTTTTGTTGGACACACAGGGGTTGAATCAAAATAGCAAAAACAACTTTCTCGAAATGATGAGGGCGTTGTGTTAACTAAATCTGGAACAGACGGGAATGACAATTAGGAAGGTTTTTGCTGGGCAATTTGTCGTCATTTGACTTGATTTTAAGCAGAGGGGGACCTATAAAAGTATGTTTTAGTTATTGATTACTTTCTCAATGATTCTCAATTGATTAGATCTATTTGTTGGTCTATGAGATGTCAGAAAATGGTAAAACAACATCAACAATAGCTGAAACGATAGGTTCATTATAGTCAAGTGAGCCAAAGAAAATTAAAATCTGCAACTATATTGATCATTTGTTACTTGTTTTTAAGTAATAATTTAATCACAAATTCCAGTTATTGTCTTCCAGCTTCCGGAAGAATTGGCTTCTCATTTTTTTTTTTTTTTTTTGAGAATTTCTTTGCCTTTCTTTGCCTGACAGTAAATTGAATATCTTTAGGTTTTGGACTGTTGGTTGGACTAAACAAGACATTTGAAGACATGACCTTGGTCTTTATGATATCGTGATTGTTTTTTTAACCATTTGCTGACATTTTCTAGACCCTAATCAATTCATTGAGAAAATAATTGGCAGATTATTGATAATATTAATTATTAGTTGCAGCCCTAATTCCAATCATAATTGCCAAAAACCTGAGGTGATGTCTTAAAATGGCTTGTTTTGTTAGACCAACAGTCCAAAACCAAAAAATATTTAGTGTTTGATCACATAAAACAAAGAACAGCCTCACGTTGGAGTAGATGAAACCACAGAATATTTGTAATTTTACTTGAAAAATGACATATTGATTATCAAAACATTTGCAGGTTATTTTTCTGTCGATCAACTAATCAGTTAACCAGCTAATCCTTTAAGCTCCAAATCTGATCAAGCACTGGTCAGTGAGGTATAAGTGTGTAGGGGTATGTGTAAGCTCAAGACATTTGTCATAGATGGAAAAATGGCAATTATGTGGGGACAAAATTAAAGTTAAAGGGGGGTTTCAAAGTCACCTTTCATGTCAGGCCCAATATGGATGCTACCCCACCTCATCCTGTCCCGCCAGGTCTACCCACTCTCTGTCCCTGCACTGAGTCAGTCCCAGGTGTCATTAAGACCCTGAGCAGTATTCATTCATAAACACCGGCTGCGGCTGTCAGTGTCGTGGACTACGAGACTTGGCAGAGAGCCCTCTTTCTGTTCCTGTTACATCATTCATGCTTACCTGACTGGAGCTATTTCTGGCCTCCACAGTACTTTGCGCCTCTTGAATAGGCAGCATTTCTTTGGAGTATCTGCCGACAAAGCAGAATTCAGACACAGATACAAATTAACTCTGAAAAACTTGGCATCTTTCCTTCAGATATACCACCTATTTTTTAAGTCCAGTTTTCTCCCTGTCTTGATTTGGACACTAAATCTCGGAGCGTAATGTCTCTGTCAGCAGTTGCAGGGACTACTGCAGATCTGTGTGTATATATATATATATATATATATATATATATATATATATATATATATATATATGATCCTTCAGAAAAAGGCGCTGTCCATCAGAATCATGTCAGCCCTCATTTTGTCATTGGATGGCTGAATTCAGATCATCCACTCCCTACTTTACATTCTCTGACAGTTCATGTTAAAGGGTTTGCTTGATTCCCTGTCAGGTCTCTGTTTTCTTGGCAATCTGCTTAGTTCCCATAAGTCAGAGTCTGCTGTGTCAGAGGTACTTCCTGAATGAATTCTCTGCTTAAATAAATGCGGTTACACAAAAAAAATTACTGTCGGGCCTTACAGATTGTGCTGTGCATCCTCTGATTAAAGAATAAAAAACCAAGCACACGTTGATTTGTTGTGTCCTTTAAGACATTTTCAGATGGTGATTGATAATTATAGCTTTGACCTCGTTTTCTGAATCGAGGCCACTTGCCCATTCCCTACATTTCAGTAGATTTATCCAATGTTACGTTCTGTCACAGGCCTATTGTTTAGGAGTTATAGGCACTTGCACCTACAGTATTTGTATGTGTGTGTTGGGGTTGTCCTGTCTGCATAGATACATGCAATTGTGACAAAATATTGTTTGTGGGGCTTGTGGACATTTCTCATCGTAACTCATCCTGTCAGAGAGATTCATGATTGTGTGGTATTATAAAGCTTCCACTGTCGAAAATCCAATTCCTTTTATATTGATCTTCACTTACTGATATATTTCCAGGGCTGCTTTAGTGTTGACACTAAAACACAGCACAAAGCAGGTTCTAATGTGGTCCGCCTAAAAAATGTAAAGGACTGCTGAAAACATAGTTTGGCTCCTTTCTTGTCTTGATTTATTCATTGTATTGAATTACGTCATTTTCTTTTAACATTGACAGTGAGCTTTCAGCTACAGCTGTGTTGAAAATGGAACTGGACATCAAAAGGATGTCGAGCCAGTGCCAGAGCAGAATCTTGACCTTAAATTAAGATGCAGACACACCGATGTATGTGTTTACATGTAGGTTATGGGTGTCGCACATGTTGAGTTGACATTAAGGTTGGTGAGGTATAAATTGGAAGTGGAGATATTTTTATTGCTGCAGGTGCATGTGAGTGAGTCACTGCAGTTGAGTGTGTGTGTGTGTGCTTCTGTGCCTGCTGATGTAACAGCATGGCACTTAAGCTGCAGATTTAGCTTAAGTTTGAGTGTTTTCATGAAAATAAAAGTAGTGAGGAATAGAAACGTGCCTTGCTGACTCAGGGCAATTTAACGTTGGTTACTGTGGTGACCGTATCAGGTGTGCATGGTCTGCGGAGAATATTGTGAGATAATTCGTGAATTAATAAAGGTACAGGCTCGGTTACTTGTGTACACACCTGCAGTGTGGCGTGGGGATCTGGAGCATGTGTGTGCGCGGTGGAGAGCATTACGTCAAAGCTGGTAAAAAGGTGCTGCAGAGAGAAAGCCTGGGCTTTAACTGTACTTTGAATAATCCTCTGACGCATTGTGTTTGATAAAGGTGGGCCTTTTCCCACAAATTCCCAAAGTTAAGGCATGATTTCATGTTGATCAATGTCGTTTAATTTTAAAAGTCTGAAAAATGAAATGGTTTCCCACCACATTTACTACTAGGAAGACTAGCTGGTCGTCTAGGCGTCAGCTAATGGGTATCCTTAATAAATACAAATACAAATTACAATTGGAATTTCTTCTATTAAAACATGTTATTAATGGAAAAATACGTATTTTAACCATCTGATTAATCCATGCAATATGGTTCTTTTTATTTGCATGTAGGTGGTATACTGTACTTTCTGTTTCTGTATCCCACACTGGTGAAGCACAGCGGGAAAGCCGCCCATGTTTTTTTCAGCGCTGTGTGTTTCTATGTTTTGCCACCACACTCCGTGCCAACATGTCTGCACCTTATGGCAATGAGGCAGAGCACCTAGTCCAAATCTGCATAGTTGCAATTTCAGTTTTCTGTGTCAACACTCTTTACCCACTACCAGTTAGTGGTGATTGGCAAATATGTCTTAAATGTATTAAAACTCCTCGACGCGGCGGCCACGGGTTCGACTCCGACCTACGGCCCTTTGCTGCATGTCATTCCCCCCCTCTCTCCCCTTTCATGTCTAAGCTGTCCTATAGAAATAAAGGCCTGAAATGCCCAACAAATAATCTTACAGTAATTTCCATTTAATGTAGTATAATTTACAGACATTGTTTTAATATATCACAAGCATTGTTTCCTGTTCTCTGTGTAAAAGTAAAAAAAAGGAGGATGCAGTTCAGAAGTGAAAGCAGATGGCGTTCCTGTGTGTGACTTTGTCCCTCTCTGTGTGTCCACAGTGAAGAAAGCCAAGCTGGATGGACCCCAAGGTAAGACCAGGGATCCTGGAAATAGAAAGAGGGAGAGACTTGCTGTTATGTGACATACATCTTTAAGCAGACTGAGAACAGATGACATGCTGCAAACATTAATGGAAATGAAGGGATGGGAAGTCCGTTACTTTGTAGAATATAACATCTATATCCAACAGGGCCTACCTTATTATTTACTAATGCAGAGGTGTTTTGTTGTAACGCATCCCTTCTTCATCCCTCTCTCCTTAACAGAGAAGTTCAACACTTATGTGACTCTAAAGGTGCAAAATGTGAAGAGCACAACCATTGCTGTCAGGGGCAACTTGCCCAGCTGGGAGCAAGACTTCATGTTGTGAGTCCCTCAAAACTTCTCTTTCTGTTTCTCCCTCTCCCTTGCTCTTTCCTCTGCTTTCTCGTTTCATCCTGTCATCTACTCTCCACTTCAGCTGCTTGAGTGCTTTTGTGTTTTGTTTTTTTAAATCTCTGTCACTTTCTATCAACCTATCTCCCTCCCCTCTTTTTCACTCCTCCATCCTAAGTGCCCTTCATCCCCGAATTGTTTCACGTAGCTCTTCCTCTCCACATCCGCACCTCGGCCTCCAACAACCGTCTCATCCTCTTTTTCATCTGCTCTCCCTCGACACTTCTGCCCCTCTCATCCTCTTTCTCAACCATGGCTCCCTCCCAGTCTCTCTTCCTCTCCTGTGTCACTTCTTCTAAACACGGCTCCTTGATCTTCATCTACATTTCCCTCCATATGCCCTCTTCCCTCTCCTCCTATAGCTCTCCAGGCATCATTAGCAACATTTTCCACTTTTAAATGAGTTTGTTTGCGCTTGTGTTTCGATAAATATTGGAATGATAGCTCGTTGCGATTATTAAACATTATACAACACAGAGTATTTGGCATGCAGAGAGAATACCAGTGTGGTATTGACAGTGTAGCAGCACATGGGCGATGAATAGTGAGAATTGTTTAGCATGTGGGATGCGGCAGGCAGGCTGGCGGCGGAGTCCTGTGCATTTGTATGATGTTTGGAGGCGTTGAGCATTGTACTGGGGTTGCATCAGTGAAGCTGTGTTATGTAATATTTGGACTGCAGAGAGAGCCTCATCCCCTCCTTCAAACTGCCTTTAAATGACTGTACCCCGTGAGTCACTGTCATGTATCAAACAGGCACGTTTCCTAAAAGGAGTCACCACTGAGATGGGAAATCCAGTACCCCTATTTCTTAATTAAAGTTCCCACTCTCTCCCTCCAGGCATACAATACAATCACCTCCTCCACTGCCTTCATCACACTCTTCTCCTTCTCTCTCTCTCTTTATTCATCCTCCTCTCTCTCTCTTTTCTTTCTGTCTATCTGTCCTGCTTCCTGCAGTCTTGTAAATGTTTTATGTTAGATTATCTCAGGCTGGCTCCCACAGAGATGGGTCTTATATTTGTCACAGTGAAGCCCACAAGAAATTACTGTGCATCTTTTGTGTGAATGAGTGCCTGTGTGTGTTTAGCATTTGTCTTTAAACGGTGGTGGAAGAAGTACTGAGATTCTTCACTCAAAAGCACCAATACAACAATGTAAAAAATATTCCATTACAAGTCACAGTTCTTTGTTCAAACCATAGGTTCGAAAAGTATTATGAATAGTATCAAAATAAAAGCACTCAACATGCAGAAAAATTGCCCCTGTGAATAATGCATTCTTAGTATATTCAAGGTGGAGATAGTTTTAAATACTTTATATACAGTGTGGTGGTTTAGTCCAGTGGTTCCATACCTCGTCCAAAGGGTCACAAGATAAATCTGAGGGGAAAAAAACAACAACAGAAAAAAACTGAAAGAAATAAACAAAAATGCTTACATTTTTTGGACTTTTCTCTAAACTTTGCTGTTTTGTGAAATAATGGATAATTTACCTTGAAGAACCACTGGTTTAATCTTTCAATGCACTGTATTGGTTAATGATATGCAGCTGTCCAATAAATGTTGTAAAGTAAAAAGTGCAATATTTCCTTCTGAAATGTAGTGGAGTAGAATTAGTAAGTAGCATAAAATAGAGATAGGCAAGTAAAGTACAAGTACCATAAAAATGCACTTAAGTGTAGTAGTTGAGTAAATGTAGTTAGTTACTTTCCACAGCTGTCTTTAAATGTGTTTTATTACGTTTTATCTTGAATTTTAACGTTCCTGTTTATCTTTCTCTTCCTATCCAGCGAAATTAACCGCTTGGACCTGGGTCTGACAGTAGAGGTGTGGAACAAAGGGTTAATCTGGGACACCATGGTCGGCACTGTGTGGATTCCCCTCCAGGGCATCCGACAGTCAAATGAGGTTTGCCACCAACCACCAGCACCACATAAGAAATACTGTAGTTGAACACTCTGTACTCAATGGACTCACGCAGTTGCTGGTTGGACATGTTTTCATCATGCTCATTTATTTGTATGGCATGTTGTTTGTGCCTCAGCTGCAAAATGTTTTCCTATACGCAGGAAGGTCCGGGGCAGTGGCTCACACTTGACTCTCAGGTCATCATGACTGATAATGAGATCTGTGGCACAAAAGAGCCCACTCTACACCTGGTGCTGCTCGACACACGCTTTGAACTGCCTCTCGGTGAGAAATCAATATTCACATCAAAGTGAGAAACTGTCAATAGGTGGGAGAAAATGAGAATATGAAAGTATAGGAAATCATCAGCCCATGAGGGAAGGAAAAGATGACTTAAATAAATTATGTCTGTCTGTATATTTTCACAGCAAACAGTGATTGATATATGACCACCAATAATCCCTGACTTATTAATTAGAATAGATGCATTCAAGGCTGTCTGTGTGTATGTGTGTCGGGGAGAGGGTTTGTGTCCTTTCCTTCTCAGTGATCAAGCTGTGTTCCTCTTAACATTGATTAGGTGTCATTTTCTTACCGTTTCCTTTTACTCTGGTCGATATTGTACACCTGACTCCTCAGTTTGTGGACGTGACCTATTTAAAGAGGTTTGGCTTTAAGGCTGTAAATGAAAAGTCCAATTTTCAATGTCATTGTGTTCTTAGCAGGCCAAAGTATCTGGGTCATATAATATTAGCAAATGTGTTGTTTTAGATTCATTTGTAGTCATTTGGTTGGAGTTTGTAACAAAGAACAAAATAGTTTTTAGGCAAAACTATTTTAACAGCTTACGTGGGTAAAACTCCATTAGGGTTTTTTTGCAACCTGAGTTTGTCTTGTTTTTTTTTTAGATATCCCTGAGGATGAGGCACGATACTGGGCTAAAAAACTGGAGCAGCTCAATGCCATGAGGGACCAAGATGTAAGCTGTTTCCCCATTTGATTTAGTACCCCAGTATATCCTTACATTTAAGGAACATGATTAATCGGGGGAATAACATTACAAGATGAAATCCAACGTTACATTTTCTCCACTTCCTGTCTATGGGCAAAATACTTTCAGAATGTCATACAGTTTTTTAAGTTGTCTGACTCCATTATTCTTACCAGGAGGAGCAGGAACGTCCTCTACGTGTACCAGGAACCCAGTGCTGTAAGTAACCAATCACTGTGGGTACAAACTAGTCATTTGTTTGTGCTGAACAAGAGATTTATATGTTTAGCTGTTGAGATGTAATTAGATTGCTTAAGCTCAGCGTGTGCATTATGCTTGTAACCACACATGGGTGGTTGTGTGTTAGAGGGGAAAAGATTGCTGCACTGTAAAGGATCAATAGCGGTATCAGATGTCTGGAGACAAGCTCTTCCAGGATGCTGCTGTGTTTCCACTATTGACCTTGCCTGCCGAGCTTGCTGAGCCAGCTGTCTGGTGCAGGTGGAAAGACTGGGAGCCTCAGCACTCCCTCTGTGCTCTCCTTCCATTTACCTGCTCCATCTGGGAACTTTGAAGCATTAATTGTTTGAATGCATGTTAATGTTTGGACATCAGTGCAATTCATAATCAATACTGACACTCTCCTGTTCATTGCAGGTAACTGGAGTCTATGGGGAGACCAACAAAGTAAGTAAGCAGTACATACTGTACATACAGTGCAGTCCATAAGTATCTGTGGAATCACATGTTTTTAATTGATTTGGTTCTGTAAACCATCACATAAGGTTTGAAATGAAACAGTTTAAGGTTAAAGTTACTTTAATCTTCCATTTGAGGGTGTTTACAAGTATATTGGATAAACAGAATAACAGTGTAGGGACTATTTGTTTTTGTTAGAAAGTAGTTCCGATGATAAACAGCGAGGTTTTTGGATTAGCCAAAGTAATTTGGGTGAACCGACCCTTTAACACCAGTCATTGTTTAATTTTAAAATCCAGTGTTCTGCAGTGCACTGCAGAACCACAATAATGAAAAATATGCAAATGTCCAAGTACATGTGGACTGCACTGTCCATACTGCACATAGAAACCTGTTGTACATAAATAGATATATGCATACATTACATATATGCAAAAAAAGGTGTGTCTCTATCTCTCTCCCTCGCTGTCTATCTCTTTCTCTCTTGCTGTGATTAGCAGATGGTCTTATATAAGTGTCTGTCAGACTCACCCACACAAATGCAGAGACTCATATCATCTCTGGTCACACATAGGAAAAACGAAAAAGCAGGTGGTAATGATAGATGGTGAGCTGATGAAGTGAGAGAGAGAGAGAGAGAGAGAGAGAGAGAGAGAGAGAGAGAGAGAGACAGACAGACAGACAGACAGACAGACATGTGGGGACACGGTTGAAGTGAGAAACAAAGTTTGATGCCTTTAATTAGTGTTTACACGCCCAGACATATGACGATGAGGTGTAAGTGGTGCACACCCGCCTTCATCAGCGTGCGAGAGGCGATGATGGATAATGATGAATGATTAATAGATGCTGGTTTTGCTTTTGACTGATTCAGCACTGTTAAAGTCTCTCATTACCTCCCTCCGGGATGTTATATCTGATCTATGGACACCACAGAAAAATAAAGCATCTCCTTAGTGAGCAGGATTGGATTTATGTTTAGTTATGATGATGAGAATGAGAAGGAAGCTGCAGATGATTTTCATCATGTGCTTCATGTATGGATGCACTCTCAATGACCTATATGGGTCTGATAAGAGTTCAGTAGTGGTGCCATCTCATCTATGTTATCTGTAATTACCATGGTACTAAAAGAATGGTTCAGTGCTGATTAGAGCCTCTTGTCTCTGTGCCGCATGACAAGTCGTCAATTGGGAGCAGCACTTTGATGATGTTCTTTTCTCTTTCTCTTGTTTTTCCTTTCTCCTATTACTGCACTCTATGAGGACAACATCAAAAAGACTGATGAATTTTTTTCTCTTGCCATGCGCATGTGCCTCTGTTCAGATGAAGACCCAGACAGCGCTGTGGACGACAGGGACAGCGACTATCGCAGTGAAACCAGTAACAGCATCCCCCCTCCCTACTACAGCACATCCCAGCCCAACGCCTCTGTCCACCAGTATCCCATCAGCCACCAACACCGCAGCTCCAGAAGCTTCTCCTACCCATGCTCTGGCAACAGCCACGACCTCGACTACCAACATCGGAGGACTGTCAGGTGTGTGCCTGCTTTAGTGTAATTAGGACGTGGAAGTAATGATTATCTTCGTTATTAATTCATTTTATGATTTTTTTTCTTTCTGATAAATTGATAAATTGTTTGGTTTATGAACTTGTGAAAAATGTGCATGACAATTTAGTGCACAAGGTGACTTCAAATTGCTTGTTTTGGCAGACCAACAGTCCAACTCTCATTCAGTTCACAATGATTTAAAACAGAAAACCACAGCAAACTGGGCTGGTTTGGGACAGCTTCAGTCAGAGGACCTGTTATGTATGTAACATAACAAACATAAACGGACCCAGCTGTACTGACTTGATCTGCCCCGGTGCCTCTTTGTCCTTGGGGTCCAGCCAGAGAGCCCTCCAAGAGCACACACACACACACACACACACACACACACACACACACACACACACACACACACACACACACACACACACACACACACACACACACACATGCCCTTTTGGTTGTTGTAGTGGTTGTAGTTGTAATAGTTGCTGCTGTTTTGCTTTTGTTCTGGGTTGTCTGTGTCTAGTTCCCCTGCTGGTTTTGTGCGGTGTCATAAGTTTGATTTGCTTGTTTTCATGTTGTCCACTTGTATTGCACCATAAACAAAAAATGTACCAAATGGTACCAAAATGATAATTGATTCATTTTCTGTTGATTGACTAAACAATGAATGAACTAATTGTTAAACTAAATGTAATAGTCATGATGGCTAGTTTCACGTTAAAGGTAAAGGTAATACTTTACTGTGTTAGTATTAGTGGTGATGTTTGGTTTAGTGCTAGGCCCTTTTCAAAGTAGACATTTTGACTTGTCATAGTAGGAAAAATACAGGAGTTATTAATAACATTAACAATGTCTTTGTTCGCTTCACGTGTCCCAGTAAGCCATGATAGTGAGCCAGCACGTACAATACCAGGAAACTGAAACTGAAGCAGCTAAATGGAATTCAGCCATAATTCATTTTATTATTTATACCTGCACTTTATCTACTGACATGTCAAAATGCCTTTTAGTGAATGAACATAGTCACTGACATTCTGCCATGCCATGTGTGCGTGTGCCAGTCCTTCATTGGGCCATACAGACCAAACGCTATTTCTCTTTCAGAGTTGTTTATAATACTGTTTCATTTCTCAGGTTGAATTGACACATTTCTCACAGACTGGAAATTAAACTATGCATCCCTCCACCTCTTGCTTTATGAATTATTCAACTGGCATCTAATGGTCAATACTGCACATAAGATTAGCTGCTTGTGTGAGTGTATTGGACAGGGCAACCTCCCCACACCCCGCCCATTCTTGTTCATTTCTTTTTTTCTCAGCACTCTACACTCACTCCCTCCCTTCTCTCTCTTCTTTTGTTTTGTCTCTGTGCTTACCACTCCCTTCCCTTCTTCACCCCCCCCCCCCCCCCCCCCCCCCCCCAAAATTATGAAAATTATAATTTTTATTTTATTTATATAGCGCTTTTTAGAACACTCAAAGACACTTTACAGAGTGTACTGATTCATCCTACTTTATCTCTGTGCCTCTAGTTTTAAACAGCCCTATTCATCAAGAAGTATAAATACCTTTTCCCTGTTTGTTGCATTTCTGGCTGCTTGTTCGTTTTCTTTTGTCAGCTTTCTGGAGGCCTTTCACCTTTCTGTTCTGCTCTATTTCTCGCTGCTTGTCTGGTACTCTTGTATCCCCAGTGCCTTTCATCGATTAGCCATCAGCATTATTCCTGGCCACCCCAAGACATGTCAAAAAGGTTTTTAGTGGGACTGTCCGATAGAGTACAAAGTCTACAGGCAATTGAGTGCTCTAATAAAGTGCTCTGTAAGCATTTTGTTGACACTACGGTTCATAAACCGTTTAATTTACATGTGTACATGTATACATGCAATAATAACCTGAAACAAAACTGCCTCTATGTTCAATATAAAACTGTATCCCTTTTAAGTAATTTAATTCATCTCTCCTGGGCATGTTGTATGTCTGGCATGTCTTGCGTCTCAACTCTTTTTCTGTTTTCTCTTCTCCTCTCTTTAGTCCCTCTGGGAGCTATGCATCGTCTGCAGAGCTGAGTCGGTGCAGCAGTCAGCTGAGCGAGGAGGACTATGGCGGTGAGTATGGAGAGAGGGACCCTTACGACGAAAACGACTCTTACCACTCCTGCCACTCCTCAGTTAGCTACAGTAAAGGCTCTCCAGACTGGGACCCTGATGAAACCCAGGGTGCGTACAGTGATGAGGGCGGCTACTGCAAAGATGGAGGAGAGGAGGCGGCTCTGTATGAGGAGGATGACGGAGGACTGTATGAGGGAGAAGAGGAGGGCCTCTATGAGGATGAGGAGATGATGTATGATGATGAGGATTTGTACAACTTGGACGGGACCCTCAGTGAGGACCTGGAGCCTCCATTTACCCCCACCCCAACGTCAACAGCCCCCACAACTCTGGATGTACCCTGCTCCAGACCTCCTCTGGAGAAACAGCCATCCTTACACCAACAGCAGCCCCCTACTCAACCCCCCAACCAAACATCCAACCAGTCTCATCCCCCTGGCATGGCCCCATCAGGACAGGCCCCCTCTGGTCAACCAACAGCCCAACCACCTAAACAGCCCCAGCCTCAAACACAGCCTCAGCCGCAGCCAGCCCCATCTGCCACTTCCTTCTTCTCAATGGCCAAACCTCTAACAGCTGCAGTCACAGGCTTGGCATCTACTTTCCTGTCTTCTGTTCCCACCGCACAGCCTGCCCAATCTCACCCTCCAGCCTCATCCGTATCTCAACAACACCAGTCTGTTGTAGCCAGCGTTGTCCCTCCATCCCATCCAGCCACCATGACTAACTCAGCCTCCCAGCCACCCTCGACTGCCATGGGCCCTTCCTCCCAACAGATCCCGTCCTCTGGGCAGTCTCAATCCCATCTCAATGGTCCTGCCACCACACAGTCAGCTGCCCCTGAGGACCAGGCTCTCCAGCTGGAGGAAGAGCCATGGCTAGAGGAGGAAATGATGTTGGAAAAGGAGGCCAGGACGCCCCCTGCTAAGCCAGAGGACACGCTCCCCATGGAGGAGACAGAGGAATATTTTGAAGAGAGCAGGCCAGCGACGCCAGTAGAGGAAGAAGAGATGCCACCTGAGAGGTAGGAGAGAAGGTTGGAAGGATTTAGATCAATGAACTACACAACAAAAATAGACCAAAAGAGAAACAACATTTTTGCTAAAAAATAAAAAAATAAACTGATTTTTGTTTTAGTCCTCCAGTCATAGAGGAGCCCAAAGAGCCAGTGGATCCAGCAGTCAGAGCCAAAGAGAACTGGCTAAGGCTCTACAATAAAGTCTTAGAACAGCTTCGGGAGGTAAGATCACTGGTTTGAACACCGACCCTCACTCCAAATTCTAGTCCAGTGCTCCACAACAGTCTAGTACAAATCCCAGAGCTGCAGGCCTGATTCAGCTCCACCCCGTAATCTAAAAGACATACACCGCATTCAAGAGACTCTAAAAGTGTCTACCAAGTCTTTGAAATATGAATGTGCAGTGCATTATTTATGTGCAAAGACAGGGTACATACAGTAAGTTCTTGAGTTCTATTTTGATAGTGTTGTTTGCCAGACACCAGAAAGCAGACTTAATGTGTTTCATATTCTATGATTGCTACTTTTGGTTTTGTTAAAATAAAAATACTGATGGCTTGAAAGACAGCCAACTTTTTTTGTTCGGCTGCAGCAACAAACCACTCTAACTCCAAACTGCTCGATTTAATTGTACACATTAAGTTTCGCTTGATCAGTTAGTTTTCACTTGCATATTTTATTCACATCTTATGTTGGTCTTCATTACCTTTGAATTCAGTTGTGCAGAGAATTAATCACTTGCTTCGATGTTTATGTTGTTGTGTGTCACGTTGCGTTTTTGTACATTTGGCTTCCCTTCGTTTGTCTTTTTTTTTTTGTGCCGAAACCCACTTTGTTTTCTTTTCAGTTTCATGTCATTGCCATAGTGACACTCGCATGCACTTTGCTCGGCCGTCATTGGAGCATGCTGACAGGTAGGTACAAACTGATTGGATGCCTGAGAGAAAGAAGGAAATGCGACAGATGTCTTGTTGAACTCCTCACTGTGTGTAAATAGGCATTTTCACTATACTCACTCATCTTCACAACAATTGATTGATGAAATTGATTGAACTTTTCTGTTGGCTCTTGCAACAGATGTCATCCAGTCTGATTAAAAGCCACACTGCGTCAGATTCTCCAAAGACATATTTGATTTAAAAAAGAATTTGGTTCGCAATTATGCTTGCCTATGGATCACATTGCTTGGCAGATTTCTTCAGCTTTATTTACAAGTTGTACAAATTGTGTGAGACATTTCAGAGATTCTTGAGCAGACCTTTTGCTCATGTAAGAGTTTTTACTGACCCAGCCCACTTTCGACCACTAATGCAATAACTTTAATTGAGATTTTAACAGCCCAATAAAGCAATTTCACAATCAGATAACTAAACTGTGGCCTCATTCATAAAGCAAATTAATGCTAGAAAAGGCTGCGGGGCTGAACTTAAGGTTGCTTGTTTCTTCACCTGACATTCCTTGTTTGTCTCTCTCAGGCTCGAGGAGAGACCTCAAACTCGCTGTGGTTTGGTAAAGGAGGGTAAGTGTCTGCTGTCAGTTCCTCAAGTAATAGACTTTATCTTACATGGAAGACATTATACATCACACAGTGTATTAGTCAAGCTAATGCAATAACTCCATAACTGAAACACAATTAAAATTATCCTCAGATCATTGTGGAAACCTGCCACCGTCGCTTTAGATTGAAAAATGCCCTTCTTTAGTCTGGGGAAGTCCTCCGTTCTATTTCATTCTGATCCACAGGGTCATTCAGCTCATGGCATTTGGCCAGTAAGTATTGAACGGCAGTGGGCTGCCCTGACTTAGCTGGCATGTCATTTGTAGATCAGGCAGACCACAGAACTAAGGCTGCATACAGAAGAAATGCTAAGTTAGCCTAATAGAAACACAGCAATTATACCCAGGTGTGTGGAGTGTTATTCCTAGTATGTGAGATGAGGCAGTCTGCATAATTATTAAACTCTCTAGTGAAGTCCTTGACTGGAGTAGCAGCAATGATAGCGGGAATTACATCTGCCCCATAGTAATAAAAAACATGATTTTGTAGTGAGACATTTTGTTGATAGAATTGTTTTATCTACTGTAAATATTGATGTACATATTTATATGAATGTATAATGGTTCATACCTTTCTTATTCAGAATGGGAGGTGCACTCTACAGTATTGACAGCATGCCGGACCTTCGCAAGAGGAAAGCCATTCCTCTTGTCAGAGATCTGGTGAGAAACAAATATTGACACACATACAAGCAATAATGTACACCAATATTGTGGGCTGCCCATATGGGGGTGCCCCGGAATCATTTCTGTTGCAGATATTATTGGTTTCACTGAATCTTAGTTTACTCTAAAACACTCCTCTCTCTTCCTGCATTTTCTGTACTTCCCAGCATTCCCTTTTTCTATAATCCATAGTGAAGGCTTCATTTCCCTTCCACAGCTGTGTCATATGCTTGATTTTCTGATAAATAAGTTAAAGGCTTGCATATCTGTTGCCGTTAATGTAATAACAGTAATTAATCAATGTAGTTACACTGTTCTCTTCTAGAGGTTAGAGCATAGACTATCAGATGCATAATGTCTTACAGATACACACACAATGCATCGTAAATACTTATACAGCTCGTTGTTTGAAATTGCTAACTTATATTGTTTGTTTTACACTTTGTCTCTCTCTCCTCTCCTCCTCTGTTTCATCACTGCCTGGACTCGTCAGGCATCAGGCATCATGGTGAGTGCTTGTTTATCCCCTACAAATATGTTTATCACTAAATCAAATATAAATCTCAAGTCCACAGTGTTGTTCACATTTCAACAAACACTTGTTCTGTTTGCTGTCTTGTTTCCAGTCTCTCGTGCAGAACTCTCGTAAGGCTGGAATCACGTCCGCCATGGCTTCCACCACTCTCGGCAATGAAGAGCTGGTGGGTTTCCTCATGCCACGTCTTCTTCACAATTCTGTTCAGGATGTTCCAACCTTTAATCAATGCTGGTATCAAACTCACATTTCTCTCCTGTATGCCCTTTGCAGAAAAGTCATGTTTATAAAAAGACCCTGCAGGCTCTGATCTACCCCATCTCATCCACTACTCCACATAACTTTGAGGTGTGGACAGCCACCACCCCCACCTACTGCTACGAATGCGAGGGGCTGCTTTGGGGTATCGCCCGACAAGGCATGCGCTGCTCTGAGTGTGGCGTCAAATGCCACGATAAGTGCCAGGATCTGCTCAATGCTGACTGTCTGCAGAGTAAGGAACTCACACGCACACACACACACACACACACACACACACACACACACACACACACACACAAAACACTTTTAAACATAGGCATCTATTTTTATTTCGGTATACACACACCCAGCCGTCCACACAAACCCCAAACCTATTTTAGCTCCTCCTCTGTATCCTTCTGCCCGATTGACACCCCATTATTCTTGTCCTCTATCCACTCTCACGTTCTCCTCCCTTTTCCTTTCCAATTTATCTCCTGAGTAATGTGCTGTCATACCCCTGCCTACCCTCTCTCTCTTCTACCGATAGCCTTTGCATCCATACTGCTTTGTCTAATTCAGCTCCACAAGGGGTGACTTATCCAATTCCCATACTGATTTTGGAGTCAGTCTATGCAATGCATAATTCATCGATGTGCTGTCTCCAAAGAGTCTCATAAGATCTTGATGCCAACAACATCTGTTGGTCTTTTACTCTCCGACTATCTACTTTTTCCTGACCAGATTGGTAGTTAAGTGGATACAGTTTCCGCCATAATATTGTGAGGTTTGGGGTTTGATCCCTGGCCAAGAAAAGTCGAAGACTTTCGACATTGATCCAATGTTATTTTATCTTGGCACTCAGCTTTAAAGAGATGGATTGCAGGGAAACAGGAGATAAGATGCTAGCCTATGCGCCATATTGCCTTGATATATTTTACACTATAAACTTCTTCTTCCTATATCCCTCTCTTCATTCATCTGTCTCATCAGGAGCTGCAGAGAAGAGTTCCAAACACGGGGCGGAGGACCGTACCCAGAACATCATCATGGTACTGAAGGACCGCATGAAGATCAGAGAGAGGAACAAACCAGAAATCTTTGAGCTAATCCTGGAAGTGTTCGCTCTTGACAAAACAACACACGGCGCGCAAATGAAACAAATCAAGCAGAGCGTGCTTGATGGGACGTCCAAATGGTCAGCGAAGATCAACATCATTGGTAAGTTAAGGGTGTAATTTCTTATGTATACACATACAGATTGTAAAGCCCATTGAGGCACATTTGGGATTTGTTATTTTAGGTCATAGAAATAAAACTGACATGCTGTTTGTGATATATAAATATATATATATATATATCAAGTGCTGTTGTTTTCTTTTGTTATATTAATGTAAAAAGATTTTCAAATAAAATCTAAGTATTAGTCAGATAGCTGTATAGGACTTTTATTTAAACATCCCTATGTCTCTTGTCCCTCCCTTAGTGGTATGTGCTCAGGGCCTGCAGGCTAAAGACAAAACAGGCTCCAGTGACCCTTATGTAACTGTTCAAGTTGGGAAGACCAAGAAGAGAACCAAGACCATCTACGGAAATCTCAACCCTGTCTGGGAAGAAAACTTCCACTTGTGAGTATAATGGAAAGTTTAAAATGCTGATATGTCATTTTATGTCACTATAATGGACGGTGTAGTGCTCTAATTTAGTGTTATATCTCAGAAAATGAATTCAAGAAACTTCATTTTTTCTGTTTTCGAATGACTGGAGAACCATGCAGTACTTAGAAATTAGTGTATTTTCCCTCGTTTCC
Organism: Zingel zingel; assembly: GCA_023566125.1. Taxonomy (NCBI): domain Eukaryota; kingdom Metazoa; phylum Chordata; class Actinopteri; order Perciformes; family Percidae; genus Zingel; species Zingel zingel. Next base: position 26,065,642 of record CM042324.1, on the reverse strand, counting down.
TCCACCAATTTGTTCCTCTGCATCACAGTTCTTGGCTTCTTCTGTTTGCCAACAATTTCTGTCTCTGCCTCATCCAGTGAATGCCACAACTCGTCTGACCGCATCAAGGTCCGCGTGTGGGATGAGGATGACGACATCAAGTCGCGTGTGAAACAGAGGTTCAAACGTGAGAGTGATGACTTCCTGGGGCAAACCATCATCGAAGTCCGGACTCTGAGCGGGGAGATGGACGTTTGGTACAATCTGGGTGAGTTTTCAAGATAAGAGAAAAGATGGTGGAGAATTAGAGATGGATGAGAGGAGCAGCAAGTCACACAGAGATAACAGAACAAGAAACAGATCATTGAAGTGCTTGTCTATGGTAGATAGAACAGATTTCAGCCCACTAAGGAAGCATGTACTGTATGTCTTACTTTCATTTGACAGACAAGAGAACTGATAAGTCTGCTGTGTCAGGAGCCATCCGGATGCACATAAGTGTTGAGATCAAAGGAGAGGAGACGGTTGCTCCTTACCATGTCCAGTACACCTGTCTACATGAGGTCAGTCGGAGTGAACATCTGGTGGAAATCTTCCAAATGCTGATGTGGTTATTTGCACTTGACATAAAACATTAAATATGCAAGAGCAACCTTCTGAGTTAATTAGCTCCAGTCAATTTCATTCCGGGGTTCACATTAACACAATCAATCACCATGTGAATTTTCCATTTCTGCCTTCATACCCTGGAAAATTTGCCTTCTTTATATATATATATATATATATATATATATATATATATATATATATATATATATATATATATATATATATATATATATAAAATAATAGTGGTTTAGTTGACTTCATAAGTATTTGTCTGGAATTATTGAGCCATTTTCACCAATATAGGGTTATATTGACTTCCTGGATATGGGACAGCATAACAATGTTACTCAGATGATGTCATTAGGCCTTCTGGGTGTCCAAGCATTGATACTTAGAGTATATCTAATGCCTCTTAAATGAATATGTATGGCCTCTCCTTTTTATCTGGCTAATAAGATGTATTTTAGAATTTTTTTTTTTTTTTTTTTTTTTTTACTTACCTGTCCTTTGTCTTTGTTTAGCATTTGTTTCAGTACACCACTGAGGAGCAGAACGGTGGTGTAGTAAAGATCCCTGATGCCAAAGGTGACGATGCCTGGAAGGTGTATTTTGAGGAGACGGCTCAGGAGATAGTGGACGAGTTTGCCATGAGATACGGAGTAGAGTCCATCTACCAGGCCATGACGTCAGTCCCTCAACCATTACTCTGAATGTTTACCTTTTGATAGTTAAATAAGAAACATCAAATCCTGTGTTAGGAGCATTGGTTTTATTCCACTTATTTTTATACAGTTAGATAATAAATACTTATAGTGTATTAGTTTTTCTAATATGTGGATATCAGGAGCAAGTAAATGCACTAAATGTTCTTTTTGCCACTTCCACCCTACAGCCACTTTGCTTGCTTGTCATCCAAGTACATGTGCCCAGGAGTGCCAGCTGTAATGAGCACTCTGCTTGCCAACATCAACTCTTACTACGCCCACACCACCCAGTCCTCCAATAATGTTTCTGCCTCAGACCGATTTGCTGCATCAAACTTTGGCGTGAGTCCCTTCTTTATATATGTGACTATATTCTACAAGAGGCCTTATATTCTAACTGAAAAATGCTATACTTATATTAGTTTTAAAAACTCCGTAGAAATGACTAGCTCTTGGTCCCCTTGGGCTGTAAATGAAAGTTGGTTTTATGTGGCCCTACCTACTTCTCCAAACGTCCAATCAGCTGAGTCTCGACAGGTCCGTGGTTTGTGTAGTCAGATGTTAACAAATAATCATTTTAGCTGTGGTGTGTTTCCGAGTGGTTTATTCTGTTTTTGTGTCTTTTCCTGTTTAGAAGGAGAGGTTTGTTAAACTGCTGGATCAGCTGCACAACTCCCTGAGGATTGACCTGTCCATGTACCGGGTACTGACTGCTTCTCTCTGTCTTAACAAAGTTACTTACTGCTACAATCCACATCTGATTGTGCTATGTCTGTGTGCATGTGTGTGAATGTCTTTTCTCAGTTTTGAGATAAATATGATGTTGTCTTGATATGGTCACAGCTAATATTTATTTCCTTCATCTTGCTACCTGAAGAAAAATAAAACTTTTAAACTTTATAATCGTCTCTTGTAAATGTGCTTTTAGAATAACTTTCCTGCCAGCAGTCCTGAAAGACTACAAGACCTCAAGTCTACAGTTGATCTCTTGACGAGTATCACATTCTTCAGGATGAAGGTAAGGATCTTTTATTTTTCTTTCCTTTTCTTTTTGTTTCTTTTCTTGTATTTTCTTTTCTTTTCTTTTCACATTAGCACTTAACTCCAAAACAAACATGTTAAAAATTTCCAGTACTTTCTGGAAAGTAGCCTAAGGCAGGCGTGAACTAAGAATCAGCTGAACATTAGCCTATCCAAACTGAAGCTATTATCATGAAACTCTGTGTGTGTCTGTGTGCATTTGTCAGGTTGTTAATGTATTTGGTGCGATTTGTGCAGCTCATTGAGTTTATGGTTAAAGTCCCACTGCGACTGAGACTGAGACTGTGTGTGTCTGACAGTTCGTTGAGGTGAATTGGATTCAACCATATGTTGTGTAACATTTGTGTTCAGGTCCAGGAGTTGCAGAGTCCCCCCAGAGCAAGCCAGGTGGTGAAGGACTGCGTGAAAGCCTGTCTCAACTCAACCTACGAATACATTTTCAACAACTGCCACGATCTCTACAACAGGGAATATCAGACAGACCCTGTAAGTCTGTGTGTGTGTGTGTGTGTGTGTGTGTGTGTGTGTGTGTGTGTGTGTGTGTGTGTGTGTGTGTGTGTGTGTGTGTGTGTGTGTGTGTGTGTGTGTGTGTGTGTGTGTGTGTGTGTGTGTGAAGCCTTTGCAGTATTCCTGCTCTTTAGTGCCGCTACTGTGCTCTCACTGCAATGAAATTCTTGGTGGATGCAGCTATTATGAAATTAATCCATAACCTCTTTCTGTCTACAGTCGAAGGCAGTCCCTCCAGATGAACAGGGTCCCAGCATCAAAAACCTGGACTTCTGGTCCAAACTCATCACTCTCATCGTCTCCATCATAGAGGAGGACAAAAACTCCTACACTCCTTGCCTTAATCAGTGAGTCTCTGTTCATAACATTAGCCTTATTTCTCAAATTTTGCATGCAGAGGCAGTCCTGGAACTTTATATTCCAGTTTGGGAGAAAAAACAAAGGCTTTATGATGTAATAGCTGTATGGGATTTGTTTAAAGAGAAAAAGCAAAGCAATTATGAGGAGAGGAGTGTCCAGGAGTGTCAGAACCAAACAGTCAAACAAACAGCATTTGTTTGTTTTAAAGGTGTGCCCTGTCAGTTCCCAATGGAAAGTAAAGCAAATGTACTTATTTGGAATATCAAACTGTAAAAACAAAAGCATCTAACTGTTCGACAAAAATATCTTATTATCTTTGTATTAAAATGCTGTGTATGTCTGTACTTGCAATGTGTACTGACAGTAAACCCTTAGCCTCTGTGTAGACAGACAAGTTATTCCTGTACACCAGCTGCTTTGGTGGGTGGGGGATCATGGTACTTTTAAAAATGTTAATTTAATGCTTATGATTATGAATTTAAATGAACTTATTGGCTTTGTTTTGTGAGACAATGAGGATAATAGTGTAATCATGTTAGCCTTTATTTTCTCTGGTGCATTTTCTGTTAATCGCAGCTACAAAAATACAGAGGAAACACTGATGGAGTTATATAAAAAATGAGGCTGGGTTATCTTGTTAAATAATGAAGTTCCATTACTGGATACAGAGCTGGATTTAAGACTGAGTACTGCCTCTCATAGGTTTCCCCAGGAACTGAACGTGGGCAAGATCAGCGCCGAGGTCATGTGGAATATGTTTGCACAAGATATGAAATACGCCATGGAGGGTAGGTGTTTATGTGTATTGTTGGGATGAGGGGAGGTCATGGCCTGGACATAAGAGGAGTCATTAGTTTGTGCCAGGAGTGTGTTTTTATGTATGGAAAAACGAGTGGTGAAGTAGGACTTTCCTCATTGGTTGTTTCTCTTTGATATTCAGAGCATGAAAAGAACCGCCTGTGTAAAAGTGCAGATTATATGAATTTGCACTTCAAGGTGAAGTGGCTGTACAATGAGTACTGCAAGGAGCTGACCACTTTCCAGAAGCACGTACCTGAATATCCAGCGTAAGTGTCTTATAAACAGCATCCACACTTTTCCTCCTACATATACCACTTAGCTCATATTGACTCTGCTCATTCCTTGTTCTGCAGCTGGTTTGAACCATTTGTCATCATGTGGTTGGACGAAAATGAAGAAGTGTCCAGAGATTTTCTGCATGGAGCCCTGGAGAGGGACAAAAAAGACGGGGTAACTGTTTTCATCTGCATCCTTCATATGTAAAATGTTAGCCTACTTGCATACTAACAAGTGTTGTCACAAAAGAAACCACAGTCTGTTGCTAGCATTTCTGCAAGTGCTATAAAACACAACCTCTAAATACAAGACTACACCAACAATTACTAGTTTTCGAATCCTTAGTTGTAGATTCCCGGTTGAAGTTGTTTTCCTAATTCTTATATAAAGGACTAATTTTGATATTTTGGGAATTTGCTTTCTGGCCAAGATTTATGTATATTAGAGGATTGGTACCACTCACAAGTCTGTACAGTATGAAGCTACCATCAACAGCCGGCTAACTTAGCTTAGCATAAAGACGGGGAGAGACAGCTAGCCTGGCTCTGTCCAAAGGTAGTCTATATCCACGACCTTCCACTTCCGGGATTGCCCTGTTGCCGCCGGAAATGCCGCGGTATGTCCTTTTTTTCGACCGGATTTCTTTCGAATGCTTACTTTGAGTTGGAATTCTAAACTCCGGTGGATTTATGAGGACTATGGTTAACTGATCCTCAGATCTCTGCAGGGTAAATCCAGACAGCTACCTAGACTATCTGTTGAATCTGAGTTTTCTGTTGCACGACTAAAACAACTTTTGAACGCTCCCCCAAAACAAGTTCCTTCCCGAGGCTATTTTCCAGCAGCGCACCGCTTCTGACGATTTTGATTGGTTTAAAGAAATTCCAATAAACCAGAGCCAGTTTTTCTCTGCTGTGTGGACTAGCCAGACCCTCCTCCGCAGCTCTGCAGCATTGTGGAGGAAAGTCTGGCAAAGCGAGAGTAGTCCAAAGGCAACAATATCTGCCTATCAGCAGATCTAAAGCTTACTAATGAAAATTGTATTTCTCGTTTGCTGAATCCATACAAAAAGTAGAAAAACAACACTGGTTTTATTGAAGGTGCCTGACTATTTCTTGGTAAGGAGAGTGACTTCTTGGAGTTTGTTTCCAGTATTTGTGCCAGCAAGCCTAACAGGCTGATGACAGCAGCTTCATATTTACAGGACAGACACTACAGTGGTATCTATCTTCTTATCTAACTCTCGGAACTAAAGTAAATAATCGTATTACCCAAAATGTCTTAACTGTTTCTTTAACAAACAATGTCAGCTTACTCTAGCAAAGTGTGTAGGAAAGAACATTTGAGGAAAGAGTTTTGAAAAAAGAAAATAAACAGTGAGACTTAAGTTTGACTATTTTCATATTCAACGATCACATTCTGCTGAGACAGTAATAAAATACAGTATGAAAGCTAAATTTGACTTCCTACCTGCAGCACCCCCCACCGCACCCCCCCAAAAAATCCCATTTTATTCAGGACAGTTCATACCATCTCTCCTGACTCAGCACATTCCAGGCTGAGAAGAACGTGTGGAAGGCCTCAAGGCAATCAATAATGACTCAATACCGAAGGCAAATGCAGATGCTATAGCACAAGTTGATGTACACTCACACAAACCTACCACACTCAGTCTCACTCGCGCCTACACATTCACACAGCAAGATGGTCGATTCAAAGCAGCTGAAAATTCTCCCAGCTCACATGTCCGGACTCCTCTGGGTCCAATTACTGTCGCCAGAGGCAGCTTCTGCATTCCTGTGTCAGCGAAAACAGCGGCCCCTAGGCCCATTCACATAACACTATTCACTAATGCCCAGGCTGTTAATGAGGGCCCCGCTCCTCATCATAACCCTCTGATCGCCTCCATTACTCTCATCCAAATCACCTCACAAATCTTTTCATCGCAGTCACGTGCAGTTGAACAGGGGTCAGTTTCATTGTCCATGATGTGCAACAGTGCTGTGAACTCCTCCCACAGGTAGCCCTCACTTCCAGTGTTAGTCACGCTCACATCACAGTGCTGCAGCATTAGCACCACAAAACAGCTTCTCACACTTTCCCCCTTTCTTGTCGTTCTTCAGTTCCAGGTCACATCAGAGCACGCTTTGTTCTCCTGCTCAGTGGTGGACGTGTTCTCTCAGCTCAATCAGAGCTTTGAAATCATCCGCAAACTGGAGTGTCCCGACCCTCAGATCGTTGGCAACTACATGAAAAGATTCGCCAAGGTGATTTTGACCTGCAAATGCTCTCACATGTCTTTACTTGAGTAGTCGCTCTTAATGCAGTATATTTCTCACTGTAGGTGTGTTTCTTTCTCTTAGACCATCGGCAATGTCCTGCTGTCTTACGCTGACATCATTGCAAAGGACTTTCCAAATCATGTCAAGAAGGAGAAAGTGGTAGGTGTTAAAGATCTTCTAGAGTAAAAGACATAACAGTGTGTAAAATGTTTGCCACAACAAGGTACCAGATGTAAATTGGTGTCAGCAGAATAAACAGCAATGACTGATTTAATAGTTTAATTTGAACTCCATCAAGAGCATTGGTGTATGTGGTCAGGTTGATTAATTCTAGCACAATAAACTGCTCTTTAGTGTTACAGCCATGCCTAGAATGCAGTGTTTTGAAGTGAATTAGGGCTGTGTAATTAGCTGAATGTGGTGTAGGCTCGGGGGAAAGTAGGCTGCTCTCCCAGAGAGAGCCCCCAGAGGAGCAGTAATTACTGAAAGCTCCTGCTTCTCCTGCCCTGTATCACCAAGAGTTCTTTTTGCCAAAAAAAGCAATAAAAAAGTTAGAAGGACAATCCTTGATTGATTACAATAAAACGCTGGGAGCAGACAGAGAAAAGGGATTGAGAAGTGTGTGTGTGTAATGATTTTTCTTTCTCCCCTCAGCCATGTATCATCATCAATAACATCCAGCAGCTCAGAGTTCAGTTGGAGAAGATGTTTGAGGCCATGGGAGGCAAAAATGTGAGTTTCATTACATGCTGTTTTTTTGTGATTGTGCTACAGTACTATGGCTCTTGTATTCATCCCATGTGTCTTCCTTGCAGCTCAATCTGGAGGCTAGTGACTTCCTCAAGGAGCTGCAGAACAAACTCAACAGTGTCATGGACGACCTCAGCCGCATATTTGCTGTCAGGTGTGTGTTAGTCATGTGTTAGTCATTCCTATGTGGAACTAAGAGATGCTGAAACCAGTTTCTCCTGCTGATTTCATACTACTTGTTCTTTGTGTTTGGTGATGCAGTTTCCAGCCCCAGATTGAGGACAACGTGAGGCAAATGGGAGACATCCTAGCCCAGGTTAAAGGTCAGACCGTTCCAGCCAACGGCAGCGTGGTTCAGGAGGCTGACAATGTCCTGCAGCCCATCATGGACTTCCTGGACAGCAAGTACGGCTGGATATCAAACATCAATACTGTTTAGGAATGAACTGAAAGTATCTCATTGAATGTTTAGTCAGATTCTTAGTCTTTGTGAGTCTTTCTATAGTCAGATTCTTTTTATGAAGATCATTATTTTACACTTTTTAAAGGCATAGTTCTTGAATGGCTTTTACTTAGACAACATCCAATATTTTGTTAAATGAACAAATGATGATATGTAGAAGAAAAAAAAAAATTTTGTAACATTTTCTTCAAACTAAGCAACTGAAAAAGTTTTGTTTTGATACTGAAACTAAAGTATCATTCTGACCCTGGTGTCAATAAAACATCAAGTCTCACAAGTGAGTTCTATATTGTTTGCACCTTTATGAATGTTACCAGGGCCTCAACAGGCACACACACTATAAATATATTAAAATGTGTGTTTTAGTGCTGCCTTCCTGTCTGTCAGTTGAGATTGTGTGTTTTTGTGTTTCAGCCTGTCGCTGTTTGCTAAGATCTGTGAGAAGACCGTGCTGAAGAGAGTGCTGAAGGAGCTGTGGAAACTAGTTATGAACACAATGGAAAAAACTATTGTGCTTCCAACACTCACTGACCAGACGGTATGTAATAAAAAAACACATTCACTCCTATTTTCTTCACCTTTTTCCTCTTCTCTGCTTCTGAATTGCGATGATTTTCATTGCTGTGTTCCATTGTGATTGTACATTAAGCCATCTATCCTGCCATTGCCCCATTCTCTCTCCCTTCCTTCCTTTCTTAGGTTATTGTAAGTATGCATATATATATATGTGTGTGTGTGTGTGTGTGTGTGTGTGTGTGTGTGTGTGTGTGTGTGTGTGTGTGTGTGTGTGTGTGTGTGTGTGTGTGTGTGTGTGTGTGTGTGTGTGTGTGTGTGTGTGTGTGTGTGTGTGTGTGTGTGTGTGTGTGTGTGCAGCCTCTGTTAGCATGAAGGAGCCTAACACCACCCTTTACAGCCTTTGTTTTTTGTTTACAATTCTTTCTGCATTAAACCTGATTTTAAACATTTCCTGCCCATGAGTCCCTGCAATACTGACTGACTGTACACCAAAGCATTAAAACCTTCTCTCCCAAGATGTAGTTTGTTTATTCTGAATGTTTGTTTAAAACTATATATATATATATATATATATATATATATATATATATATATATATATATATATATATATATATAGTTTAGTATATATTGTTAGTTTTACTCTTTCCCCCTCACTCTTCAAACTCATTTCTTGTATCTGCAGCTGTCTGTCCTCACTAAACCTCCTGAACTCACCTCTCCCTCAACTGCATATCTCTCAAACACAGCCTTTTGTTTCTCTCCTCTATTTACTTGTCTGTCCATCTCTCCATGACAGGGCACTCAGATGATCTTCAACGCTGCTAAGGAGTTGGGCCAGCTTTCCAAGCTCAAGGTGATGAAAATAGAAGGCAGCAAACAAAACGAATTTACGAAAAATATAGATTACATGTTAACAGTAACTGTTGTATAGACTGAGTCCTTTGTTTTATCTGTCCTACAGGAGCACATGGGGCGAGAGGAGGCCAAAGCTCTGAGTCCTAAACAGTGTGCAGTAATAGAGCTAGCACTGGACACTATTAAGGTATAGAATGCTGTGTCACACAACGAGAACTTGTGTTTTTTTTTCCTATGGGTTCAGGATCAGGGAAAATGGGATGCTCTTTAACCCTACAATACTGATTATCTTTTTTACAAAGCATTTGCAGCTTTAGCTCTCGTCACTCATCCCTCATCTTTTATGTACATGTTTATCTTTCTTGAAAACATGTAACTTTGAACATCATAAACATAATGTTTGGTGTAGATTAGTGCAGGTTTAGAGGTGTTTGAGATGCCAAACCAGCTTTAAACCACGATGCCTTTTGTTCCATAGCGCCAGGACTGACACAGTTTTGTCACACTTGTACATTTCCCACTTAGAGCTCTCTGTGTCCTCCCTTCTGTCTACCTTTTGCCTGTCTGCTTGCTGTCTACCCATCTACTGTACAATACATGTTTCATGTCACATCTGTTATGCAGCAATACTTCCATGCCGGTGGTGTGGGCCTGAAGAAGACGTTCTTGGAAAAGAGTCCGGACCTGCAGTCTCTGCGCTACGCCTTGTCTCTGTACACCCAGGCCACAGACAAGCTAATCAGGAAGTTTGTCCTCTCACAGAGCGCACAGGGTATGACTTAAAAACAGCAACACACACACACACACACACACACACACACACACACACACACACACAGAGCAGGTTCAAGCAATTTCACACAAAAAAGCTTTCTTTTACACTTTAAAAAAACTCAACTGCTCACAGTTAATGGAATTGAAATGGAAATAATTTTATTATATTATAACTAGAGATGGTCCGATACCATTTTTTGCTTCCCGATACCGATTCAAATACCTGAACTTGCGTATCGGCCGATATTGAGTACCGATCTGATACCAGTGTGTCATATATTTTATTATGTTTTAACAACTGTATTCTACTATTCCTGTATGAATGTGATATGATTTCTATCTTTGTTGTCAGTCTAGCTCAGGTTAAACTCTTTGTGAAACATGAACAAACACAAACAATGAACGCCCCAGAACTTTCTTTTATTATGCAGTTTGACAGTCAGTCATAACGGAAAAACAACATAAATACACTACTTTAACGTAGATTTTCTTTAGGGCTTTATTACATGGTATCGGATCGGTGCATGAACTCCAGTACTTCCCGATACCGATACCAGCGTTTTAGGCAGTATCGGAGCATCTCTAATTATAACTTTAAATGCCGACAGATGTATTTTAGATGAACAGAAAACGGGAATGATAAATACATTTAAATGTCTTACTCATGATGCCTTAGATGTCTAGGTATTTAAACCATCAGCCATAACACTTTCATTTTCAGTATTTAAAAAGTTATATACATGCTTTCCTCCCGTTGTACTAATGAACACTTTTTTGCCGTCTTCTAATGCTGACTTTGTTCTGTCTCCTCTCAGTCCACGGAGGGAAAGGCCTCAGGTGCACGGCAAACGAAGACACACCGCCAGAGAAAGGTACGTGTCAACGGTGTTATGGAAAATCTGCATGTCCCCCACAGCAACCTGCAGCAGCTCAGACATCACACGTGTGATCGAACTGTCAGAAACCAAAGATTACCCAAGACAGTGGGCAGTCTTAGCCCTTGGCGCTCTGCTTCTTCTTGGTTTTTCCTCCTTTTTATCAGCTAAGAAAAAACATGACTCATGCATAGGACTATTTGTGGTAGATGAAGCTTGTTATATATGTAGAATGCACACAGAATTATAATGTCCAAATCAGCTAACCAGGTAAGAGCTTGAATGGAAAAACTGCAGTGACTTGAGATCAAGGAGATTCTGGGATATGCAAGACACGATGAATAAAAGAAGAAGTCGTGCATAGATTGTGTCAGCCAATGAAAAGCTCCAGATTTTTGTGTTGCAGTTTGTTTTTTTTCAGTTTCAGTTTCGACTTCTTTTTCCTTTTTCTTCACTGTGAATAGAGAGTTAAGAACAAATTAGGTGCCATCATTGTGTTACAGTTTATCATTTGTAGCTGGCACAAAATCTACATTACCCAGCCAAGTCCTGCTCCTCTGAATATCATGGAGAATGTGTGTGTGTGTGTGTGTGTGTGTGTGTGTGTGTGTGTGTGTGTGTGTGTGTGTGTGTGTGTGTGTGCACTTGTTTTATTATTATTCGTGGGGTCCAAAAACCGGGAATACAGTATACTTGTGGGGTCTGCACAGCCTTGAGGGGTCCAAAATGCTGGACCCCACAAGGTTAAGGGCTGTTTGAGGGTTAAGACTCGGTTTTAGGATTAGGGATAGATTTAGGTTATGGTTAGGGTGAGGGTAAGGGTTAAGGTTAGGCATTAAGTTGTGATTCTTAAGGTTAGGGTAAGGGGCTAGGGAATGCATTATGTCAATGACGGGTCCCCACAAAGATAGTGAAACAAACTGTGTGTGTGTGTGTGTGTGTGTGTGTGTGTGTGTGTGTGTGTGTGTGTGTGTGTGTGTGTGTGTGTGTGTGTGTGTGTGTGTGTGTGTGTGTGTGTGTGTGTGTGTGTGTGTGTGTGTGTGTGTGGTTTCTGCATTTTGAGTTCACAATCTGCTGATGCATCCTAAATCTTCAAGTCATATATCCCAGCTGTGCTACATTGTGGCCATCCAAAGACAAATGGGCACACAATGGACTGAGTAATTACTGAGCATGTCTTTACAGCATCTGGAGTGGATGCAGTCGGCGAGGTGGTCATGTGCGTGGACATTTTACCCCAACCTAACGGAGAGCATAAGATCAGTGTCAAAGGTAAAAAGAGCAGAGCAGATTGCCCCGCTGTCGCAATGTTCTTGGCTTCTCCTACCTTTCTTCTTTAACTTCCCCTACGTTCATCCTACAGTGGTGGCTGCTAATGACCTGAAATGGAAGGCGCAGGGCTTCAGGCCCTTCGTGGAGGTCTACATCATCGGCCCTCACCTCAGCGACAAGAAGAGGAAATTTGCCACCAAGTCTAAGAACAACACCTGGTCACCCAAGTTCAATGAGAGCTTCCAGTAGTGAGTATCACCCGTTTCTGCTGGATTTGATTGTCTTTGTTGTTGATTTTACCTTTGTTTTACATGATGAGTTGAGTTAACTTGTAGTACAACAGGACAGACAGGACACCATGCAACCCAGCATGCTAACAAAACCACATGACAACAACACTGTCGGCGCATCCACATGATACAGCCTTCCGTAATCGCGCACGCGCCCACACCCCCACACTCCCACACCCCCACCCCTCCTCCACGCAGTTGCTAGTATGCAAGGAGGACATGGAGGATTAAAAAAACATGAGGGACTCTTCAGAAGAGGTCATTATCTTCACTTGAGCTTCTGTGTGGGGAAGTCACCGGACGACACAATCTTCTGAACATAGCCATGCTGATTAATACAGAGAGAGTTGTGTGGAGCTGTCTGAATTAGTTTCGTAGCAACTCATTTGGTAATGGCTTGAATGTAACAGACGTTCATTAATATCAAAAAGTTACGCACTAAAGCTTTAAAGCTGATATGGCACACTAAGTAACAAGAACATTTCCAAATGGCATTTACATGTACAGGAAGAGTTCAAACACCACACACAGACGTGAAGTAAAACATGGCTATGATTTTGTCTTGTTTCAGCTCCTTGGGCACTGAGGTGGGTCCAGAGAGCTACGAGCTGCAGGTGTGTGTGAAGGACTACTGCTTTGCCAGAGAGGACCGCACTGTGGGCATGGCCGTGGTGCAGGTGAAGGACATTGCCAGCAAGGGCAGCGTCACCTGCTGGATGCCGCTGGGCAGACGTGTCCACATGGACGAGACGGGCCTGACGGTGCTGCGCATCCTCTCTCAGCGCAACAACGACGACGTGGCGAAAGAGTTTGTCAAGCTCAAGTCGGACCAGCGCTCGGCTGAGGAGGGCCGCAGCTGAGGCAGGCGGAGAGAGCGAGGACACACACGTGTGCACAAAAACACCAGAGACATAGTATTATGCGCACATATAGTAGTCACGCCTACATAGACAACCATGTGCAATACACAAGCACACACATGAAAATGATCTATTGTACATATATCTGCATACATTATGCAACATTTACATTGCAATGCTATCAATGCAAACATGGAGGAATACGTTTATTAATATTCATAGTCTATTTAATTTTGAACATTTCAGCTGCTTCACTCAAAGCTCTCAGTTTAGGGTTAGCCTCAAATGAGCCAGCACTTCCTCCTCACTCAGTCTTTCCCATAACACATCACACCTTTTATACGCTGTACATTTAGATGTGATATAATGCAGCGCAGAACTAAACCATGTCAATAGTTTGAGGACGACCACTTTGCACTTTTGCTTCTCTGTGTCTTCAGAAGAGCAGTCCTTGCCTAGCTGTCCGTCCGTCCGTCTGTACGTCCGCTTGCCTGCCTGACTGTGTGTCGTTCTTCCAGTCTCCCCCCTCCCCCCTCCTCGTCTCCCCTCCTCGTCGTTTGCTGTGCGTAGTCTTGCCACGGTGTGATGTGTTGTGTTGGTTGGAGTTCAGGCACAGATCTAATATCAGCCCCCTTTTTGCCCAAAAATCTAAATAGAGATTTAAAAAACACTGACCTTAGATCAGTGTCCAGGGGCAACATCACTGCTAGTCTGTCCTGTAATGTACTAACTTCCTGCATGTTGACCCCAGGAACACTGTGATTCACTTTGCTGTAACCATAACAACCGTTCCCCCTCCCACATAAAAGATGGGTGCCTCCAATATTTTCCCTGTGTCAGCATGGTGCATATACTGTATAACTCTGGTACAATAAGGTTTTATAATGATGACCTGACTTACAGCCATTATCATGGAGAAAACACAAAAAGACAGTGGAAACATGCTGAGCCTGATATGTGATGTGTTGATAGAGACAAAGGTTGTGGCCACAATGTGCATTTTCTTTCTTTCTTTTTTAACCATTTCCTGCGTCACATCATGACAAACGGAGCAATACAGTGTCTGACACATCTACACCCCTAGAGTGCACATTAACTCCAAAAAGGGCTACAGGATCAGTGGACTGGGAAGTCAGTTTACGCACTAATACATACTGTCCACGCTTCTGTTGGCAAATTGACCACAAGGTTTCCCCCCACGTGTTCCCCTGTCTACCTGCTCTGCCATGGAAACACCGCCCCACTGCAGACACTCCGATTCAAAAAGTCCTTTAAGAGGGACACTGTGGAGGAAGCCCAAAGGACACGCGATGCTGAAGGACTCTTTCCTCCTGATCGCCTGCACACGTACCTAAACTGATCTCTTTAAGGCAATAGTAGTTTGTTTGTATGTTCACGGAACCTCGTGGTTTTTACAAAGAACAAACCCCCTGTTCACACTGCTGTGTGTTTTTGTTAGTGTGTGCGCGTGTTAGTGCGTGTGCATGTGTGTGTGTGCGTGCGTGCGTGCGTGCGTGCGTGTGTGTGTGTGCGTGTGTGTGTGCGCTGAATGTCACATCTGGCAAAATGAGCTCCGAGATTGTGAGCAATATATTGTACCTTCATACCCTAAATGTATGCGCTGTCGATATAAATACAGGAGGAACAACTGCAATATCCACATCCAAGGAATGGATTTGCCTTCAGGGCCAAATTTGCACGAACCAGAGCTCTTGTTATTGTTTTTTTTAGTTTTTTCAAAGAAAGAAGCCATTGGAGTCACCGCCAAGCATTTATGTTGTATAAGTTTTAGTCTTGTCACGTGTGCTAATGAACCCCTTTATCTTTCACTGCAAAAAGGTGAGCAAACCCTCGCAGTCTTACTGTAGTCCGGCTGGACTTGTAGTCTCTTTATGATGTCAGTTACAGTGAGGTGTTCCTGTCGCTGTCCCTGCTGGCCTGTCACATGTTGTCTTTGCTGAATACTGTTGCATTCTACCAAAAACAAAGCTTCTGAATGGTATTAATCCTCAGCAGAGCTTTCTTTCTATGATCAAGGGGACAGTTAAATCAAAAAACACAACTAGCTTGGGGACACCGCCTCATGCCTTTAATTTTAGGCGTCCAAATTACATTTAAATAAAAGGATCAATTGGGGGGGGAACTAGCCTCTTAAAAGAAGCGTTGCAACCTATTTAACACACAGTGCAGTTACATTGTTTTTATGTGTTGAATAATTCCAGGGCTCAAGACAAAACTTGACATGTCAGGTTGTAGCTGAAAATCAACACAAAAAATAACATAGCCGATCCAACCAATCACCCAGTTTGGGGCTCGTCGATTGCCTACTTCATGTAAGCACGCACACACACGCACACACACACCACTGCACACCTACACATCTACACACCAATCTCTGCTCAAGCACAAAAGGGTACATGTAAGAAGACACACATGCATGCATGCACGCCGACACATCTCTGTGGAGACAAATGACGCCCACCCTGTGAATAGAATCGACTTACAATTGCATGATGGGAAACTTTATCGTGCCAGCACGTGTCTCTTTGATGTGACTTTTAATTTTTCTTGTTTTTTTTTTTTTTTAATTGATTTCCAAAGCTATGTAACGATAGGTCATCGATGTTTTGTTTCAAAAAGGCTTGTGAATACGTCATCTGTAACCAAAATGAATGTGAACACAGAACTCGCATGAGAGAATTATTTTCTACTAAGTATGTTTCTAATTTGTTTCTTATCGTTATTGAATGTTCTTTAATGAGGATGAAGTGGAACTGGAATGCAGCCTGATTGTGATCTGCTTCCTATTAAAAGGACATTTGTGTCACGATTTCAACATCTACTTTATTGTTCAACCTGTGCTACCTGAGAATCACATTACCGCACTTTAATAGTTATTCAGTTTCAGAATACATATGTCTAATATACCGTTGCCATAAAAAAATAATAAATCTGCAAAGAATAAGTAAATAAATGTGGAAATATAAAGAGGAATAAATAAAAGAGTAAATAAGTAAATATATGTGGAAATATAAAGACAAATAAAATGTAAAAGAATAATTATAAGCATTTTCACATTTATTTCTGTATATATATTTTTAAATATATTTATATTTTAAATTTTTTTACTGTATATTTAGAAATGTATTTATTGTTGTTATTGTATCACTTTAGTTTTCCTTTTAGTGTTTCAACGGATACTGTTCCCTCTCAGATGAAGACAACGGGCTGTTAAACAACAAAAAAGTGAGTGCTCAGTCTGTTCTCCTGCCCGTGACCTCTGACCTCTCTGAAGAGTGGGGGGGGGGGGGGGGGGGGGGGCTATCACACACCACTACTTTACACAAGTTGAATCAGATGTTTTAGCTCCCACTTAACATTTGACAGAGGGGAGAACAAAGCTTAGTTGTAGTTAGTCTAAACAAAAAGTCAGTAGGAACGTAAGACATGTTCCCTTTATCATTAGTGTACACATTAGACTACAATAGTCATGTGTTTATTTTACGCTTAGATTTTTTTTTATTCCTGCTGTAATGCTTGAATCTGCAGGAGATTAAAGCCTGGTGAACAAATGTGTTATACTTTTTAACTTTATCCACACAAATTATATATCAATATGTTCGCAAATGCTTTCTGGTGCTCATGGGGAGGTCATTTTATTGATCCCACGTATTGTTTAGGCTTTTTTCAGGCTTCTTCAATGGGAAGTTTACTAGGGCTCTTTCAGTTAATCTCAGATAGATATACTATACTATGACTTTTTACAATTTTTCAACATACAATACTATCAAGCTTTTTGTCATAATAGCTTGACTTTTTTAATCACTTTCTTTACATAGTATACTATGACCTTTTTTTTGAAAGACAAAAGGTTGAGAATTCAAGTCAGTAAGTCTTGAGGTCTGATACACTAGGCGAAAGACACAAATATACCAAAAAGACAAATTTGTGCCAGGTCAGATATTTTAGAGGGATAACTGAATGATTGGAAGTCAGAAGGTTGAGTGTTCAAATCCTACATGTCTCAGTAAGTTTTGAGGTCCAGTACACCAAAGAGAAAGAGACAAATATGCCAAAAACAATAGTATTGTGTCAGTTTATATAGCTTAGAGGGATAAGAGAATGATTGGAAGACCAAAGATTATGTGTTCAAGTTCTACATCTTTCTGTAAGTTTTGAGGTCCAATATACTAAGTGAAAGACACACATGACTGAAAACATAAACACATGTGTCAGGTCAGATAGCTTTAGGGTTATAAGAGAATGACTGGAAGACAGAAGGTTGATTATTCAAATCCTGTGTTGTGGAATTGGTTTCAAAATCTACACTAGTAATAAACAATACAAAAAGACGAAGAGAAAAATAGTGTATCTCTAACTCTATTATTATTTTCAATACGCTATACTACGCTCTTTTATCACTTTTTTCGACATGCTATACTATGACTTTTTCATCATGCTATATTTTAACTTGTTTCCACATACTATAACAACACTTGTGTGACAGGTCAGATATCTTAGAGGAATAAGGGGATGATTGGAAGTTAGAAGGTTGAGTGTTCAAATCCTGCGTGTCTTGGTCCCACACACTAAAGAGAAACGATTGTCTTGTGTCAGTTTATATGGAGGGATAAGGGAACGATTGGAAGACAGAAGATTACGTGCTCAAGTCCTACATGTTTAAGTAAATATACTAAGTGAAAGACACACATGACGAAACTGTAAACCTACGTCAGGTCAGATAGCTTGGGGTGATAAGAGAATGATTGGAAGCCAGAAGGTTGATTATTCAAATCCTGTATTGGCCAACGGGTTTCACAGTCTACATTATAGTAATAAACAATACTAAAAGATGAAGAGGAAAGTTGTGTTTCTGTCATTCTATTATTATTTTCAACATGCTATACTACACTCTTTTATCACTTTTTTCGACATGCTATACTATGACCCTTTTATCACTTTTTTCAACATACTATGGTATGACTTTTGTTTGACTTTTTTTGACATACTACTGTATACCATGACTTTTTTTATCACTTTTTTCAACATACTACACTATGACTTTTTTTATCACTTTTTTCGACATACTATACTATGACTTTTTTCAACATACTATACTACGACTTTTGTTTGACTTTTTTTGATATATTACTGTATACCATGACTTTTTTTTATCACTTTTTTTGACATACTATACTTTGACTATTGTTTGACTTTTTTTGACATATTACTGTATACTGTGACCTTTTTATCACTTTTTTCAACATACTATGCTATGACTTTTTTCGACATGCTATACTATGAATATTTTCGACATAGTATACCATGACTATTTCATCACTTTCTTCGACATACTATACTGACATTTGTTTCACTTTTTTTGACATACTCTTTACTTTTTTCGACATGCTATACTATGAATATTTTCGACATACTATACCATGACTTTTTTATTACTATTTTCGACATACTATACTATGACTCTTTTATTTTTGTTTTTGTCCACATGCTATACTATGACTTTTTTATCACTTTTTGACATACTGTACTATAACTTTATCACTATTTTCAACATACTATATTATGACTTTTTCATCAGTTTTCGACATACTATACTATGACTATTTTTTATCACTTTATTAAACATACTATTTTTTTGGCATTTTAGGCCTTTATTTGATAGGCAACTTAGACATGAAAGGGGAGAGAAAGGGGGAATGACCTACAGCAAAGGGCTACTGGTCAGATTTGAATCTGCGGCCGCTGCAGCAAGGACTAAGACTCTTTACATGGTGCGCACGCTCTACCATGTGACCTACTTTTTTATAATTTTTAATTATAAGAATAATAATATAATTCTTAGTAAAACATACTATACTATGATTTTTTTACCACTTTTTTTTCCAACTTACCATATTATGACTTTTTCATTACTATTTTCGACGTTAGATATACGACTTTATTTAATACATACTATAGAAGACTTTTTGCGACATACTATACTATGCCTTTTTATCTTTTTTTTTTTTTTTTACATACCTATACTATGACTTTTTGACATGCTTTACTATTACTTTTTTTTAAACCTTAAAATATTCCACTTTTGTTTAATGATTGGTATTATTCAACATTTCAATGAAATTCATACTAATTAAACAAACTTCTAAAGCTACACCAAAATCTATATCAGTGTTAGATCCAGGCTCATGCCAATGTTCCATTGATTTTCTAAAGAATTAACTGATGTTAGGTCTCAGACAAACACTCCTGAACTGCAGATTTCAGTGCCAGCATTATTGATGCTTGTATCTGCTGCAGGTGTGTCAATACTGCCACCATGTGGCAGAGAGGCAGTTGCTCCAGTCTGCTGCACATTTCCACTCAGAACAGGCAAGTAATAAAGACACCAGACACAAGTTCTTATTTTTACAGTAAAAAAATGAAACCAAAAACAAGACTTTATTAAAGAAGCATAAAAAATAAAACTCTTGATACATTTCTCATAACCGTCAAGTCAGTTCAAATTATAAGATTATACAATTTTTCCGGCTCACGGTTAAAAGGTCCATAAACTTTCAAATAAAATATATTTCAATTTTAAATTTTCTTCAATAATTTTCTCATTTTGTTATAAATTGCCTATATGTAGTACACAGAAAATAAGGAAAAAAAAAAAAGGAAAATAAAAATAAATTTGAAGTAATAAAAAGGGTCACATTATTGTCTGGGATATTTAGGTAAGCAAATAAATTGTAAAAAATAAAATGTGTAAAAAGTTTTTTTTTTTTTTTTATCTTAAAAATTATTAGCTAATGCCAGGTGGCTTAAAGACATGCAGATGGTTAACTTACAAATAATGATACATGTTCTTTAGAAACTACACTTATCTTAAATAAGTAATTTCGCTTTTGAAAACAAGATCCCAATGATTGTATTCAGGGTATATACACACTCAGGTCAGGCCTGAAACCTAGTTTGCCAACAGTTTACATTTTGGTTCTGCATACAAAGAGATTTAAAGCAAAAAAATAGGAAAGCGGCAGTTTGAGGGGTGTCCGTCACCCCTTACTGGCGTGGCTCTCTTCTCAACCCCCCCCATCTAATCACAAAAAAGGCCAGAGGTCACTGGCTAGCATGCCTCAGGAAACCCTGTTTTCAAACCTTTAGGAAGGAAATGGGGGAGGGGATAAGTTTGGCTTAAAAAAAAAAAAAAAAAAAAAAAAGAAATCAGCAGTCAATCGGAAAAACTTTGTACCTTTTTAACAATTAAACTACTGTACATTAAACCCTAACATTCTCTCATTGGCCAGAAACATCCCAGTGCAACACCAGAGTTTACATGAGACCCATCTGGTAAATACAACACGTTTAATTCCTTCAACACATCGACTTGGACAGTTTGAAGAAGGGCTTTAAGACTGGCCTCAACAGACTTGCACGACAGAGCTGTTCTTTCGGTACGTGTTCACAGCCCTGCATCTGTTCCCAGCGTGCACGAGTAAGAGACGAAATGGTGGGTTACCAGATTCGATGTGAACGTGGTTGTCAGGCCTGTACAGTGCCCTGCAGAAGTTTAGTCTGAGAACTAAAGAGGCCTCTCACTACCAACTGGGTTTGTTCATGGCCGTGTTTCAGTAGGGAGTTGCACCAAAGCACCATGGGAAAGTCTTCACAAAGACTACCGGTTCAGCTCCTGGGCAGATTTTTCCTACTCGTGTGTGACACGTGAATTAGTGCGCTGCTGCACTCAACCAGGACAGCGGCTTATTAGATTCCTCTGTGCAGCTGCTGCCCTCTTCACCTAAAAGTAGCAAACAGACAGACAGCAAATAACGTTCACATCATACTGGCTGGAGCACCGAAGCACAGCAGCAACTGCCCATCCTCGCCAATAATTTCCTCAAGTAGTTGCCCTTCCCCCCCCCTTGATATTAAAACCCTACAACCCGTCCTGATCTGAGACTTCGTCCAGAGAGGAGGACACGCTGTGACTGCAATGCCCTACACTCTACTGGCAGGATCCGAATGGGATGACTGTGTAGGGACAGTTAGAAAATATAATTTAAAAAAACAACAACAAGCAAAACATTCTGCAGCTGCTGGGATTTGAACACAAGGAGTGTCTGGAAGCCCTGGATGACCTAGCTACTAGCTGCCATAAAAGAAGTTCTACCTACTGCGTGTGAGCCTGAAAAGGTGATCATGTGTCTGTGCAGTCAGAGGAAGCCCTTGGGAATTAAGTGTGTCATTTTTAATTCTATTGTCATGGCTTGTCTCATTCTATGAGCTGATTCCATGCATTTTCCAAAAAAGAAAAGAAAAGAAAAGAAAGAAAAAAAAAAAAAAAAAAAAAAAGGGCCACCAACGGCAACCGTGTACCATCGCACCGACATCACCCAAATCATACGTACAGTTTTAACACTATAGGAGGCAGTTACTGCAAACTCACACTGAATTCTTTAAAATCCACGAAACACAAAACGGGATGCAACCGCCTTATCGGGAGTTACTCAGTAATGCTATGAAAACATAGGACAAATCTCAACAACAACTAACCATATAGTGCACCACATTTGGCCAGGAGTACAGCGCTATATGGGTATGACGGTGTGTCATCTGAGAGAGTGCCATACAGCTTGGCTGTGAGAGTGGGGTGGAAGACCAAAACAAAAACAGTAAGAGCTGTTTCTTTCTTCTTCTTTTTTTTTCCCCTCTCTCCATTTTAGAGGGGCCGGGAGTTACAGTGCATGAAAAAAAAAGAAAAGAAAAGAAAAGAAAAAACAAAAAGGTTCAATCGAGCCCCTTGTTATTGTTTCATATGGGAGGAGCAGCTGTCTCTCCGTAACCTTATTGGACAAAACATTCACATGTGACATCAGAAAAGCCCTATCTTATCCTATAGTTCAAAATATGTCTGCAAGCCACACACTTGACAGTCAAGAGTCAAAAACTAGTAGAAAAACGCTGAAACGAGCCGATCTGAGTGTAACAGACAGGAAGTGAGGAGGAAAAGGTCCTGGTGTGGATGGATCTGCGCAAAGTCCTCCTGTAGGACGATGAGCGGGATGAAGGAGAGGGGCAGCAGACAGAAACCAGGCCTTCTCATGGTGAGGGCACATAATGATGCCAACGTGGAAACAGCATGAGCGGGCATTATTCACACATACATACATACATACACAGACGCGCAAGAGAGAGATGTAAAGGGATTGTCAGGCAGCCCAAACGTACAGAGAACTGACCTCAGACACATTCCTACAGTATCACTAATGGTAGGTTTCCCACTTATTAAAAGGAGAATTAATGTGAACCAATGCGGCAGCCACATTTCAAATGTTGGGCATCCAAATTCATCCATCATGTTATTAAATTCGATCAGGAAGTAAGAGGTGTCTATTAATAGCATTCTTTTGTCATTACTGATGGCAAAACAATGTGTGGCAATGAGAAACATGAAGTCATCCTTAGGAGGTCCCCTCGGCTCTATTGTTTTCCGATAGGCGCCTGACTAAATGTGGACATTTAAAAAAAAAGTTCAGAGCGTACAGAAAAATAGCAACCCCGCCGCTTCATGTCAAACAACAGCATGAGTGAGCTCAAGAGGAGAAAGCATAGGGGTTTGTTGGAACGGTTTTGTGTCCTGTCAAGAACATTAAAATAAGGAGTAGAAAAGTGCAGGCCTCATTGACAGCTTCATCGAAAAATATCTGTTAAGTACAAAAGTGTCAAAACGAAAGGCTGTGAGAGAGAAAGCAGGCAGAGATCTGAAGAAGCCAGAATGAAGAAATGTCGAGACGGACCGGCAGCAGTGCAGGCTGCTTCCGGTCAAAATGAAGGCCTGAAGAGAGATAAGACACTAGTTTCCTTCCAGAAGATCACCACCGAGAGACTGTCTGAGCAACAACTGTCTGCAGACCAGTTTCAATTAACTTCCCTCTGAAAATAACTCAGGTCATTATTATTATTAATCTTGACAGTTATCAGCAATAAATCAACATCCGTATAGTATCATCATCTCTATTATGCATTTATTATGGTCCATCATGTGTGTGAGCGTTATTAGTGTGATTCCTTCCATTGCCTCCGCCACAACTGGTGCCCAACCTCAGTCTTCTTCTTGCCCACCTCATGTTGCCCCCACACCCCCCCCCAGGCATTAGGAAAAGATGCGGATGCACTGTGTGGCGGGGGTGTGGCAGACTGGACACTCGGGCTCAGCTGACTGGCAGATTTGCCCGGCGCACTCCATGCAGAACAGGTTGTGGCCACAAGGCACCAGGGCTGCCGTCACCTCGCTCTCGAAACACACAAAGCAGTCCCTGTTGATCCCGGGGCCGACGCCGACCAGACCCGCGACCCCGGAGACGGAGCCGCCTTTCAGCCGACTCAGCATCCCAGAGCTGAGGACCATGCCGCCGCTGCCTCCCTCGGAGTCAGTGGGTGAGCCGCCAGGCAGGGAGGAGGCCGAGCAGGAGGAGTAACCGGTCGACGAGCCGCCAGAGCTGGAGCTGGACGCTCCGGAGAAGGAGCCGCCTCCGGCGCTGCCAGACTGTAGCCAGGAGAGAGTGCTGAGGGGGTCGCTCTGCGCACGACGGGCTAATGGATGATCCAGGGGGCCCACGCCCGTGTCCTGAGGCAGAGTTGGAGACAATCTTGGAGTGATGGCGCCACCGCTGAGGCCGCTGCTGTTGCGACGTAGAGGCTGCTGCTGCGAGGAGCCGGCCGTCTTATTGCCCGCCCCCCCGTTGACGAAAGGTGCCCAGATGTTGGCAGCAGTGAACTCAAAGCCCAGCTCATCCGAGGAGGGCAGCCCTGGGGTGGAGTCGCCCCCGAAAGTAAACCCTCCTCCAGCACTGCTAGAGCCTGTGCTAAAAGGGCTGGTGGGGCTTCCTCCCTCGTTGGCCTTGCGAGAGGTGCTGAAGTTGTCCGAGGTCATCCCGCTGTTATGCGTGTGATAGGCTACTGAGGAGGACATCTTCCGGCCGGAGGAGTGGTGCATGGACATGGGGAGGGGAGGAGGAGGTGGGGAGGGTGGAGGAGGCGGAGGGGGGACTGAATGGTGGCCAGTAGCCCTGGACCACAGGGATGACCCCAGCCCTCCGCTCAGGGCGCCCAGGCCTTCCAGACTGACATCGGTGCCGTTGGAGTGGAAGTCATTGTCTCCCTGCAGGTCTACAAAGGTTCCAGTTCGCAGGGTGATGTGGGTCTCGATCTCCTCTCTCGCTCGGTCCACGTTCTCCGGCATGCCGGTCACCTCAAACACCGGGTCCTTCTCTCGACTGGGTGTCACGATGTAGGTGTGAGTCTGCTGCTGGATGCGCTTGATAGTTGCTCCCTTTGGTCCAACAACTAAACCGACTACTCTGTAGGGCACCCTCACCTGAATCAGTGGAAAGAGAAATGTGTTAATTTAACTACAGGATAGAGAGCCGTTTTAAGCAGATGTCATTCCTTTGTTACCCGGCAGAATAAAACAAAACAAAAACACAGCTAACGACTAAGTATTCGGTTTCTGTACCTGTATGGTGGTCTGTCCAGGTAAGTGTGGTGGTCCAGGAAGAGAGCTGGCGCCTCCTCCTCCTCCGCCTCCTCCGGGTCCCCCAGCTTTGCAGCGGGACGCCCGGATCATAGAAAAATGCTCAGCTGCAGAGACAATTTCCCGCTTGGCCATCTCGACGTCCTCCCTGCGTCCCGTCACGATGAACACTGGCTCCTCGCCTCTGACTGGAGTCTTTATATAGGTGTTTGTTTTGGCACGCAAGGCCTTAATCTTACAACCTGGAAGACACAGAAGCACATAAACACCATCATTTATACACATTCAGACACACGCATATATATATATATATATATATATATATATATATATATATATATATATATATATATATATATATATATATATATATATATAAGTGCGGCTATAGTATATACACAAAGTCTAATGAGAACACTTCCAATATGCACTCTTAGCACTTTATTAAGTACACCTTGTTAACACTGATGTGGTCTGATACAACAGCCCTACAAGAAATCCTACCCACATGAAGGTTATAATGTTCCGTTTAGTTGAAATTGAGAGTAGGGCTGGGCAATATATCGATATATGAGGCTAGATAACGTCTTCAATTTTGGATATCGTAATATCCTGATATGACACAAGTGTTGTCTTTTCCTGGTTTTAAAGGCTGCATTACTGTAAAGTGATGTAATTTTCTGAACACACCAGACTGTTCTAGCTGTTCCATTATTTGCCTTTACCCACATAGTTATTATATCAACATAACTGATGATTATTGATCAAAAAATCTCATAGTGTGCATATTTTGTAAAAGCACCAAATTGTAAAACCCTACAATATCGCCACAATATCGATAGAGGTATTCGGTAAAAAAAATATATATTACATATTTGATTTTCTCTATATTGCCCAGCTCTAATTGAGGTCTTGAAAACTGTTTCAACAAAAACTGCACAATTCATCATGATGGTAGTACTTCCTTTGTTTGATTCAGGACTGTTGTATTAGATTGCATTAATTTAACTAAGTGTACCTAATTAACTGGCAACTTGTTATATACACAAACATGTCATAAACTGAAAGCTGTTCCAATACATGTTTGAATACAGAAATGAATAAGGAATCAACATGCTGGGTACTGAATCCTCAAAAACATTCAAAAATCAACACCAAATCAGTACAGTTTCGGTGCTTTAATGATGCACCGTCATGAACATTTTCGCATCATAACAACATATCCGTATCCGCAAAAGCAGCGGTTATGCAGGTTATTCATGAAGAGCCTGTCTGCCCCAAACATGAAGCCTAGAGCGGATGCACTGCTTGTGTCAACTCATGCTCCTCCAGCAGCATCAACCGCGTGCTCTGTTTCTTTAAATATGGACGCTTCATTCTCGGCGACCAATAGGGCGCACAGTGTGTGATGTCATCCTGGGAAGCAGAAAGCATGGCTTTTTCAAACAAAGAGAACAATGCCGTAACGCCGTCGCGGCTGCGACGGTCGAACCAAACCTACAACCTCTGTCTATCTAAAGTGGAGGACATGTGTGGATAAATAGACACAAAGAAAAGAGACACGTATTAAACGTATCGGCTCATATGCGAGCAGCTGCATCGGCAGACAGAGCTGGGTGCAGGGCGTAACACCGCCCAGTCCCGTGTTTGTGCGTCTGCTGCCCCGTTTCAGCCTCAAAATCTGCTCAGCAGGGACAATAATAATCTACCATACGCATACACATGAGGTAGAAATGTGAGTTCAGTGTTCACACTGACTCTTAGGATATGTGATATGTAAAATCAGCATATTTCGGTATATTTCCTTTGTTAGATGCAGGCTGCTAGACATGTCCAGACTACCGACAATCTGCCGCTTTGTCTGACCCTCTCCCACCCCTCCCCCCCTCCCTCCTACTCAACCACACTCTCCCACTCCCTATATATGTCTATAGTTAAAATGGAATATAAATAAAATACGTAAGGCTTCTTTAATGGCGTACGCATTATGCTGACATCAAAGACCCAAACAGTGAGTGCAGTCCGACCAGAGCACTAAGCTCACGCTGTAAAAGTTCAGAGAGCCTCCTTCCACCAGACTGCTACCCAAACAAAGAACAGCCAGGCTGCATGCATCCTTCAGGCTCACTATAAACACAAATTCATTCCTCACCAAGTAGCATCACACACACACTCATGCTCTTACCTTGTCTCCCCACTATTTCAGCCACATGTTCAGAGCTGGGGACAGGTACACATTCCGTCATGTTGACACTTCTTTTCCTGCTGCAGAGGACAGAGCTTTGTTCCCCGTGGAGCATGGAGTGCGAGCTGGCCATGTGGTACCCGCCCGAGCCGTAGTACTCCGGGGATGGAGAGCAGGACGTCGGCGAATCTCGGGACCCGTTTGGATGCTCCAGCATCTGTAGATCCACGTAGCCTCCTCCGCCCACACCGTTGCAGCCCTCGGAGCCCGGACCCTGGGTCCCATCCAGCGTGTCGACCAGCCCGCCGCCTCCGCTACCACAGTCCACCTTCTCCAGAGCCATGAGTGACAGCTGGTCCAGGGCGAAGCGGAGCGCATCGTGATGGTCCTCTTCCCGGGACTCCTGGTCTGTCTCTCGGGGCAGACCGACCCCGTTGTGCTGGCTGCTGATCACCACGTCGTGGTCCATAATCTCGGGGTGGAATAAAGGGCTAGGCATTGTCTCTCCGTGGATCTCACATCAGATCACGGATGCCTGTTTGTTGGGAGTGAGCTCACCCTCTTCTGAAAAAAAGGGATAAATAACAAAAAAAAAGTCAAGTGTTTGTTTATTATAAAAACACTCAAAACCAGGCCGGGAGATGAGCACAGTGGAGCCACCGATCATTCTAAAACAACAACATGCATTAGCAGTGTTGATTTGGGCGCCTTGCTTTGTCTGTTGTTGCTTTTTGTCTGACACCTGAAACCATCCAGGAGGTTGTTTTGTCATAAAGCATGTCCGCTTTAACACAAGTGCACAACGCGTACGCCTGCACACATACGAACATTTGTGGTAATAACTCCAGACACTCTTATATGTACTGATCGAATAAAAAAAACAAAATATAAAAGAGGGATATAAGCTGTTGTTAGCTTCAGCAGCCAAGCTAATAGGCTAACTCCACATAGTCGGCACTCAGTCACGTTGTCGACCCCTTTGTTTGGGAGCAACATAGCTAGCTGGTTAGCTCTGTTCTGACAGTCGAACTTGTGATCATTCTCAAATGCAGCCGCGTTGATTTTTAAAATTAAACAAGTGCGAAAACCACATGAACTTACTTTATCTTGCCTTTGTCGACGAGATCCTGTCTTCGGTTGTCGCCCAATTTTTGAGGGAAAGATGAGAAGCAGCCAGGAGGAGTACTGTGCGCTGTGCAACGCTAGAGAGCTAGCAGGTTAGCTAACTAGTAGCACGCTAAATAGGGGGGCGCAGGAGAAAAACGTTTAAAAACGAAGAGAGCTCTATTGTTTTTGTCTCTTTCTTGAGAGTCAAAGCATATTCCTGGGAGTGTCACTGGGTCTTCATTCTGCGTACCTTCAGGGAGACCGCCGCTCAAATCCAAGGTTAGCAGTTTTCAGTTAAAAAAACACACACATTGGTTCTCAGCTCTCTGCTTCTACTGCTGCTGCCTGACCCCAGTCGGTCCGCCGCCTTTGTCTCGCCAGGCGCACGCCGCTCCGTCTCCAGCACACGGCACTGACGTCATCCGCGACACAACAATGAGTTCAAAGGCCACATGCAGCAAGGCGAGAGCATCAACGGCAAGCCACCGCTGCTGTCACTACCATTGTGTCTGTCAGTCTGCAGGGCACTATTTTATTTCCCTATCTCCCTCTCTGCATCCCGACTGTAAACGCATTGATACATGTTTAAAAAATGTTGTCATCATTGGGTGTGTTCATCATGGCTACCAATAAGGTGTTTTGGGTGATCCAACAACAGAATTGAATGATGCTCATGCAGTGTGTGTGTGTGTCTCCATTTATTTGTGCTTTCTAGGTAATACCTAATACAAAAAAAAAAGAATTATGAAGGGCAATAGGTATTAAATTAATACTATTAAAAGCACCACCCCTTTCTTTGTTTAAAACAAAGCTCACATGGACACTCAAAGTTACTGATCACTGTAATTGTTCCTCCTGTCTATACTGGCTGTGGAGAGATCCCCTCTATGACCTCTTTGTGTTTCCTTGCTGAGAATGACACCAAGGGATTTTAGTACTAAAACATTTTATTTTTTACTTTGGAAGATACCCACTTCGTTTGAGTAACTCATTAGCTTTGGCTCAACATGGACTGTGGGTTTTGGAAAGGAGGAATCATTACAGGGAATAATGTCAATATACATCCAAGAAGTTCAGTATTGTTTTAAGATGCACTTGAACAATCCTAAAGCTTCCTTTAAAAAAAGAAAGGACCACAACCTTTAATCACAAAATCTAAAAACATGTCCACCTACCACAACCTCCTAGATATACCAATAATGACCAAGAAAACATCAGTCATGAAAGAGCTGCATTTATTTGACATTGACACAGGGGTATAGAGACAAATAATAAATCTTGTACAGTACATCTTGTTATGAGGTACATCAGTGTTGTATTTGTTTTTCTGAGGGTACACTCTCTGTTACTGATTAAACTGAAATGTAGCTGGCAAAACAGTACTAATAATTATTTTGACAATACAAATACCATGACTTAAACTCCAAAACCATGTAAACTCAAAAGGTTATTGTGAGAAATAACACTGCTTTGAACTGTCAAACAATCAAATCAAACAAACTAAATGTGATTATACACAGCCACAAGATTGCTGTGTGCATGTAAACATACTGCAACCTTTTTATGCTTCCAAACAAATACACTACCTATAGTGCCAGAGTAAAATATAAAAGAGCAACATGTTAAAAAAGAAACCCACAACGTCAACATGAACAGATACATTCAACACACACACGCACACGCACACACACGCACACATACGCACGCACACGCACGCGCACGCACGCACGTCAGTCACATACATCAGGTTTGTGTTTTTAACTTTGAGCTTGAACAGCTGTCAACTAAATGTAACACTGCATTGTATAGAACATCATCCACAACTGCCGTAAACTGCCTTAAAAGTACAACTACTTACAAGAACAATAATTTCCTTTGACTCACTATAGTATCAATAGTGAAATGGTGGTCATTCCTGAAAACAGTGAACAGTATAGTCTAAAGAAAGTTGCCATACATTAGGGGAGGTAAAAATGAACTGAAAATTGAGAGCACCCATCCATTATTACACTGTCACATGTAAGAAAAATAAAAATAAAGAAAACCGTCTTTGTTAAGGTAAACAAAATCTGCAGAATGTCTGCAATTAGGGTCTATTTCAGTTAAAAGTGTATACAAAATCCTTCTGGAGCCAATTATTTGAAAATGAAAGTTTACCAGCAAAGATGTCAAACAAGCCTGTGGGAGAGATGAGAAAGAGACATGTTACATGCACTGTAGTTCCTAACAATGAGGCAATGAGTGAACCAATAATAATAATAATAATAATAATAATAATAATAATTAAAAAAAAAAAGGATTCAGCAACACTGGTACCAGCCCTGCAGTTTTGAGTACCTTGGCTATAATTCCTCCTTGTCCACCTGTTCAACCTTCTCCTCCACTTTGTTGGCTGCTGCTGCTGTGTCTGCAGCGGTGTCCTCTATATGAGCTAACATATCAGCCGTGAGGGCTTCCTCCAGCCGCCTCCGCACATTCTGCACCAGGTCCTCCTGCTTCCTAAGAGACACAGACGAGGAAAATAAATAAATAAATAAATAAGGTGGCTATAATGAAAACAAACCTTTCATGGCAAAAACACAATGATGATGACGACGACAGGACAGGATTTAGTTCCCCAAATAGCGGAACATGTATAGAAATATAATTAGGGCTGCCAAAGTTAACACCATAATAAGTAAACGTAAATTCCTTTCAACGCCACAAATGTTTTTGAAGCGCGATTAACACATGCACGTTCGGTGATTTGGGCCTTGCGCCGGGTTTGTGAGCATTTATTTTCCCACATGTGAGTTTAAACACAATTACACTGTCACATTCAGCTGACAAATGTACTTGTACAATGTGTCTGTAATACACGGGCGCCAGTGTTTTGTGTTGAACTGCTGATAGGTTGACCGTTCCAAGTGTAAAGTGGGACACTACACTGGGTTAGTATTACCAAGTAATGTTACATTCAGGTCAATATGCCCAACTGTTGTTGCTTGAATTTGCCATATTATGCTTTAAGCATACATTTTGAGCATACAGTACCTTTGAGGTTATTCTGAAGAATATTCTAGACAGTATCTGTCATTCTTTTAGATTGTTGCAATAATAATTTTAAAAAATGCATAAAGCAAGCATATTTGTCCACTACCATGTTGATAAGAGCATTAATAACTTGAAAAATATCCCTTTTAAAAGTTAATTTAGAACAGATTTAAAAAAAAAAAAAAAAAAAAAAGGAAAAGAAAGAAACACATTCAGCGCGTGCAAGCCGACCACGGAGCTCCGTGCTGCTCTCGTCTTAACAGCCCATTTAGTCAACATCATATGTATACAAGGTCTATGGTTAACATGGGTGCCGAAGGGAAGCGGGCAGCGCTTCAGGGTGCTTCCACCTCCTATCACAACCTGAAGACTGCCAAAATGGCCAGCGCAGCAAAACTTTGACTGGAGAGTCACAGCTGTGGTGCGTTTACGGTGTAATCCTTGTCACAAATGTATGGACCGGTGGGAAAATTTCCTCTCCATGGCAACCCAGTGAGCAACACAGTATGGCTGCCTTAAAGGACAATTCCGGCACAAAACAAATTAATAACAGATGTGTACCCACTCTGTCGTTCTCTGGGACATGCTTTCATGCTAATCGAATGTGTTTGTAGCATGAAAGACGCTAGAGCGGACCGCTTATTAGCTTACAACGCTAGTATTCGGGGCACAGGGAACGTAAAAACAAATCGCTATTTATACCACTAAAAAGGCTCAAAATATCACCAAACTTCAACGTTAACCGAAGCATTGAGAACTTTGTAAGTGTACAGACAGTTTATTGAACGAAGAGCTGCGGGAGCTCCGTGAAAGGGCTACGAAAGAGAGAGAGAGAGAGAGAGAGAGAGAGAGAGAGAGAGAGAGAGAGAGAGAGCTACCGGTAGTCAATACCGCAACACAGCCTCGTACTTCGGGAAACCGGTGGTGTACCTGCGGACATTGTGAAGCTATGGCCACCCAACAGGAGTGTCTGTGTTGCCAGGAGTGGGACCTGTTGCGTCGCGATGCCCAAGATACGCAGTTTTTTTTTTACAGTCTGAAGATTTCCCCTCTCTGATAAACAGGGCTGTACTTGAAACTTTTTTCCATGTCCCGAAAATAAATTGGAGACGGCGACCCAGACCGGAGGGACCAGATGGACAGTTATCCACCGAGTTAGTACACTAGACAAGTTATGTTTTAAAATCTGTGCGATTATTTCAGATATATTGAGCAAATTGCTTTTGATTTTAGTTTGCATCGCCAGCTGTAAGTCATGACTGGTTTTCAAGATGGCGGCGGCATGTAAACATGAACGCGAGTGTCTTTATAATCTATCTTTTCAATAAACTGTACGTACACTTACAAAGTTCTCAATGCTTCGGTTAACATTTAGGGACCCTCATTATGCTACCGTTGAGGTGTGGTGATATTTTGAGCCTTTTTAGTGGTACAAAATAGCGATTTGTTTTTACTTTCCCTGTGCCCCGAATACTAGTATCGTAAGCTAATCAGCGGTCCGCGCTAGCGTCGTTCAAGCTAAAGACTAGGGCTTTGACTTTTGCCCCAAAATCATATTCAAAGTTTGTTTGTTTATTAATATTCGAAAATATTCAAATATTTATTAATAATATTTTGACCATTAAATGCCTTCAGTAAGACCTATATTGGTATAAGTTGTATATGTTCTGTCCACCAGAGGGCAGTGTATCAGTCAATGTCTATAGGCAGGCAATTATGTTTTCAGAAGAAAAACACATTACCGCAACTGTTTTTTTTTTAATGAAAAGTCAGACCCTGGATTAAACACAAACAGTATGCTTTCGACAGGAATTTCGGAGCTTCCACCGTAGCCTACGTAAGTGGTCTGATGTTCATACTTGTGCGTTGGTGTGTGCATCGAGCCGGTGGGGAGGGTGGAGCGTGTGTTGTGAGAGAGTGACGGTGATTACCGGTAGCTTCTGAGCGAGTAGCGACTCTAGAGTCATAGTGAGAGAAACACTGTCTCCCCTGTGTTTTCTGACCACGGTGGGAAATCTGCAGCAGGAAAAGTTAACCCTCTCCTTGATTTTACGTTGTTTGTGGAGAAAGAGAACCAGGAAATGAGTTGAGGGAAATGTGCTACCAAGCCGCGGCCGAGCGACATGCGTCGCCGCGACGTGTAGTTACATTTTGAAATGCGTGAAAAAGCCTCAGAATCTGAATTGAAAACAAGGTTTACAAGCAAACACATTTACAAAATACAATGCCCATAACATGTTCGAAATTCGAATATTAAGGGCTGCCTAATATTCGTTTGAATATCATTATTTTTTTAAATATTCGAATTATATTCGAATAACGAAGTTCGGAGTCAAAGCCCTACTACAAACACATTCGATTAGCATGAAAACATGTCCCAGAGAGCAATCGAGTTCCATAACACATCTGTTATTAACCCCTAGGTTCATTTTGCGCTGGAATTGTCCTTTAAAAACAAGAATTCTTGATCTCCCCGTTACAGCAGTAAATTCACTTCACCAGTGGATTGAAATGCATTAAACAGAGTAAACAAATCTCAACATTCAACACAACGCATATTTCAGGTGTGGTGCTTTTTCTATTATGTACCCTATTATGTACCCTAATAACATGTTCACTAGTTCAGTAACTTAACATGATAACCCAAAACTAACAATAGGCCTAACATGTTAAACTACATTGTTACATGGGTGCATCTGCCACAATTAACTGCACTTTTACAATTTACTTGATTCCCACATATTAAAAAGAGCCACCAGTGATGGATTGATTCAGCCTATTGTCCATTTCCAATGTTTTCATGATATGGATCAACCCTCCAGAGGGGACAGCTGTGTTGTTTGTGTGAACATCTTACCTGATGTCATCATCAGTCACTACGAAGGCTTTGCAGAGGGGCTGTGATGTGTTGAGCCAGACTCCAGGATTTTTCTCCACTGCAGCGGTGAGCTGTCCAGTGACCGGTGCCGGGCTGGTGTGCAGGGCACTGGCGATGGCAGAAAGCAGTGTTTTATCTGAACACGCAGGCCCAACACCTAGGCAGAGGACAACAGGAAAGCAAGAGTCAAGCTTCTAAAAAATTCCAGCTCTGACTCACACAAGGTTGTCATATTTGTTTTGGTTACACTCACCCTGTAAGCCTTTTGGAAGATCCATAGTTTTCACTAGCTCCTCTGCAATATCAAATGCATTTAACCCGCTCAACTTCCTCTCCCAGAACAGCTGAAGAAAACAAATTTCCTTGTTAAGTTTTAAGCACATTTTTCCACAAACTAAATATGTGCATCATTATATAATTTACAAGGATATTGAACTAGATTGAATCGACCCTTTAGCACTCATTACATAACAGCAAAGTCAGAAAGAGACATAACACTAGGACACCAGGATTTATAGTAGAGGTGTTGAAATTAATCAAATAATCGATGCATCGAATCGTGGACATGGACGATGCTGCATCGATAATCGGCCGGGCCATAATCGATTATTTCTGTTTACAATTTAATGTAGGCCTAACAACCTTTCTGTTTACATATTCTGTTATGTTTTGCACATTCAGGAAGTGCCATGTGCTCAGTGCTGTAGTTTTATGTATCCAATGTATTTAGTATTAAGAGCACTGCAGAATGTTTTGTTTTTGAAGCTTGAAAAGCTATGAATTAAATATCCTATATGGCTTTAATAGAAAAATGTATTTGACGCATCGTGATATCGAATCGAAGACATGATAATCGTAATCGAATCTGGAGATCAGTGAAGATTCACACCTCTATTGTATAGTGGCCATTACAACTACTAAAAAGGTACACCAATTTTCTTTTACTCACGTGTCCTTCTATTGTATTAATGGTGATGTAATCATTTCCTAAAAACACTAAAAAGTACAGAGAACCTAAAGAAAGTTTTAAGAGCTGAAATGTGCACGTTTTCTGCCCTCTGACTTACTTGTTTCGGTTGGTCCACAGCCTTCTGGGGGTCTGTCTTCACCTTGTTGTTGGGATGATTTGTTACCTTGGTCACTGGTTGTTTGAAGATGGATGCTGTCTGTCGAACTGGTAGTGTTGTGTTTAAATCAGGCTTGGCCTTTAAGAGAGACAAGAACATAACGGCAAGAATTCTGATAACCAGCTTTGACCAATTTTCTTTCATAATAAAATACAACTTTCTTTTTAAGACTTTTGTGAGAAGTTACTGTACAAATCTACACAGCTGTATGACTGTGTTGTTGTTAGTGATGAACAGGGGATACTGTTGCATCTCTTATTTACTTCTATGCAGTGTGAAGAGACATTACAATGAACTGGGATGATCATTATGATGCAGGGCAGTTTGGGGGGGGGGGGGTGATCTCTCCTTAAGCTAAGCAGCAGAGATAAAAGGTTGTAATGATGTAACAATGTCAGTTTTACAATGGCACTGAATATCCCTGGTAGCACAGTTCTCAGTTTTCTCATCATAAAACAATGCCTGTGGAAGATGATTATCAGCAAGGGAGGCAACAAAGCGGTCTATGGCAACTCTTGTGGACGGTCGTGTCCAAAATCCCTCCATATTTGTTAACTTGTACACTATATATGTCAAAATTCTGATATAAGTAATATTGTGAAATATATGCATATACTAGTGTCAAAAGATCTAGATTTACAGCTTACTGGAGTAAACTAAGGTTTATTATGTAGGTCACAGTCACTGTGTACACCACATGACCACAACTGTTGCCAGGGCAATTTATCAGTTAGAACTTTATGGCAGAGTAGCAAAGAAAGTCATTGTTAAAAAAATATGTCTCATGACATAGTGTTTGCCAGAAAACATGTGGGAGACTCTGAAACAAAGTGGAAGAAGGCTCTATTGTATAATGAGACCTAAACTGGGCTTTATGGCCGTACTATAGTAATTACACTAATTGCTATATTTTGGGTTTAAAGACAACACTTTGAATGTTTCCTGGAGCCTCTAAGTCCATCCAAAATGTGTGCTAGGTCCCCATGTAACCTGAGCCGGTTTGCAAGGAAGACACCTATTCTCATAAACTCAAGGCTGGAAATACTGCCAAATGTGCCTCCACTGATCACTTTGGTTCAGGTTAAAGACTTGCTCTGTTGCTCATTGTCAGAAAGTAAGATTAAAACCACTTTCATTAAATAATGTAAAACCATAACATGAAAATGGGAGGGGAATATGATATATGGGCACTGTATACTAATGTAATAATTGTCCCTTCAGGCAGCACAGCACAGTCATAACTGCATCATAAATACCACATTCTCACCCTGATTTGATGGTTGATGTCATAGAAATGCTTGTGCCTGCTGCGCTGCACTTTGGTCAGCAGCGACCATCCAGCCCGGGAGTGGCTGGCATTCACATCTGTGTGAAGGTTGCTGCCCAGACTGCGGACTATCTGGGGCTTGTTGAAGATGCGCTTAACAGGAACACTAGAAAGAAAAACAGAAGACTCATCATCATCACCACAAGATTTACCTCTTCATTAACCGAGGCATTAAAGCAGTTATGGGTCTGGACACCCACACATGGCTTCTCAGTTATTCTAAATGATTGGATCTCTTCACAGGCTAAAGTGGAGCATAGTTCTGAGGTCACTTAACTGCATGCAACTTAAAATATGATCAAAAGCTGTAACGTTTGATTGTCCCGGCCTATCAAGTGTAATTACTTATGGTAATTACGTTACCATTGCACCTCCCTGCATTTTTTTGCTACAACCTAATTTTACTGTAAGGGCACACTATTGATATCTTCCTTTGTATTTTTGTAGTATGTATGTGTACGTGGATGTCACATGCCTGTGTGCCTATGTATGTGTATTAGCTATTGGACACCTTAATTTCCTTCGGGATTAATAAAGTATCTATCTATCTATCTATCTATCTATCTATCTATCCATCCATCTATTACAGGAAATGTCAGTCAAGTACAAATCTGTACACGCCCACAGGTGTAATCAGTAAGTGAAAACACTTGTGTGGATGATTCTTGGGTGTGTAGTTGGAGCTTTGAGGTAGATCAGTTAACTGCTACTTCTTTGTAATGGTAATAACGTATAACGGAATGGATGCTTTTCAAGCGTACGTTACCACTGTGTTGAGAGTGAAGTATCTACTCATTTTTGGGACTTGCAAGTGGATAAATTAGCGGTGAACTACACACGAGGCAGCATATCCTTCATCTACAAGTTTGAACAAGACAGCTGGCTGCAGCTGAGATTTTTATACCGTATACTTGCGTAACTTAGCTGTGCCGTATGCGGGGCCCAACGCGCCGCAAGTCAAGCGTGTGTAAACAATGAAACTTAGCTAGCTAATCAGGCTAGCGGCGTTGGTAACGTCAACGTACCAGCAACCAGAGTATCAATTAACTTGCTATTGTTCTAAGTTGCATGTTTACACACGTAATAAACTCAAAACGAGCTAAAGCCTACGTTTAGCTAACGTAACCAAAGTGTAAATAACACAGACCTGGTAATTTGCTAAGTGTTCTCAATTGCAAAACGCATGTATGCATGCGTGCATTTCCTGCAGAGAAACTTTCATTTGAACAACTCCTTCGACTGAACATTTAAAAAGTCTCACCCTTTTCTTTCCATGGTCTTGGCTGTCTTTATTTGTTTGTCTCTAATTCTGGCTTATAAAAGATAAGAAGCCAGCTATCTGACTATTGCTGCAGTCATAATGTTTCACCGAGTCTGGTTTGTTATCGATCCCCGCTGTCTGTCTCCCGTCAGGACCTTCGCAACTGCAGATCACTCCGCCAGCCTTGTAAACACACTGAGCGGAAGACATCCGCCATACGCCTGTAAAATAGTCCGAAAATGACACGCGCCAGGTTTCACGTGATATGTTCACTGCACACTGTCAGAGGTAGAAAGTAACAACTCTAAAACTAAGTATATTTACTCAAGTACCACACTTGAGTACAATTTTGAGGTACTTTTATACCCTAAATCCACTACATTTTAGAGAAATATTGGTACTTTTTAAACGCACATTTATTTGTTGTTACCTTGCACACTGCATGGTAAACATACTGTACGGTAAAATCAACTTAGATAATGAGGTATTTCTATAAGTTAAACTAAGTACAGTAGTAATGCTAGAGTACAGTAGTTTGACAGACCACCTGGACCTGGCTACTTTTAAATGCTGCTTACAGGTTATTCACTAACACCATCAAAGGGTCATTCTGAATGAGTGCTTTTACGTGTGATGTTTAGTACAGTTTGCTGCCTAAAACTATGTACTTTTTAATGTAACTTTATTCCAGGACTAATACTGTTAATCAGGTCACTTTACATTATTTCATTATATTTACTTTGAAGAATCCTTCTACAACTGCACTAAATATATTTGTGGCAATTCTGTAACTTAATGGCAACCTTTAGTTACACCTGTATAAAGTGTAAGCCTTGTACACAGAAACA
Source organism: Zingel zingel (assembly GCA_023566125.1). Classification (NCBI taxonomy): domain Eukaryota; kingdom Metazoa; phylum Chordata; class Actinopteri; order Perciformes; family Percidae; genus Zingel; species Zingel zingel. Next base: position 26,027,124 of record CM042324.1, on the reverse strand, counting down.
TCTTTTATACGGATACAACACAATCAAAATTCAGGACAGGAACAATCATCTCTCCCAAATTTGTCTGCTCATTTAATATGTTGACTGTGTTCTAATGCTTTTAAGATTTGTTTTCATCACATTCACTGATGTCTGTTAACACAGCTTATATTTGTAATATGGTCACCTATGGTCTTTAGGGATATACCAGCTAATCAGAAGCTCAATTCAGGATTAGTAATTACTATATCCTACAGTGATCTGACAAGGTTACATCCGAGCAAACTGTAGCCAAACAGCACTGATGGGGGCTACATTCACAATACAAATACACTTTGATTTGACATGATATTGAATCATTAAATCATTAGAAGTGAAATAATTTTACACAACCACAATATAGGATACGTCTGATCTCACATACTTTACTTCAACAATTAAGAACAATTAAACAATTAAGAGTATGACATGAAGGGAAGATGTTTCCATTTGAGAAGCAGGTTCGACACACAGGAGACTGGTGATTCAAATAAATACCGGACCCCCAAACTAAGTGGGAAAAGAAAAAGAAAAAAAAAGTCCAATTATCATGAGTGTTTTCATATTCCTTCCATCCACGTTTTCACTGGTTGAGGAATGTTGAAATGCCTAACTCCAGTGCCATTCACAGGATGTTGATGGTGAACAGTTTAATGTTGACTGAGCTGCAAGATGAAGATGACAGCTTCCAGTGGCCTGGCACGCAAGGTACAGGCTGCAGCAGTTCTTGTCCATTATTTTAGTCTTTGTGTAAAAAAACAGCACTGACCTGACTGGGGGAAAACAAAGTCATTAGTGTAAACAGTAGAAATGTGGTTTTGCTGTGACAGATAAATCAAAGTCACCATGTTCAGTTATATTTAAGTGGCACTTGAATGCACATCTGTCATTTTGTTCATAAATGATATGCTTTGTTTTTGTTTTAAAAGCACTACCCAAAACTCATTCAACATCCAACACTCTTCGCAAACTTTCTTTGATTTGTGGGTTGAACAACTATCAATTTTGAAATTTCCAAGCGGCAGTAGAGCGGTTGAAGGTTTGAGAGAAAGTCCTGTCTTATTCAAAGCTGATACACATGGTCTTAAAGTAGCCCACTGTCCTGGATTCTGGTATCCTGATGCCTCTAAACTACCTGGCTTATTGTCTCTGAATGTCACTCTTGTTAATTGTTTCCTTAGTCATGAGTCTCCTGGTCCCTGCTGATGAGAAGCATCCCATGTCTTTATTCAAGTGGTTTTTTTAATTACCAGAAGTGGCACTTCGTATTCAAGTACTGTGTTGAACCAGAGTTATTAATATAGTGCAAAAGCACAAACAGACCTTTACCTCTTTTACATAGTTTCATTACATTTAGTTTAACTGGAAAAAATTGTCCGGCAATTTTCCTACTTGGGACATTGTAACATTGTGTCTTCTTCACAACAGTTCCAATGTGAACAAGAGCACGGACATACAAAGCATGCACAAGGTTACAACTTTCTTTGACTCTCAGCTTGTCAACTAGAAAACATGCAGAAGAAATGGTGTCCCTGTGCATGCGGTTATGTCTATATTCTAAGTTATTTCAGAATTAACAACAGTGGCCGTGTTCATTGAAATACATTGAGTATGTCACCCAATGCAAGAGGCTTAAGGCTGTTTTATGCTTCTGCGTCAACTCCACGCTGTAGCTACGGCGTCGTGACCCTTTCGGAGTTCTGCGTCGGGGTTGCTTTATATTGTGGTGCATTGCACTGCCATAACGCCAGGGGGAAGATATGTCTGAGGTTATTTGCGAGGCATCTACCAGACAGTTTATGTTATGTTAGCAAGCAAACTTTAGCACAACTGCCCACAAAGTACTGCTTGCTGGCGAAGTGCTAATTTCAAACCATTACTGACATATAGACACTTTACAAACGGATAACCCCGTCATCATAACCAATATATGTCTGAGTTTATTTGCAAAGCTTATGTCAGTGAACTAGCATGTTGCTACTCCCCACAGAAGGCTGCTTGAAACACCGACTATCAACACACAGGACGAGTTGACCAATCACAGGCCTTGCCGTCTGCGTCGCCTGCAGTAGGTGCAGAAATAACGATGCTGATAACAAAACGTGATAACGTTTCAGCTATCCTTATTCATCACATGCTGTTACACCTCTCTTATTTCTGCCATTTCCTGAGACTAACCTGAGTGCCACTACTCTTCCTTCTTGAATTTGCCGCTGATGTAGGGAACATAATCCAAAATCACTCGCCAGTCTGTGAAGTGGACAAGAGCTACGCCTCCGACTGTGCCCCATACAGTCATAGTTGGGATCCTGTTGAGTAGAGAACATTGTCAAGATTTTACCAATGTCTTTTTCCATTTAACGTGCATATACCCCTAGGACAAACACCTAAGCAAACATCAAGCACCTATTGACTAGTAAATGTCAAAAATGAGCAACTTTTATCTTCATAGTCGATGATTTTGTTTATTGTGTAAAACTATCAATAGACTTGCTGGTTAAAGCTCCACAAACACAAATGTGAAGAGCTGCTTGAGCTCAGTTGGCTTGTTAGACTAAGTTAAGAATTAGGGACATTAATTTGACCTAATACCTGACTCTCGTAGACTAAATAATGAATGGATTAATTATCTTTCTGATTCATCCATAACGAAAATAACAGCTCCAGCCCTTCAGGTGAGCTCAGGGAGTAAGCTAGCTCTCTAACCCCCCACCCTCAGTCACTACACGCTACATTAACACACATCCTGGACTACTAACCCCCCCCCGACCATTGCACATATTATAAATACTGTGAACTTTTTTTCACATGCCCATATCAATATTTTTTTCACATTCTGCTCTAAACCGTACAGCATTCATTCTTTCCCTTACTAAAACAGTTATAGTGTACATATTTATTTTGTTAGTCTTTTTTAAAACATGTTATTGTAATATATAAATATTCTATATTTATGGTCTTGACTGTAGCAGTACTTCGTCATCTTGTTTATTGCCTTTAATATAGGGCTGCAACTAACGATTATTTTCAAAGTCGATTAATCTGTTGATTATTTTCTCGATTAATCGATTAAACGTGGTGAAAAATGTGGATCAGTGTTTCCCAAAGCCCAAGATGACGTCCTCAAATGTCTTGTTTTGTCCAAAACTCAAAGATATTCAGTTTACTGTCACAGAGGAGAGAAGAAACTAGAAGATATTCACATTTAACAAGCTGGAATCAGAGAAATCTTTTTTTTTTTTTATTAAAAAATGACTCAAACATTTAATCGATTATCAAAATAGTTGGTGATTAATTTAATAGTTGACAACTAATCGAATTGATTCATCGTTGCACCTCTACTTTAATATGTGTATTGTATGCACCAAATACACAGGCACATTTATTACAAGAGAAAATTAACTTTGGTAATAAATATGATTCTAACGTTAGGTAACGTTAACCGGTTAGTAGCAGAGACGGTTTAGAACAGGATCTTTGGTAATAGAGAATCGTTGCTTAAACGTATTCAAACTGGGTTATAAAATATATATATGGAAATTAAGTTTGCTATGTGATCATAGAAAATACAACAGCCATTGAGGAAAAAGTAACGCTGACCTTTTTACATCATAATGTTAATTTTAGGCATGTTTAGCCTAATCTTAGCTGACAGGTAACGTTACAGCATGTCCCCAAGCAATGACCTCGGCTAACGTTAAGCTAATGTTAAGCTAAGGACACATCGAGATTATTTAACCGAGATACTGACTTCTTTCCGGGTTTGTTTTTTTTACCACTGGTACGATATAACAAAAAAAAATCTTACCATGATTTGGCAATGGACACATACTTCTGACCGATTACTTTACTGATCATTTTGGCTGAACTATGTCCTCCTAACCCAGGACGTGCAACCATAGACTGTAGAACAACTGAAAAGCTAAGAACTTCCGGTTTTGGTTTGCTGACTACGCGTAGTGCGCATGTGCGTGGACTACTTCCGGTCACTCGAAAAATAAAAGTCGCAGTCCCTCCCTTTCCGGTAGACCAAATATGAACGATAGTGAAAAAATATTTTTTGATCCCGTTTGAATTGAGCCACGGATTACAAATATGATGTTCCTAAAAGACAATTTCTCAGTTTGTCGCACGTCTGTCGTATGACCACTTTTGTGTGAAACCGCTCAGTGAACTACATCTCTCGTCTCACACAAGTTACGTCACCGCTTGATGCTCAACTTGCTCGCTAGCTAACTTAGCTCCATTTCTTGCCTGATAAGTTTTATCAGCAGAGAAGCCTAAGAACGAGCGAGATCATCTAGTAGTGTGAACGTTACATCCCGGGTACGATTCAGCGAGACGTCATCCATGCGACTTTGAAGTGTGTAGTCTTTCTAATTACGTATTTTCAGAGTACTATGCTTCAACAGTTTGACAATAAACGGATACTTTCTTGACATGAACTGACGAACATATGCGTAATCCATGGCTCATTTCAAATAGAATCAAATAATTTGTCTTTCCCCGTTCGCTACCGTTCATATTTTTTCCGAGTAAGGTCCCATGCAGCTCATTTCTGCCCCGCAGCGGACAAATCAAGGTATTGTACTGCTGGCCACTATGAAAATCAACGTTACTGGATTGGCCTGTACTAAATGGGTCAAGTCAATTTCACAAATAAAATACTGAATAGATCGACCACTACCTGGTTGCATTGCAGAAAGGAAAATGCAATTAGTTTTTTTTTAATTTATGGGTTAAAAAAAAAAAAAGACATTGGATAATCGTGGTAGTTGTTATTAAAAATGGCACATTTATTGCTACATTACTGTTATATACACAACAGTTCTCTATATCTACTTTATATATAAAAAATAGGAAACTGGAGGCACTTTGAGGACATAGCCTACATAGATGTTGTCCCCAAACATGAGTGAAGACAGAGAGATTTGTAGCAGTTCATCTGTTGTGGAGGACAGAAAGGGTCTCTTAACAAAGAATATTAGGTGCATGTTTTGATCCTTGGATTCCGCCGACATATCTTTCACGTAAAGAAATAAAAGTATAAGTCTTTAGTAGAGATTTTCATATCACAACAACACCACATTTTTCTGCAGAAAGGTTAGAGTAACTGACAAGAAAATAATGGTTTGGGCTAGTCCGTGGGGCAAGATTTGTGATAAAATGACAGGTAGAAAACCAAATACTGTTACATATCAGTATCAACTTACAATGATTAAGCTGACATATCATACAGCTGTACATACATATCAATGCACATGCCAGTCAAGGACAAAATTATACTTAACAAAATCAGTACATAAAAGATGAAACATTTTAAGCAGTTTTCAGCGTCAAAGTTGAAGACCAGGTTATTAGTCATTTTACATTTAATGACAGACACTGAAGCAATCTGTATCAATGAGTGTACTTCTTCATTTAGATGTGAGACACTGTCAGATGTTACAGAAGTATATATGTTTTTATACATCTGTATTATAAAAAGGTACAACCTATAAATCCTCAAATGCAACATCATCCACCATGTAGCGGAGACGTATTCAGGCACTGGTGAGTAACCATTATCAAAACTCCCAAAGTCAGGAAAATGACTAAGGCCACCCTTTTTGATTCATTTTATGCTTCAGATCCTGACAAAACAGTGAATTATGTTGCAGATTGTGCATACCGCCCCTACTGCCCCTTCCTCAAACTAATCAACAAGCTCAGCGAAGAGCTGGGCATCAGGGAGAGAAGAGGGGGGTGTGCTGAAGAAAAATATTGTTTCATTTAAGAAAAACTGTCGCAAACAAACACCAGAACAATCCAATTACAACTGGTCTGACAGGTTTGTGTTGAAACATGCAGTTTTTTTTTTTTTTTTTTTCAAAAAAAAAAAAGAAAAAAAAAACAAAAAACAAAAGAGAGCATTATCACAACATGTGATGTTACAGAAGTTTGTCATTTCTAAGCACCTGGCACAAAAGAAAACACCTCACTTTGTTCCTGGAATCTAAATTGAGAGTCGTCTTACATTTAAACAATGTAAACAAAAAAAGAAAGAGCATTCCAAATGATATAAACAAAAGTCATACAACTATCTTACAAAGTAAAAAACAAAAACAATACAAAAAGCAATGATAAATCAATTCTACAAAAGGAAGATCCTTACAACAGGCTTTGCAATTGTTCAAAAGGGGAGAAAAAAAAAACAACCAAAAAAAAAAAAACTAAATGCTCAAAACACAGCAACAACCAAAACAAGTCCATTAATGGCAAGTAAATTCTCTACAGGGTAGCAAGTACACTCATGATCCCTTTCAATACCCAATTATTTCTGACTTCTTGCAAAATGTGATTTACCACAATACAAATTGCTTCGAGACTTAACTTTAGTAAGTTCCTAATGCTGTAACAGAGTCTTTAGGTATGATTTGACAGGGGCAGACTGATGGGACACTGGCTGACCACATGGCTGCGTGACAGTCATGATGGTGAAGGAGCCAAGCAGTGAGGATGACATCTGTACACTCCAATCCAATCGGCTGAGATGTGCATCGGCACATTTGATTCAACATCACTGTGGCTCCTGGATTTGTATCGAGTCTTTGCTCATGTTTGTGTCGGTGGAGGGTCTCTCTCTGGCAGTCTTTCTGTTTCACTTGCATTGCAGTGACCATAACAGATGTACAGGACTTAGAGAGGTAAGATTCAGGGATCCACAGTTAAGAATAAACAACAAATTACCCACCACATGTGAGTCAGTGACTGTGGCACCTTTTTAGTCAAAGCAAGAAATAAAAAAAAACAAATACATCTAGAAATACCAGAATACCAACAACAAAAAAGGAGTCGTCTCTCTGATTGCCCAGTTAGTTGCTGGAGGTCTCCAAACCTGCCGCTGTAATTCAGTCATCACAAAAGGAGATAATGATGATGGCTATTTTATCTTAACACTATGCATTAGGCCTCTTTTGGGCACATGTTTAAAATGGGTTTTGTTCAATCATAAGATATAAACCCAGTTGTCCCTCTTTGCCTGTGAAGAATGTAAGACCTGCTTTTCAGATGGGAATGCCAATAATCATCCAACAATACAAATCCTAACTCTGCTCACACAAGCAGTTGATCCAAAAAGTTTCATTTGATCCAAACAAGTTTTGCTCCCAACACGTAAAGCAATTTTTCAAAATGTCTTACAAAAACACGATCATAAGAATGTCCTTATGTCCAATTTCCACTGTCTCCAAACCGGTGTCCTCGGTTCAAAGTGTTGTCATGTTAAGATTAATACATTTTCCCCTCTTTCTGTAAGAGTGTGCTTGTTACTTTTGTATTCATAGTCAGGAATGTGGCCACCTGCTTTGTCAGTAATGAGGTGTGTGTGCGTGTGTGCTTTCCAAAAGTTGATTAACACACACTGAGATGCATGACAATGATAGATTAAGGCCACATGTTCTAAGGGCTGTACAATCAACAGGAACTGGAAGAGAAAGGAGAACAATGAATGAATATCTTTCCACAAAACAGAAACATGCAAATTGTTATTGTCTTGCAGGCACCACAAACCCCACTGTACAAACTCTGTAGACTGACCTGAGAATTACATATGTCCATCTCCTCCTAGACCAGGGTGACCCCCACCAAGCTGCATCTGGGGGTCCACACCGGAAACTTTTTCCTCCTCTCTCCTCTTGAGGCAGGCAGCCTTTGGGTTCAAATTACGCTCTTTGAAAAAAGGACCAACACGTATATTAGAAAACATAAGGGAGCACGTCTTTTTATACCTTAAAGCAGAGTTGTGAACATACAAAAGGTCAACAATAGACAGGGAGAACCGAAAAAGGGAAAAGCCAGACAGGAAAATGAAAAGTAAGATGAAAAATGCAGGCATTTGGCAGAAAAGCAGGGATATACTTCCTCATATTCTCCCTTTCATCTCCATTTTTCAAAGTCATACGAGCAAATAGCGAAGAGAAAGCCAAAGTGAATGCCACACAGTAAGCGAGAACAATATAAGAAGAGATTTTTCTATAGGTGAATGACTGGCAACTTGTCCAGCTATGATAAGAGATGGTTGGTTGTCTATGTGGATCAGACCTTCCTGTATCGGCTGACCTACCTCGCACCTGCTTCTCCAGGCCCATAATGACCTGGACAGCCTGTTGCAGGATGATAAGCTTGGTCTGGGCCTTGTCGCTCTGCAGGTGGACCTGACACATCCTGCCCAGCTCTCTGAAGGCTTCGTTAATGTCACGCACGCGCACCCTCTCCCTAGTGTTGTTAGCCATGCGGCGCTCACGCTCCCTCTGCTCCTTCTCCTCGGCAGTCAGGTTCTCATCGGTCACCGAGACATTGCTGCAGCCAGGAGGAGAAGTGGGGGGTGGAGGGGCTGGTTAACAAACCCAAATCACAGCCCTCGCTGAACCTGGGCTAGACGTTCTCACTAAAACTGGGTTTTTCACCTATAATATTACTTTTAACTTAGTATTTTTCCTCTTCAGAATCACCCAAGAGGAGACCAGTGGAAATGCTGAAGAAGATACCAGTGGAGTGGGCTGTGTTGTAAGAGAGGGAGCGGAGGGGTGGGAACAGTTTTCAGGATCTACAGTATGCAAACAATACATCTTTTTAAAATTATGGATGTTATCTCAATGAGTCACAACTTTAAGTGTTGTGGGTTGAGTAAGCGCAACCCTAAATGATTCAAGCCAAGAACAAATATATTGGAGATCAAGATACAGTCAACCTGAGCGACCGGGTCTAATTAATCCATCCTGAAGTCTAACCAACAAACAATTTCTTTTGGTCACTGAGGTCCAGGATGGAAGTTGAGGGGATATGGTGACTGTCCAGCAGAATGAGGGGAGTTATGAGGAGGGAGAGAGAAAGGGAGAGAGAGGAAGCAACACCTTCTGCCAACATAAAAAGAGCCACAGAGAAAAAGCCAAGGGGAGAGGCTGAGGGCATTGTGTTAAATACATCAGCAATAGGAGATGTATTTATCTGAATATGAGGAAGGGGTGGTCACTGTTGATATCTGTAAAAAGAAAATGACAAGAGGACAGGGGAGTGAATGGAGAAACAATAAGTTTTTTTGTGAAAAAAAGGTGGCAAAATTAAAGGGTTAATGGTTGAAAGGCTGGGACATGCAACACAGAGAACTGCAACAAAGCTGAAGACAGGTTAATACACATGACGACAGCACTGCTTTCATGCTAACCAGAGTGCCAGTGTATAGACAGGTACACTATGTTTGGAAGGTTTAAAAAGACATTATAATGCTGAACTACCATTGAAATTAAAATTACTTTATAGTTTACTAAAAGCTTAATGAGGCAACAGTGGAAAAAGCAAATGAGCACACAAAAAGATGTGTTAATACAGTGGAAGGGCGAGGCAGAGAGACATGTAAGCCTTTTCACAGCGGAAACAGACGGACAATTATAAGACAAGGCAACACATACTGTATCAGAACAAACAGCAGTCCTGTATGTGTTACCAGAGGACGAAAACCACAGAAGATGAACTAGAGAATGGGCATGTCTTAAAAACAGTCACACAGCTTCATTTCCTTATCCCATATCCTTACTTTGATGATAAATTTCAGGATGGACTGCAAAAATGGCTTTAACTCCCATTATTCCTGCTTAATACCAGCGTTAATACCACCACAAGTGGAGTCAAATGAATTGCCATAAGTCACTTTAAAAAGATCTAATATGACTAGCAGCACATCAGTCAGGAGCGGTGGAATTGAAGCCATGTGGGAGTTTTTTGTAAAGAGGCCCTTCCCCTCCTTTTCCTTTCTCCCTGGACACCCACTGACCTCGAACTTGCTGCTCCAGGTTGAGTATAACGTTAACGGCCTGTTGCAGTACGATCAATTTGGTCTGCGGTTTCTCGTGGCTCAGATGGAGCTGACACATGCGGCCCAGCTCCTTAAAAGCCTCGTTGATGTCCCGCACACGTAGCCGTTCACGGGTGTTGTTTGCCTGCCTCCTCACTTTCTCCCGCTCAGCCTTTACCTCCACTGGTAGATCTTCATCGTCTTCCTCATCATCCAGACTAGCCAATGGCAGATGAGGAGGGAATGAAACAACAGCATGGGTACAGTTCACTGATAATAACTTCCCAATTATGGTGTGCATTACATTTTCCCAATGATGTCAACATCACGTGGAAAGGGATACAATTCCAGAGTAACTCAATGATGATTACAAACACTGCTACAAATGTGGGTCACATTAGGGTTTGGCTCGAGCAATCGGTCAGTTTTTGACCAAATAGTACCAGGAATAATGGACCCCCAGGAACTAAAGTCAGGAACAGAATCAGGAACTTAAAGCTTCCCCCACATCTAAAGAACCATAAAGATTAAAAGGTGCTATACACAACATTCAGCACATTAATATAGCAGCAAACAACTAATTGCTATGTAAAGACATAGTGGACTAATGGTGTCCTGAGCAGAGAATGAAGTCACATTCCTTCTGTGTTTGTTGTAATCAGAGCTTCTCTGTTCTTTGTTTTGGTAGCTGGGCCAGCCGCAAATGCATGTTTGTGCATGTGATTGCGATGCATGTGTGTGGCCAATGCACCAATTTGTTTTGGTCTGAGATGTTAGTGCTCCAGTGCAACATCTAGTGGTTCTGAATGTCGTATATAGAACTTTTAAGTAAATGACAATGATAAAAAAGATTAAAAAGTAACAACTTTGTGTGAGATGCAACGTCTGAACTCCAGCACAGCCAAGAAACCAACTGTACTTAGTTCTTGTGGTCGAAATGTTGGTAAAGAATAAAGAGAACATATTCCAAACAGGAAAAAAACTGCATCAACAATGTGGAAGAGCAGCGAAGATGAAACTCGCTGACAAACAATAGCGTGTGAGATAATGTGATCAACAACTGTAGCAGTGTTTATAATTGTGATTTTATTACTTTCAAATTGAAGTCCCATTTAATGAAGTGTTGATCTGGTTTAAACTGTGTAAACCAAATTTTCTTCTAATCATTGGCTCTGAAATTATCTTTTGCTGACTAGATTAGGGCATTTTCTGTTCATTAACCTTTAGATTTGATACTGATGTTAACCCTGTAAGGATGTCAGATTTAGAAAAAGAGTTTGTCTTTTTACTCAGTGATAACTTCTTGGCTGTAGATTCAGATTTTTTAACTCTACTGCATTAAAAATTAAAATGGGATATGGTATTGTGGTTATACAGTTTTTTCCTTAATCCTCCATTTTCACTTTTTTTGAAGTGCTCATATTATGCTTTTTCCCTTTTCTTTATTGTGAGATATATATATATATATATATATATATATATATATATATATATATATATATATATACACACACACATATATACATACACACACACACACACACATATTTTTTGTGCATGTTATAGGTTTATAAAGTGAAAAAGCCCAAAGTCCACCCCAAAGGAACTTACCATCTCCAACAGAAAACACTGTTCACAACAACAGCTCTATTGTAGTCCAGCCTTTACTTCCGTGATGAACGTGCGTTATTTTGTAACACACGTTATAATGCTCGCCTAGCTGCTAGCGTGGCACGCCCTCATACTCTGCTTCTGACTGGCTAGTAGTCCTTACCTAGGTACTGTCAGGGCACGCCCTCATACTCTGCTTCTGACTGGCTAGTAGTCCTTACCTAGCTACTGCTGTAAACCTATTCTGATATAACCTCTAAATACAATTATGAACCTGAAAATGAGCATAATATGAGCACTTTAAGTCAAATGACAGCTCCAACTAGTGAGGTATCCTACTTAACAGATGATGAATCTTTTAACATTATACAGTAAAAGCACCTTTAGAAACAACAATACATTTATAACGGGCCATCCTCTCTTACCACGCAAGAAAAGGGGCACAACTTAAGTCGTTTTGTAATTAAATTTTTAATTTTTTTTTTTTTTAAATTTGTATTCATTATTAAGACTAGTGCCCATAAGTTTATGATTGAATTAAATAAGAAATGAATGACTAGAAATCATCATTTCTAGAAGGTTGAAAGACCATTTCCTGACACATATTATACTTAAACCACAGCAGCATTATTTGCCATGAAATATCATGCAGTGATGGAGTATAAATATTGTGTGAAAAAAAGGTTTTAGACACCTTGTTCCCAGGCGGGCCTTCGCGTCTTTTTTCTCGTCCTCTGACCTGTCGGTGATGGAGCAGTTTTCATCGTCCTCCTTGTCCTCTCGTTTGATATCAGAGCCACTGGAGCGATTTAGGCTACCGGACAGGGCTGCACAGAGAGTTCAGAAACAAGGATACTGAATGAGATACATAAAGAACTAAAAAAAAAATTACTTAAAGTGGCAATATTGAAGACTTTCATCTATCGCCGAATGAGGTAACACAATGGCCCACTGATGTATGTATTGCAATATTTATATATTTGCAGTATTACAAACTCGTAACATTCCCTATAAAAAAAGTTTTGTTTTTTTAAAAGTTACTGCTAATGCAAACCGAACATTTTATAGAGTTGCGGGCTGCACACCTCCAACTTCTCAGCGAGGTAACCAACTACTTTCACTTTCACAGACTCAGGTGTGATCAGGTACATAAAATCACATCACAGTGGAATGGAACTAGGCTATTATTATTATTATCATTAAAAAGACAATAGTTTGTTTTATTCTAGGACCTTTAGTATTAAACCGCTTTTGCTGTTACCACCAGTAAATAGGGTGTCACCAAATCAGAGCTGAAATCTTAAGGATTGCCACAATCAAGGATTTGACAGCCAATGATGGCAAAGTATTAACACCCTTTCTGACATTAAAAAATAAATAGAGGAGTAGAGAGCAACAGAAAGTCTTACCGGTAAAACCTTCAGGCTGAGAGCCTGGCTGGACAGATGCGGGGCCATGATGACCATGCATAAGTCCTCCACTAGAGGGCAGACCAGGAGAGTCCTCATGGTGACCGGACAGCTTCAGGAAAACAATTTATAACAGTGTTTCATGGATCTTGTTAGAAGTTTGTTGTACTAGCATGGAAGCAAAAACCAGGTATACCACTCTCTATAATTTTTTAATATCAAACTTCATTCAGTCATTTGTGGATGGATAGATTTCCTGTTCTGCCATTTATTCATCTCACCAGTCCAGGCAGGCGACTGGCCAATCCAAGTGCTGCACTGGTGAAGGCTGGAGGCAACCCTAAGCTAGACGAGAGCAGACTCTGCATCTCAGCCAGTCCTGGCCCTCCTTGTCCGCTAGCGTGACGCTGAAGAACATTGATGGCTTCGTCCAGACGGTCCTCCATTTTACTTGGCTACAGAGAAGAATGGACAGTGAGACAGCAATAGATGATGCATTAATGACAGTGAATGTAGCATCCTGTTATTGCTACTGTAATGTACTTTTACTTACTTAAACAATCTTTTGTTGCATCTCTACTATCAAAAAGAAAAGACATGTTGACTCACCATGGATTGAATTCCACCCTCAAAGTTGGGAGAAGGTGTGGCCTGGCCAGAGGACCGAGTCCACTGGGATGCAGAGCCTACAAAAAAAGAAGATCATTAGATTTTGCTAGGTACATTTGCCCTCATTTACTGAGCTCAGCTGAGCTTATGCTCTAAACTGCCTCCAATCAGTAGCGGATGTTTGATGATGCTACATTTTAAGGCTGGACAATTTAAGAAGAAGAATGCATTTTATTTATCCCGTGTGGGGAAATTCACAATTTAGTTAATGTTAGTACAGTTGCACACACAGGCCTGAATTACAAAACAAAATTATATACAATGCAAATTATTGTTCATTTTTGAAAGTTTTTTTCAAAAAGTCTTAACATGATTATTAGCAAATATAAACCCCCCACTGCTTACTAAGGTAGTCACTAAGGTAGCCATCCACAGATACAGTTAATCCTGAGGATTATGTATGTTTAACATTACAACATGATTTATAAAATCATGCCAACAATTATTAGGCTATTTGAATAGCTTGGTATTCTATCAAAAAAAAAAAAAGTATGTATAAAGGCTTTAGGCCGCCCTACATGTTATTGTAGACCCAGTTTAATATGCAACTTCATTTTATACAATATATGTAGTAGGGGGTCCCTGCTCCATCTCTCTTTCAGTTGGGGTCCTTGGCCTAAAAAAATGTTGAAGACCCCTGTACTAGACTGTTCTATCATTTGCCTTTACCCACTTAGTCAATATAGCCACATTATTGGTGATTATTTATAAAAAATCTCATTGTGAAAGCACCAATAGTCAACCCTACAATACTGTTGTAATATCGATATCAAGGCATTTGGTCAAAAATATTGTGATATTTGATTTTCTCCCCAGCCCAACTCCATTTATATCCAAATAGATATTAATTTTTTTGTTTGCTCCTGTGTTCCCAGAGAGATGTGAGTGCTGGGTTTGTCAACAAGAAGCACTCCTGGAAATAAGCTTCTCATGTCTCACTAACAAACACTACAGAGTAGATGACTGATGCAACTGGGGCTTGAGCTTAGGCCTTGATGGTGAATAATGGTCTCCCTACACGGTCGTATTTTGTGAGTCAATTTGGTCAATAGGATGCATGTTCAATCACCGTCACTATAACTTTTATGCCCATGTTTTGTTGTTTTAAGGCAACCACGTGCAGAAGAAAGATTAGGATTAGTTTTTATAGTTTCTAAAGATTCTGCTCACATTATTGTGTTGAACATGAAACACTGGATAACAGAAATTGTGTGTTTCATTGCACATTTTTAACCTGTAAAATATGATAATAGTATAATAGTATATACAGCAGATATATAACATCAATTTGTCGTCCATATTTGGCCAAAGTATGAATCAAATCTACAATTTAAAAAAAAATGTTTTCCTTATTTCAACCTTTATTGGGATTACGATTATCATCTTCGCCCACCTTTTTTCTTTTCTCACCTTGTGCAGCAGCAGCAGCATTTGATGTATGAAGGGTGTGATGAGCTCACTCATGGAGTCAGTGCAGAGACAAATTGGGAAGTGACCCCATTTTACGGCATTTTCCCTTCCTCTCTTAAGTTATATTTGGAGTGTGTGTGTGTGTGTGTGTGTGTGTGTGTGTGTGTGTGTAAGATCAAGTTAAGCTGTGGATGGTGTAGCATGAGTTACATTTACAGTATGCACAGATAAAAATGTCATTGTCTGCCATTTTCAGAATTGATGCAAGGTTTAAAAATAGAAAGAAATTTAAACAAAAATATGGACATAATACTGACACAAGTATATTTGAATCTTGGAAAGATTTCAGTTAATAGGTGAGACATGTCATACAACTAGCTTACTGCTAAATCAGATGACCAAAATGTCATGATAGTCTTAAATACCAAACTTATTTCTGTTTGTTTGTTCAGTGCCAGCACAAGAAATAAACTCACTGGTGACACAGGTGATGAAAACAAAAGAAAACAATCAGGTTTATTTAAATGTTGTAAACCAAATCAGATTTATCAAGGGTGACCCTAAACTGTGCTAGACTCAGACATGCTCTTACTTAAGATAATGCTGTGGAGACATTTGGAGAGGTTTGTAGCTTTACTACTATCACTATTACTTGCCAAATACACAATTTCAATAGTTTGTAAATGTTTTCTATGATTGCCCTGCGGCTTGTCAGCTAAGATGATCGCTAGTCATCATTTCTAATTTAAATTGGAAGTATTAAATAAGTCCAACTGATGGTAATATAGTTTCAAGCCCTTACAGTCACCCATGTAATGTATTTTAAGTGATATGTTTCAATGACAATATTGATACATATCGTGAAGGAATTTGCACGCGAGAAAGATCAATCAATACAAATTTGTTTTACTTCTACCTTTAACCCAATAGATGGAGCAACATTGTCAATAAGAACCATTCAGGCTTAGTCAGGATGACAACAATTTGCATTTTTAAAGATTTTAACATTTTTATCATCTCCTTACACATCGGGAAAGACTCTGTGTTGAACCAACATGACAGCCAGCTCACCTCAAGGCCTCAGGAAAAACTAACTAGAGCTATTTCCTCACCTGATACAGCCTGGGGAGAGCCAGAGGGAGTAGACGGAGACGGAGGGAAGGTGTTACTGTGTGGGTCTGAAGGATAGATCTGGAAAGAAGAATTTGTTTTTAACTAAATGAAATGCAACTTATTCCTTTACATTTCTTATGTTATATTTGAAGTTGTGTGTGAGAGAATTGCCTATAAAATGTATTTTATTATTACTTACAGATGCCAGGGCTTTTCCAATCTCATCACCTGAACTTCCAGGTACTGCTCGATTGGCTTTTGAGGAAGAAAAAAGCTTTTCAATTAGATCCTATGCTCAATAAATAATTAGCTATGTGACAATATTGCATGAATGTATTTGTTATTCTGATGTGTATAATGTTTTTATTTTTATTTTGAGCTGCTGTAGCACAGGAATTTCCCTAGAGTGGGATTAATAAAGTATATATTATCTTATGAAAACATAAGGAGCACTTTTCACAAAGAAAAGAGCACACAATTAGATCCTAGGCTCAATAAATAATTAGCTATGTGACAATATTGCATGAAAACATAAGGAGCACTTCTCACAAAAAAAGAGCACACATTAAAGGGTTTACCCATAATGGAGTCAGCCATAGGGGGTGTGTGGCTGGGGACTCCGAAGCTGCTGGGGCCAGAGTGGGGGCCAGAGTGGAAGCCAGCAGGATGAGCCCCATTCACCTCACTGCCATGCATGGGGTAGTTTTGGGGAGAGAGGGGCAGTGGCTGCCGTTTCTGGGAAGCAAAGACAGCCAATGATTTCAATGCACAATTAAAAAGAAGCCCTCAATGATGCATTAGTCAAAAAAGTGTCTACGACCTCATCATGCTTCATAGAAAAACAAAATCAAAGTGTGAAGGCACAACTCACCAGTCTGTCTTGGGGGTTGATGGCAGTGAAGGGAGCAGGCTGGCCCAGATGGGGGGAGTTGCCCAGCATGGCAGAATAACCAGGCTGAACCATCGACCTGGCAGTGCCCCATGGATCAGAGGGTGGGTGGAGGCCTTCTGTCAGGGGGCATCCAGTGGAGGAGGAAGGAGCAGGAAGGGCAAGGGATAACCAGCCACGGGAGATGAGAAGACAATGAAGGCCACATATGAGACATGTCACATTACTGTGATGACTTCATTCAACTGTGATGCACTATTCAGCACATAGGCACCACAGGGTGTTAACTGGCATACGGCTACAGCACATAGGCCCTGGTCACACCTGGCATTAACATCGGTCCTGAGTGATCTGATCAAAAGTGGACAAGTACAGGTCTAAAAAGGCACACAGGACACATTGAAATCAGATTACTCAGACCACATTTGGAGGTGGTCTGGTCCGCGAATGGCCACATTCTTTTAGCAGCGTGTGCGTGTATGTGTCCTGGGCCACACTGAAGGACTGCCCACTCAACTGTAAGCGGAACTACTGTACGTACTCATTCACTGCCTTTGTCCACAACGTCTGAGCTAGAAATAGGTCTGGGAGTTGTAGTTTCATTTTTTAAAACAATTGCAGATTAAAATATATCTGTTCATGGATGGGTTAATCCATTACAGTTTCATCCACATTCCATTTCTTCATGTCATTCTGATAAAAAAAAATCGCTTCAGTTTCCCCCACATAATTACGTTTTCTTGATTCGATTTGTATTGGTAGCTAGCTAGGTAGTTGACCATGTAGAGAGCAAGCAAGCTAACATTAACCACTCAGCTAAAACTACAATATCACAATATAGTTCACATCAGTGTCACTTTTTGGATGTTTTTAGCACCGGGGGAAAGGGTTTGTTGTAACATAACTCAACACCGCTGAGAGACTGACTTTGCGGCTGGGACTGGCCGCCGAGTATCTCCGTGGCCGAGCCGTGGCCACAGATATGACGGCCTACTTAAATGGGATGGCTGCCAGGTGTTGCTGCCGGACTCTCCCCGCCTTCACCTTTTGTCCGCAGGACAGTCACCATTTGTCGGTCAACTTAACTGTAAAGAGGATCGCTAAACGCTTAAGGGGGGAGAATTTCAGCACAACACCACGGCCAGCCAGACTTGGACGCATGGGGCGATATGGTCCGTTTCCCTGACGGAACATAACATTTTCTGTTACTGCTGTTAGCATCTTTATCACCCAGTGCTCGAGTTTGTGCTGGCTGGGTTCGGATTGCTGAAATTAATAATAATAATGGCTGGCTGCTGGCTAAATGTGGATGTGTCGTGTCCCCGGGGCTGTTGTTCAGGTGTGTCATCCCGACTGAAGTCCTAACTATCCTAAATTTATCAAATTATTTTCTCAATTCTGAAAGTTTTAATGTCTTTCTATTTTTCTTATGATGGTGTCGTTTCTTTTCTGTGTTGTTTTGTTTTTGTCTTCGTAATTTGACTCAATGTCATTTTAATGAGGGCTGCCCCTCAATGATCTCCTGAGAAAAAAAAAACAAAAAAAAAAAAAAACACACATTTGGAAACGCATTTTAATGCATAGTGTGAATGGACTAGAGCTGTCCACTTGTAATCGCAGACGCATGTAAATGCCAGGTCTGAACATCCTCTTAGGTTCATCCGGACTTCCATAAAGACATTATGGGGAGCTGATTTAACAACCATACTAGCTATAAAAAGGAATATTTCAGGTCATTATTATCTTTATAGTTGTCTGATACATTTACCCACATTAACAACAAGTGTCTCGGTCACATTGAACTTTTCAACCCAATTCAATGAACAAGGTGAAGCTCTTGTTGCAACTGACCTTGCATGTAATAATGTTGGTAGACATTTCCTGCCTTGGAGGCCGGGTACCCAGCATTGTCCCTGTTAAAATCCTCTCCTGAGGCTGATGCATAAACCTAAAAAGGATACACAGAAGAAACATGAGGGAAACTGTTCAGCTCAGTGCTTATAGACTTTGTCACAAATCACTATATTACTGTAAACAAACTATATGGTTTATCTAACTTGTTGCATGAACGACGTGCAGAAGATACTGCATATAGCATATTTGTTCTGAGATACTCATAAGAAAGCTATAAGAGCTTCATTGTGCTTTGTGCTCAGGAGGGTGACTACAAATTATTTTCCCCATAAACTAGTATTTAGGCCTGAGTTTAAGTTTAAAAAAAAAAAAAAAGAAAAAAAAAAAAGAAAGATATATGCATTAAATACCTGATTAAACACAGCTCTTAAAAGTATGTGTTCCTTACTAAGCTATCTATTTTTACGATCTGGATTTGCTACTTAATTCAATAAACAGGCTGTTGCAACATTTCTGCAGACTGTAGCGCTGAGCATTATGTATCAAATATGCAGTGTCAGTAATTTTATTGGGCTATGTCTGTAGGGCTTTAACATTTTATCCTGTTAAAAAGAACCTCACTGAATGGTTTACAGATACATAATTCACACTCTTTAACACAGTGAGATGTGACCACACAATGGGAAATGCAGTGGGATTTGGTGCATGGTATAATGGGTATTAAGGAACCAATGTTCTGAACCACTTTAGCATTCTCAATCAAGACTATTCTAGATGTAAGCAAGTTTCAAACTGTGTCTGCAAAACTCAAATCCAAATGGACTGAAGTTTTCTTCTGTAATTTGATTAAACAGAGAGAAAAAGGAGAGGAAAAAGAGGGGAGAGGAGAAGAGGGAACGGAGAGATGCACTCCTAATTACTGAACCATCTGCCGAATCCTGGATGGCAGCCAACTCCACTGGCAGCTGGGATAGAGGGATGGGGGAGGGAAAGAGAGAAAGGGGAGGGAGGCGGCGGGAAGGAGAGGGTGTGGGGAATAGAGGAGGGGGAGGGGGAAGCAAGAAACAGAGAAGAGGAGGAAATAGGGTGCCCAGAGAGCGAGAGTGGGAGGGAAAAAAATGAGGTGGAGTAAGAACCATCAAACCCCAGTATGAATTCCCTTCAGTAATCTAACGGGTATACTTGGCAGAGGGGAAGAAATGTGGCCATAAAGTAAAGGGCCTTCAAACACAACACACTATAAATACATGCTGCAAATGAGTGACTGGTTGAATGAGTGGCTTCCCCCACCCCCCTTTCCTTTTTTTTTTCTTCGGTGGTGCAGATACACAGCTGTAAGAGCTGGATATCCTGTATTGCAGCTATTCTCCTGCTTTGCAAGCCAAGGAGAGGCTTCAGATGCCGAATGGAATGTGAAAACGGGCGTAAAACATGACAACATGAGCTCCCATTGACTGACTGCAAGGGCTGAGATATAGTTCAGGGTTGCAATGTTTGTGGATGCTAGTACTCACAGAGGAGGGTAGGCCAGGGGGCACCTTCCTGATCTTTTTAGGCTGTGGTCCTGAGGGGAGGAAGACGGAGGGAAATCACATAAGCATTCACACAAAAGATCTTAACTTATTGCAGAAGTGACTATAGAACCACCAATGTAGGGATTCACTTCTGAAGTCCTGCTAAACCAATCTATGCATCTGTCTTGTGACCACTCATTAATGCATAACCGAAAGTTATTCTAGTATGAAGATATTTAATAATTTTCCTCATTGAGAACTCACAGTGATTTAACTTTCTTTAACTAAGCAGAAGTGAGATTTCTGAAACACTTTTTAAAACCTCAGCAGGAGAAGTGATGATATACACAGAAATACATATAAATCAGAACAAAAATAACTTTTTTCTGGAATGAAATCTCATCACTGTACTTCAAACTATCCATCACAATCTTACCAATAGGCTCCTGTGAGGGTCTCCGGCGAGGGTTGCTTCCCTCATAGGAGGAATAAAACTGGGAGTTGGACTTCAGGCCAGACGGGGAGAGGGCATCGGGACTGGGCATGGGCATCTCACTGGGCATAAAGCCCGGCTAGAGATGGTTGGGAAAAAAAGGACAAGCTCATGTAGTGTAAAAGGAAATCATTATGATACTAAATTCTGATAATATGGGAAAAGAAAACTGACTAAGGGAAGGAATTTCACTAAAAGAGCATTAAGGGTTGATACTTCTGACTGAGTTACCTGTGTTGTGAATGACGAGTAAGGTCCTCGCTCAGCCTTTCCTGTTAGGAGATAGGAATATAAAATCAGGTCATGATTGTGAAAATTGGGCTTTTATGTCAATATTAAATCACAATCTGGCTATTCCCCTGTCTCCATTTGGGTGCCTCCCATCTGCTGTGTGAGTGTATATGATGATGTGTGGTATTTATGGCTGTGGACAGCAAAACAACAACAAATTGGCCCATTATAAATGGTCCAGGGGCAATTGTGCCAAACCTCTGTCCCCTCCCGACAGTTAAACAGAAGAGAGCTATAGGCTACCGTAGTCCCAAGGGAGAGTCTTGTTTGTGCATGGGTGCCCTTTACACCCCGCACCCCCTCCTGCCCTGAACACACAAACTGCAACAACAACAACACAAGAAAAAACCCCTCCTCCACATCCTCCCTGATTACCCTGCTCCCTTCATCTATTGCCACCTAAGCATACATATGGCTTGCCCTAAAGTGGTACATTAGTATCTAACTTATGAAACAACTAATTGTGTTGGCTTAGTCACACAGTCCATCCATTGATATAAACTTGTGCATATTAATCAGCATGTTCTTCTGTTATGAAGTCCTAATATTAGCAAAGATGGCCCCAAATGTCCCCAATTCTCTTTGTTTAAAAAAAAAAAAAAAAGGATGATGTGAATGTTGTGCTTTCTATGCTTCAACATTTAAGTTTAATTTACCAACTTACTTACCAACAATCCCTGATCCATACATGGGGGCAGAGGCAATGCCCTCTTGCTCACCGTAAAGGCCTTGTTCCCCATAACCCTGAGGGAAAGACAGCAGAGACACTCGGGATATAAAAATAGATAAATAAATAAAAACAATGAAAGCCCATTATTAAACACCCCTTTCACACCAAAGCTGCTATGTAAGAAAATAAACTGTTCATGTGAATGAGTCAACAAAGATTATCCAACTGGGCTCTCAGACCATGTGCCAGACCTAGTTTTCAGACAGGTCTGACACTGCTCTGTTTTGGGATGAATGGGTAATTATGAGATTCTTCAGCAGCTACAGGGTTACTATATCCATAAATCATACATACCTCATTTTGAATTTTGGGTCTCTTTTATGTAAAAGTTTGCGTGGAAATTAGGTAAAAAATGTGGACAGGTTGGTCAAAATGGTCCATTATGCATAAGGTGTACAAATAAAGCAAATATATCCTGGTAGATCAGTACAGTGGGATCTGCACAATTCCTAATGTCTAATCAACCCAAGTTACCCCTGATACCCTGTTCTAGCTATCTGGGAAGCAATGATCTGGCCTTGTTAGTACCAATCTTAAAACTCAGAATATCTGGTAATTTGAGTGGTTTAGAGATAAGATCTTAACCCTTAACCCTGCTCCAGTAACGGCAAACCAGTTTGATATTAGTATGAAATCGGACGGTAACATTAAGGTTTTTTTGAGCTAACAAGTAGACTCACAACACCCAGTGAGATGCAAACCGACAATCTATGAGATGTACTGAGATTAAAGGGGCAGCCTAATGCTTGTGACAGAGCTCCCTCTAGAAAGACAATCTTCATAATATTGTGTAAAGTCTGATGCACCATTATTTTATCGTTCATTGTGAATATGTTTATGCTGTTGTTCATAGATCATGTGTCAAATGTCTGTGTGTAATCCATCTCAATTTCTAGTAATCGCCTCAAGTCGGAGCCTGGTCTTAGCAGTCAATTGTATTAAACTAAAGGTGTGGAACCAGGTGATAACTTACTATTTACCTATGACCAGAATGGTGCTGTATCAGTGGTCAAATGCAGGTTGAAAACTTTATTATCCCATATTATACATTGCGTTTTTGTGTCAAAGCGGTATAAATGACATGATCACCCAAACTTGTGTTTTGCATAACATCTACAAGGCCATATTCTATGTAGTAAGTGAGGATAAACCGTACCCTTCCCTGGTTGAAAGATGGACTGTTCTGTTCTCCTGGGCCCCAGGGACTGGACCCACTCCTCTCATCTATACCTGTAAGACGAAGAACTGGGTTAGGCCTAGTAACCACAAAAAAGGCAGACACATTGTTAACAGGGATTTGCTCTTAGGCTTTGCAAAACTAAGTCTAAGTCCAACTTCAGAGAATGATGAAGTTAACCTGCTTTGATACGGTTTTTTTTCAGGCTGCTCAAAGTAACCTCAATTGAAGAGCTTCAGTTCACAGCTCACACAGAGATAGCATAGTGACAGCGCTGTCACATAGTGTGGATATGAGCTGTAGGAAGTTTGAATAATTAACACCCATGAGTATGAGGCTCCCAGAATCATCTCAACATTCTTCATTCTCCCACTCCACTCCTTTACATTTTCCATGGCAACAGTCATTCGTTCTTCATCTATTCTCTCACATTTGGACTACACCTTCACCTTAACACAGACGAGTGCTCAAGGTCTCAATCTAACATAGTTGACACACCTTATCCCTGGCCAGAGTACTCCAGCTTTCAGAGAGGTGAGAGTGTTTGAAAGGAGTGATTTAAAAGATTGGTGAAGCAGAAATTCCTGTCCGTCCCCTTTCTCTCAATCTCCTCTTGTAGCGCAACACAGCATCTCTGGGGAAAAGCTGAAGCTTAATTGCGTACTGATTTGCATAATTGTGCATATTAATGAAGCTCAGCGCTATGAATATTCATATTTTTTGTTTTGTTGTCTAATTAAAAAGCAGAGAGGGGAGAGGGGAGTGGGGTAGAGGCGGGCTAGAATCATGACAGGATCAGCAGTAGAACAGACTGATGGGTCCACAGCGCTGAGAGCTGCTAGATTGCCGTGACAACTGTGATCTATACACACGACACCAGCAGAATAAGAGATGAAGGAGACAATGTCTTGTCCCCTCTCTATGGCTGCCTGTCACTCTCCACGTCTATCAAAGACAATAAAGAAAAGGCATGAACCATTCGGGTCCACTGTAAGTCATCAGAACCCAAGCTCAAGACAAGAAAAGGCTCCAATTCAATGTTTTGTGTTCGAGACTGCGTTACACTTTTCCTGACAGTTTTGTTATCAATACTGAATTTAAGTTGCAGTGTCAAACAACGTATGGCAAAATAAATAATATGCGGAACAAGCTTTTATTTTTGGGGCCACATTTCATCTTTCACACACCTACATTATTACCATGTATTCGGAACCATGTAGCATATCAGAACAGTCTGGAGAAAAAAAAAAAAAAAGATGCAAAGCTAATTAGCGAGACACGAACATGTGGTATTTTTGGCCTCTTTAGAAGAACTGAGGATTGTAAGGCAGTAGAAAAAGAAACCTGAAAAGTCACCTTTCATTCCACAAACAGCAGGGTGCATATAGCACTTTGCAGAAAAGTAGCACACACCTTCTTGTATAAGAATACTGTTTTCAAGGCACGCAAGTGTAGGATTAACAGGTGTTATGTATAAATTCAGGAACAAATTTAATGGAATGAATTATTTGTGTGGAGGATATTCTGTGAGGATTAACGTAAATATTTACAACTAAAGGAATTAAATTATGGGATAACTATTTAAGAAACTAGTGGCAATAAGATAACTAAGAGGCAGTAAAGAGCAATTTAAATTAATGTAAAACCCACATATTCTAATTAACTGAGTTGATGTTAAGCAAATAAACAAAACTTAAGTGGAAATTTCAGCTTGTTTTCAGAATTGCTTCCATGAATCCTGACAACTCTATATAATGAAGCTAAACAATAAAAACCGAAAGCAAAGTTATACAGGGGGAGGTTCTATTATTGTGGTCAATAGTATTGTGTACTTGTATTAATGTACCGGAATAATAACAGCTACACACAAATCTATTGTGGTTTCAACCAAAGGAGTCAAACATAAAAAATAACCTGCAAACTAATGCATAAGAACATAATAGATCTGGATCACCTTGACAGTGTTATAATACATACAGGTCTATACATTAAATGCCACCACAGTGATGTCCCCTTGTCTGAGAGACTGCCTCAATGTGTGTGAACACACATTGGGAAAATTAACAATAGGCTCAAGTTTTAATGCGACTTTACGCCAACTTAACAGTGTTGTTGCTTTGGTGACTTTTAAGACCCCTTTGATACTTTTATTTCACAGAAGATCCTAGAAATGAATCTCGGTAGAGTGGTGGCACTTCAGATGGCCGCGTATCAGCTAGGTTTAATCAGGTAACTGCCTGCAAAGTATTTATGTAAGTGAGGGCATATGTGAAAATGGCATAGTTTACTTGTTATGGTCATTTTGCATATCTTATTGATGCGGTTCAGAAAACTAGGCTTGCCTGGTTTTCTTCTCCAAATTCCAACGTGTAAAGCCATCTTTAAGTTGTTTTCTTGAGTTTTGCTTGTGTGATTCTTGTTGTGACATTTCAGGTGGTTGGATAAATATGCCTCCATACTCTTGAAACGCTTGAAAAGTAACTACTTTTAACATCATCGACACCCCTCCCTATAAGGACAGCATTATTACATTTTAAAACTATTACTACACTACTTAGGCGGACTACCCGGACTGGGGAAGAGAGAAAAATGAAGAAAAGGGTGAGTAACATCAGACAAATTCTCTGGTGAACCCCAATGCACTTTTCCTCCCAGCATGCAACGCCCCTTTAAGCATGGCTAGTCTATAATTACACAGGAAGAGATACTGGAAACAGACAGCCAGCCTGAGTCATAGGCTTCATGAGCAGCAAAATTCCAGCACATCCATTGACCAAACTTGCAGACATGTCTTGGTTTTTACATGAACACTGCCCCAGGCACCTATAACTGAGTGTGCCATTTGGTCTACACACCTTCTTCCTTCCCTTGGCAAAATGAGTCACACAGACACAAAGCATGATGTCAAATCTCAAGAGTGAACACTGTTAATAAAATACAGAACAATGTACAATAACACAGGCCTGGCTGTTTTAACCTGTGAGTCACTAGAGACTTCTCAAACACAAGAGTATGCACTAACGGACTTAGAAATACATTTGTTAGTGTACACACTTACACTTTAATATCCTACTTCTGACACTGTATACAAGTATATACACATTTCAACAGCAATATGCACAATAGTAATTACAATTTTAAACAGCAAATCTACTTCTTTAGTCTTTGTGATTCACTAACACATCTGTTTAAAAAACAAGACAACTCATGCAAATTTGAAACTCTTCCCCTTCTGCATTTCAGCCCATACCAAAGTTTAAAAATACATTTTAGGATTCTCAGTTTCCAGAGACCAAAAAATGAAAGTGCAATTAAATTACTTTAACTGACTGGTGAAAGGGATTGAACAGGCACATGAGACCAAAGCAGAGATATTACCATCACTGAAGGCTTTAAAAGGGAGGTTCCCCATAGCCACACATGTTAAACCTCCACATATCCCAAACCTTAACCAAACTGGGGAGAAAAAAAAAATCTGACTCTATAAGAAAAACATGTGGCAGCTGCTCCAGCAGGACTACAGTTTGACCAAGTCAGCTTCTTTGAAAGTAATCATATGATAGCACAGCTTTAGGTTACCCGAAAAGCATCGAAATGACCAAATTTACTACATATAGACGGACATGGATCGTACACTGAGGTTAATTTTTCTTTGAAATTATTCTTTAGCCACATATGCTACATGAATGCAGTACAGCTCTGACCTATCCCACAGCCAAAGTATCTGAGACAAAAAGTATGGCCTTGAGCAAGATGGAATAATTTAACATTTTGGGAAAATATTCTGAGAGGATGCACACACACACACACACACACACACACACACACACACACACACACACACACACACACACACACACACACACACACACACACACACACACACACACACACACACACACACACACACACACACACACACACACACACACACACACACACACACACACACACACACACACACACACGAATGTGAAAACAAGAAATAGTGTGCTGTTACATTACCCCTGCTTCCAGTCTTGATGCTAAGCTAATTGCTTCCTGGCCCCAGCTTAGTAGCTAACACTCATGAGAGTGTCACACGCTAACCTCAGTTAAGTTAAAAGGTGTTAGACATTCCTAGTTTGCTCCTTCACAAAGAACAGCCACTGTGGTCAACTTGAAATCCTGTCAGTTACAATAGATTAAGATGGTAATGAATTTTCACAGCAGTGGAAAATTAAGTATCAAACGTCCAAAGAAACATTTTAGACTGTACCACTCCTGCATCATATTCTACTTTTCGACCGTTTACCCATATGCTTATTAGGTTGCAAGCAATCATTGTTTTGCTAAAGTATGGCTATATACCCTAGAATGGACTGAAAGGACAGGTGGCCAGCCAAAAAGTGGTGCAGGAGTGCTGTACAGTACACATGTTTAATATGGACCATGTGAAACTGTTTTCCTGCTGTGAAAACTGGTCTCATTGGGAATCCACTGTAAATAACATATTCAAGCAGACCACAGTAGCTTCTGTTCGTGAAGAAGCCAACTACAATTGTTGTACAGCCAGCAAGGGTGACTGTTTGATACTAAAAGCATATATTAGGGTGGAGTATAATATTAAGGCTGAGGGACAATGCAATGAGCAGCCGTTGGATTGATAACATCGTGTTTGTTTGTAAGCACACACCTTGCTGTGACAAAAGAACGTGTAAGTGGCCCTCAAGTGAATAGAAGAAATAGAGCCCCCTATACCCCACCCAGCCACTGCTTGTGTTGTCTTTCATCTTAGTTTCAATATCCTGTTTCATTTCTTTTGCTAGCCAAAAGAGCTACTGCACTTCTACAGATACGAGGGTGACAGAGAAAGGTTCATGTAGGGCAAGTGGATCTGCTACAGTGGAAATAGAGATGGACAGGTAGGCATTTTTAAGGCTTACCACTTTTTGTGTATGACAGCAATTCAAAAGGGCCCAGAAACACACAAAAAAGAAACAGTCTGATCTGGAGTATCTCTGATACGGTTTGTGTATAGTAACATGCATGCATGTCTTAAAACTGACTTAAGAGCTGGTAAAGTAGATGATGAGGATGGATAATGGCTCTAGGTGAAAAGAATTTATATGAAGAGAACACGTAGGGTGCGAGATTCCAGGACAAGGAAACGTTTATGTCTCTTTCACACTTGGCTCCCGCTAAGTTACTGGGATAACCTTTCAGGCACCAATATTGATGTTCACTATTTACACATGCACTACATTCAGGAACATTCCCATTTGCGCATTTTCACACATGCCATGGCAATGAAGAGCAGATGGAGCTGTTTTTGTACGGTGCCAATGTTCTTGTAATGTATTTAATATTCCACAAGTTTGCGAGACAAGTAAATGCTAAATGGTAAACAAGTCACAGATTTAAATACGTCCTGAGCGCAGTCTTGTGATTGGTTCACTCGCTCCCCATGAAAGCGTCTTTGGACAGAGGGACGTAACTCTTTACATGCTTGTCCCTGCAATGTTACTGTTTTCACTAACACAGCCATACCGGCAATTTCCCTGAAATGTTACTAGTTCTTGAGGTGGGAAATTGGCAGTACAGAGTTCCCTGAATATTGATCTCTGCTCCCATTCATACATGACCCCATGCAGGTAATGTTCTTGAACATTTTAGGGATAGATTTCATTTGTGAAAGAGGCTTTAGTCACAGAGTAAGCAAAGGAGATTAATTGGGCTGTTCCCATCAACCCCCACCCTTAGCTTTTGTCCTTAGAGTGATTGAATGGCAACAGCTGAGAAGGTGAGGGAAGGGACACCTGCAAGGCGAGGATGAGGAAGTGTTGAGGAGATTATCTACATAACATTAAATAACCTGGCAATCTTTCCTGAGGTTCCTTCCAATAATTGTGATCTGACACACAAGTGGAGAACAGGAACAATTTCCTTTTCTATTACCATTAAAAACAGCATGAACAAATGTGGAGTAGAATAGTGAGACGACAAGAACAGCCTATTGCTGCCATGCTTTACTGTCAGGAGATGTAGGGAGAATTACAAACCAATAGGGACATTTCAACACTAGCTTTAGGTGAGAGGAAGGAAGAGAAAGTTACATTTCTTTTCTTTGACATAACATTTTACTGACATTTCTTTCTTTTTTTAAATCAAGAGAATCAAATGCACAGGAATAGTGCATTTCATTGATTTGGGAGTCAAAGGTATAGAAATAGAAATTCAAAGACAAAGTAAATGGAATTTATTATTTCTTTTTTTTAAATGTTAGAAAAAGAAAATGATCTTTTTTGGTCTTACCTGAACCTCCAAACTGACTGCTCGCCAGAGTAGTCGGCCGGTTCTTGCCGTTTGAAACTGGAGGCTCAAACATCTGAAATGAGAGAAATTAAACTGTAAACTGTAGTCCGTCTAGACTTTGCGGATTTATATCATCTTCACTTGTGCAAAGGTTGATTAGGTGGTAATTCAAACTATTCTATCCTATTAAGCCAACAGCTACAATGGCAATGAAGCAATCTACAGATTCCAGGTTTGACTGAGTGACTGCTAACAGAGTGACAACAATAAAACGTCTCGTAAAAAGATGGCTAACGTGCACGGTGCAACCCTTCAAACCCTGACCAACTGGCCCATTCATGGATGCCCCGATATTCATCTCACCGAACTGCTGTGGTTTGCACACACATGGTGTCCACGCGTTGCAGTGACGCTGACTGCAAGCCCTATCTTTCTACATTGAGATTGTCTTTGATAATGGGCATCAATAATAGAATGTTTTTATTTCATCATTAGTCTATATCCATGACGTTCCACTTCCGGGATTGCTCCGGTGCCGCTGGAAATACCGCCTGATGTCCCTCTTTCGGCCGGATGTCCATTACCTTCTGCTTTCTTTGTGTTGTAATTTTAAAACTTTTTTGGTTAACTGCTCCTCAGATCTCTGCAGGGTAAATCCAGACAGCTAGCTAGACTATCTGTCCAATCTGAGTTTTCTGTTGCACGACTAAAACAACTTTTTAACGTACACATGTTCCACTAAAACAAGTCCTTCCCGAGGCTATTTTGCAGCGGCACCATGGCTCGGTCCGGCGTTTAGCACCGCCCAAGACGATTGTGTTTGGTTTAAAGAAATGCCAGTAAACCAGAGCATGTTTTTCTTCCATCCCGGAATGTTGTGTGGTCTAGCCAGACCCTCCTCAACGCCGCTGTGGAGGAAGGTCTGGCAATGCGAGACTATTTCATTATAAATGGCATTCATTTTATTTCAGGCAGAAAAGGGTTAAGAATTGTGTGCATTTTCCACAACACGGCACAGCAAACAATTCACAATAAAAGCCTTTTGTTAACAAATGAAGGGATTCTGTCCACAGAAATGCCAGAGGGCTTTTAATTTGAAACAGAAACAGTACGTGTTAAATTAAAAACTAATGTTTTTTTTCCTGTCTGTGACATTCTACAGATATAGACATTGAAACTGAAGTGAGTGGACTATGTTGCCTTCCAATAAATAAACAGTTGTCATTTGATGATACTTTCTCATATCTTTATTTTCATACGTCATATACAATGTTGTTGAGAATAGTTAAATAAATAATGCTACCAATAAATAGAAGGGTTCAAAAAAGGGATGCGATTGGTATTGGCAGATACTGCTTTCAGCGATCGGAGCACCCTTACTGTAAAGGATGCACATTAAATTCAAGCAATCTTCAGAGAGATCTTACCGCGCTAAAATCCAGCAAGTCGTTGAGCTCCTTGTCTGTTTCCACTGCAGCCATTCTCTGCTGCTGTTCACTTGGGCCTTTCAGTCTCAGCGAGCGACTACAAGCAGAGGTAAGGAGAATATGAGTATATTTTGTAAGATGGTTAACTATTCTGACCAGCAAAGGTATGCAGGAGTAGAGCTAGATATTTCCAAAGTCAAGTATCACAGAGTTTTTCCATACCTCAATAATGTGACAATATTATGGCTATTAGTGCTTTCTACAAAATATAATCAAAACAAAAAGGGAGGGTGATATAGGTTCAGAGAAAAATGTGGATTTATAAACCAAGCAGTTTGGTGCATTCACTGTTTTTTGACTCAGCTTGAACAATCCACTAGATTGTTTAGAAAATTGCATTACTTACTGCTATCTTAGAGGCTTTAAAAGTATTTTTTTCTCCATTTGTTTTACAAACTGTGTCTTACTTGCATTGTTTTGTTCATCATGTGTTTATGGTACAGGTGCAGGTAAGCGACTATATAATGCCATGGACAGCTGGACATTAGAGGTGTCTTACGTTTTTCTAACAAACAGGTGGTTCAGAAAATATAGTTAAACTGGAGACTTGTTTAAACACGTCTGAGTGCCCGTGGTGTTGTTGTGTCTAGTAGTGTTGTTGTGCCGCCATATCTCAACAATAAAGCTGGTACAGAAAATGTTGTCAGAACCAATGGAATTGGAATGGTGGCAAAAGTTATGAAATAATAAGAAAGAAAAAAAATCTTGCTTTAGGAAATATTACAAAAAACACAACTCCAGACAATGTCTAGACCTACATCACAATGCCAATCTAATATTGAGTTCTGCCACCATTACACAGAAGATAATGATTCAGGCTAATGACTCAAAAGCATTCCATTTGCTCAATACGACAGTGAGAAAAGTCAATTAAATGACATGGTGGTAAGCCTGACATACATAACCTACAAAAAACCTTTACGCAGGTAATGTTTCTACCATTGATACAGTTAAACCTAAATAACTAATGCCATAACCATTCTAGTAGCACGTTCTTGCAAGACCATCAAATGATTGAACAAGTACCTGGGGGAAAAACAGTCAGTTCTAAGAGTTTCCCTGGTAGCCCACATCTAACATGTGTGACCATGGTTCAGCCACAGGCCACACTGCACTCGTTTCTGGGGCCCTGGACTCAGACAGCTTCTCCTACCTCAAAAACTAACCTGCTCTAACAGCTCTTTGGAAAAACGTACAGAGTAATAAGACGACATGCTGAACTCTCAAATAAGAAATGTGCTGTATATGACCAGCCTGTACCAAATGAGGCCATGTGTGTAAAACATCTAAATAAGTATCATTTCTACATGAGGTGGGAAAACCAGCAGAGACGCTTTGCAACACAAAAGCACTGCAGTAAATACCCGCTGGGGGAACATCATAATGTTATGATTTTGTTTGTACTAAGAGGTGTTCAAATTCATAGTTCAATTTTGAGACTGCAGTTTGTAATGCCGTCAAACAAATATACAATTAAGTGTCTTACGGTTAGTGTTTTTGGGGGTTGACTTGTGGCCAATGTTTGGAATATGTTGTCATTATTTTTAAGACTTATGCTAAGCCACTTTAAATATATTTCAAGTGTTTGAGAATTATGCTGACCCTGTGTATCCCTGTAAATTGCCCCAAAAACTGGCCTAAACTGGCTACGGATGTTTGTCCACACCTGCTAATGTCAATACAAAAAAATGGAAAACTGTGTTGCCACAAGAGAACATTGAGATTTTTCACCATAACTGACATAAAGTCACTTAAAGTGATATTTAATTTACAACTACCATAATTGCAAAAATGTATATAAGATTTAATTAAATTTTGACAGTTAATAAACAAAAGATGATCAATGTGAGTGTAGAAAAAAAGTTAACAAAACCCCAAAATAACAAATACAACAACAAGCAACAACATTAACAACTAGGTGGGGGGTTTTAGGATGACAAAGTACATTTGTAAGATGTCCCTGCGATGATTTTACTTTAATAACTCATATAGTTGTATCATTTTCAGGACATGACTGAAGATTCACTTTTAGTCTAAATTTATACACTAGAAACCGAAAAATCTCATTAGTTTCAGTCATTTGAGCTGGTAATGGGAACTACATATAACATATGCATTATAAACCCATCACATTAAAATGTATCCAACTTTTTACCAATGGTGATCACATTGCAGGATTGCTACTTTTACCAGTGATATTGGGAGTCATCTTACTACTTTGTTTATAATAAAGTCAAACAGTGACAACACCAAAAATCAACAATTTGACATTATTTTATTCAACATCTACATCCGATTCTGAATGCATGACAGGGTGCAACCACTAGATCAAGCCTAACTGGGAAAAAGCAACGTAAATGTTAAAAAAGGTGGTTATAAGCAACGCATTGTCACGGTAAAGACTAATGAGAAATGTGTGCTATGACATATGAACAAGCCAAAATACTTTGGCACTAGGCCTACATAGTCATTTCTGTCTCTCACTGAGCTGAGGTCAAAATGGGGGATAAGTGTTTAGCCCCTCCTAACAAATGGAAGTTGCATACGCTTGTCTTGAGCACCCCCACCTCCGGCCTTTCCATTTGGAGAAAAGTTTTAAGGCACAAATATCCACACAACATCGCATATCTGGCGCCAAATTAGAGATAAGCAGTTATCAACTGCATGAGTTTTCGTGGCTCATCGGTAGTTTAAAATCCTGCGGGACGTTTAAAAAGGGCCTTAAAACCTGTTGCCTGCCCCTCACGTCGAGCAGGAGAATGGGGCACTAATGAACACAAAGACTCGAGCCACCAAAGTTTCAGCTGTACGGTCAAAACGCAATAAAATCAGAATAAAAGTCAAAATTTCTTGAAACAATTGTTCCAAATGTGTTTTAAATAAAGCAGGAAGGAGTAAATAATGCTTTAGCTGCATTCTTGTTGCTTGTTAAATACGTTAGCTAGTGGTGGTCGGGGGTGGAGGGAGGTAACGCTAAAAAATAATAATTTTAACTAGGATTTTATTATCATTGCATAATTTGGTGTTTTATAACGTAACATATGACGGCACAGTGACCTAATCTCACGTTACATTAGTGAACGTCTAACATCTTGATACCAGGTGGAGAAATTTGCAATTTTAGCCACACACAACCAGGAATGTTTTACCGTTAGCTAAAACAAATCAACAACGCATGTCTATCGTTTAACGTTCATGCGTTGTTTCGTGAAAACCGACATACTGGTACTACAGACAGCTAAATCCTGGGGGAGCTAACTCGGTTCAGTAATATGCTAATGTGCTGTAACGTTATAGCCCACTGAAGCGAACAAAGAAATATTTTCCACCACACATAAGCTAATACTCGTAATAGTAATAACGCTGCAAGCTCGCTGAGGCCGAAGGGACGAAAATCCAAGACCCGCTTTTCCCGGCTGTGGCACTCGGTTACAACTTGAACGATGCGCTTAAAACTTGATTATTACTCCAGTAACAACGCGATAGACGACTTCTGTTTGACATGCATATGCTTGTTAGGAATGTATATTCAGCCATATATTTACCTGGATTCAATTATATGGCATCCAACAGGGAGAAATCGACGGCCGCAGTAGAGAGAAAAACAAAGTTAGGGATAGGATCCTTCCCCCCGTGGTCCGAACTGAGGGCTTGATGAAAATGAGAAAAGACTATATGAACCACTCCTCCGTCGCCTCGTTTGGTTGTTGTCTTCGTCACGAAACTGAAAAGACGTTTCTAACACGAACCATAACTCTTTTACTGATCCGTTTCCTTATTGTTAGAGAAAATGTAACCATTTCATTTTCCAAGTAGACATTTTAACAGCCTCCACATTGTCGGTTCCAATGAAGTTAAGTATCACTCCGCAACACAGCCTACTGGGGGACACGGAGGCTGAAACATCAGCGATGTCCAATCTCGGCTAAAGCGAAGTAACCAAACAAAGCAGGTTTAAAAAAAAAATTAAATTGACGCGGCGATTATCGTAGATATCGCAAAATGTCCCTCTTTTGTGGCTGCAAACACGACACAAAATGAGTAGCAATTCGCGGGGACCTATGTCGACTGGCGGATGAGGACAGCGGAAAGCCCAACAGCCTCAACCAGTAGAAGATGGAACGATAATATCAGAGGGAGGACCAATTGGATACGACGGAAATGTGATTGGCAAGTTGGACGGCCAAACATATTTTATCATCATCTTTTAGGGCAGTCTCGTTTTGCCTACGGGTTGCTTGCGTTTTAATTTTGTTCTCAAGCAGTGGCTGCGCTACAAAAAAAATGTTTGTGTTTGTGTATATATGTGTGTGTCAAAGAGAGATGGAAGTCCACCATGCTCAGTAATGCTAAACATGGATATCATAAGACCATAAGAAAGTTTCTCTTAGGTTGAATAGTAATTAGCCTGGTTTGTCTAAGTTCATGGCCATAAACATCAGATTATGGTGTGACCTTGCTATGAATAAATCCCACAATGGGCTAAATATTTGATATGTACAATCTTGCAATATTAACTATCATGGATTCACAATACCTTTTTAATGTCAAATAGTTTTATTTTAGTCCTGTGTTGGAGGAGAAAAACATATGTAGGCTACTAGTTATATAATGTTACGAATACATTCCTGAAAAGTATTTATAGCCATCATCATAGCAATCTAAATGTATTTTATGTATACATATTTTAATATATCAATACATATTCACAATTTGTCAAATAGTTTTAGCTTAGGTTTAGGGAGGAACAAAAACACAGGCAGTTAGAAAAGATGTGCAACATGTGTGAATGAATTATTGTGTGTTTTTATCTAGAAGAGAGAAAGAAAGTTGCAGAAAAAAGTCCTTTGGCAAGCTGTAATCAAAAGGGTTTGCATGAACCAGCATCAAACAAAAATGGCCTGGTTGCTGTTTTCTCATGAGTTGTACCATGGTGGTTATGTAAACAAGACTGCAGTTAATGTCAGCGTTTGTTTTCAGACTTTCTCAAGAAAACCTCAACTGGTTTAAGGGGAAACAACCTAAATAACATCTGTGCTGGCCTTTACGAGAAAACTCAGCCATCCACTTTGTAGTTCACAAACACGCACACACTCTCAGCATGCTTTGCACACATGCAACTCAAGCAAACACCTGTATGTCATTAACAGTGGGACTAAAGAATGGTTACCAACATTTTATTCTTTTAGAATTAAATACGTGTACAGTGCTAAGCATAAGTGAATACACCCATGCTAAAGTTGACTAAAAATAGATATACAAAAAAAAAAAAAATCATCTTTTGGAAATTCATCGTGAAGCCTTTTAAAAAAAAATGAGGAAAAATCCAACCTTTAAGGACACCAATTTTCTTTGTGAATGATTAATACCTAGAGATTGGCATGGGGTACTTTCCATAAGATCATCTCTCAATGCAAATCAAACCAGCTATTAGGCTAACTGAAATAAAACCATGCCACTCTCTAGGTATGGTGAAGAGTATGTGATGATGTGGGGCTATTTTAATTCCAAAGGCCAAGGGAACTTTATCAGGATGCATAGTATCCTGGATCCATGAAATAACTTGCCTTTAAAAATAAAAATCTGCCTGCCTCTATGGGAATTTAACATAGGGGTGTACTTACTTATGCCCCCTGTATTTTAAGGAAGAACATTTACTTATTTACAATACATTATTCATTCACAAAGAAAACTGGTGTCCTTAAAAGGTTGGATTTTTCCTCATTTTTTTAAATTAAGGCATTAAGGCAAATTTCCAAAACATGATTCCTCGTTTTAGTCAACTTTAGCATGGGTGTATTCACTTATGCTTAGCACTGTATACAATGTACAGTATATTTTACTTGGCCACAACAGCCAATGCATGCTTAGAATTGCATTGTTAAAGACAGATGCAGTTAAATGAGGTAAAGGAACAACTCAGCTCTTTATTTTTTCCAACAGGGTAAGGAGCATCCAGTCAGTGTGAGCAGATCAACCTCATTATGACAAAACTGGTTTCATGTCATAGAGTCACTTGAAAAGCTCCTACAGTACACCTGGGGAAAGATGGGGCATGTATTTGCCATGGAAGTGATAACATCACAGCTCTACACAAAACATCAAACAATGTTTGGTTTGTTGCCTTTTACAAAGTAGGATGAACAGCATGGAGGCAAAACAACATCAAGGTTCAACAATAAAAAAAGAAGCTATATTTAGAGTGGAACTCCATTTTCCTAACCCCCCCAAGTGTGTACCCTACTCTCTACCCACACTTTCCTGGGTTCTCTCTTCTTCTAGACAAGCACCATATAGTTTGTAAATGGGTTACCCCCATGCAGCCACCCACGCATCAGGTACAGTATGAAAACCTGGGGCATCCTGTTATGACTTCTGGTTTCCTGTTTCCTGTGAAAAATACAGCCCCCTCTCTCTCTCTCTCACACACACACACTCACTCACTCATGTACTTCACCGCTCATCATATAGCTAAGCCTACCAAACAGAGCAGGGCTGGGATCAGCTGCTAACACCCCACTACAAATATGTTAGTTTGAATGTTTGTATTTATAATCCTGACACAAGTATTTGGATGAATATATTCAAAACGTAAAACATCATACTGATACGGTGGCATGCTGTCTCTTTTTCAGATTATTCCCAACAAGACTCTATCTAATATCTTGGTGTATTTTTGACTGTGTATCACAGACAGTGGCATTGTTTTGGCGAGTATTCAGCCCTGTGAAACATACAAAGCCGCTGCATTGTGAGAAAGTCATTATGCTATAAGGTGACAAGAGCAGCTGCTTTGCCCCATTCTTCACATTTAATTTGTTTTTATTCCTTGTATACATATTCTCATTTCACATGCTAGGGAGAAGATGTACAAGTGTCAAGGGACTACTGAAACAGCAATAACAGCGGTGTGCTCACGCGTGAACTGTAGGCCCCCTTTCGCCAGAAATATAAAAATAACAGTTTGTGACACACAACATGCTGTCACTGCACACCCCCTGCCAAGATACCTGAGCATCTCTCTCAACAGGGGTCAGCCACATCACTCTTAATGAGCAGACATCTCTCTTCCTTCCTGTGGTGGCTCTAGCCTTCTATGCTGAATGTTTAGTGACAGTGAACACGTTAATGGTCTTGGCACAAAGTCCTAGACCTGTTTTCCACTATTTTATGCCGTGGCTTCTGTTGGTGCTCAAACAGAATTTATACTCCTTTAGTGCATTTTTTTTCACGTGAGATTCTTTTTTTTTTTTTTTTAAATCAGTTTTGGGTAGGCACTGTCGTCTTTTTTTATATTTGATTCAAGACGAAAGGCAGCAATGTCCAGTTTTTCTTCTGTTCAATAGGGCCTTTTCACTCTATAGGCCACTCGTCACTCTTTTTCTAATTCTTTTGCAAGAAAAAGCACAATAGCATCCTGTTCTTTTTCCTCGTTTTTAGCTCATCATCCCCTCCCCCTTTCTTGCAGATTTGAATTCATTAGCAATCAAAGAGCCACTGACAAACGCCCAATCTTAATTACCCTCTAATTTGCATATTTGCATATTAATGACTGCAGACTTTGCTGTTTTTCTGCTGCAGTAGTCCCCCTCCCATCAACATTGCTCAGACTTAAGCCACCAATACACACTGTAACACTACATCTTTCTCTGAGCTCAAGGCTGCACATTTTCAGTCTGAAGCTGACAGACATTCAAGGAAAGACATTTCATTATCACTCCAGACATGAACCAAACAGATGAATCGTTGTGCCTGTCATTTAAATGGACTAATGTAATTCAGCAGGGCTTTCCTGCTCTTTGTTTCAGACACTATAAGCATGAGTTAACTTGGTTGCAGCAATGTATGCACAATACACCACCCACCCACCCACACACAGTAAGTATATTTGTGATATTTCTGTAGTATACTTCAGTCATTGTACTAGAAGTCTTCAGTGCATTGTACCCAAGTGCTTCCCCCTTCTGGTGAAATGAGTGTAAAACAGTGAAGTGATAGTCTAGCAAATCAAGACGTCATTACAATAGATACCATTTATTGACAATTCGGACTTTATAAAGACAAAGCTTTCGATGATTTTACCATAAAAAACATCTATATCTTTAAACCGTGACTTAAAAGGAGGAAGTACACATAAATGGAACAAAACAAAGGAGCAGAATGCCCTAATCCTGCCGCAACACAGGATGCACTTCAATGGCAAATCCATGTCCTGTTGTTTACATTAGAGCGAATACAAAGAAATAACCATTAGTTTCTGCTGAGACTGCTCAGTGAGTCGCGATGCAGCTTGCTCAAGAGATGAAAGCAGTCTTGTTACAGCAGGTACCGTCCAGGGATGAATCTAGTATTTTCAAAGGCAGCCTCCGCCCCAGTGTAGCTAATGGTACCACAACAAGCTGAGGTTGCTGCTTTAATATAACAACCCCCGACATACAAAAGGAGCAGAAGGTGCATTTAAGGTTGCAACTTTTTTTTGTTTTTAGCCTTGACATGAGTCACGCTAAAATCTTTTAAACATTGTGCTTCACCTCAAGACATCTCAAAATTTGTAGAAATCAGTCACATCACTAAATGCAAAAAAAAAAAAAAAAAAAAAAAAACATCCTAGACTCAAGCATCTCTTGCTAACACAGACACACGTAGCCTGACCCATTTAGTAATATAAACTTATTTTTACATCTCTAAATGTTTTTGCATAACACATGTTGGGGGTGGGGGGGGGGGGGGGTAGAGAGAAATCATATGTGTCTGCCTGTACACATTATCACGTTCATAATTCAACTCTGTTCATGGAGCGACTGGGGGGGTGCGGCCTGCCGGCGTCAAGGCTAAAAGCGGTAATGAAACAGACCTAGTCAATCAGTCTGGGGGAGATGCTGAGGGAGACAGACTGCCTGGACAGTCCAGCTTTTCCTGAATTAATTGACGGATTTCCTTTTCTCCTTGTATGTTGAGTTTGTCGACGCGTTTTCGACGTACACCAAATGAACCGTTACAGAGTGACAAGGGCAGAAGAGCGAGCTGGTCCGGCTGAGAGGGGCAGCAGCAGCAGCAGAGCTGGCCGGCCCGGCCCAAACCAGCAGCGGGTACGTCGCACTCACGCATTCCCCGGTCAGAAGGTCAACGAACAAACAAAGAGTTGGATTATGAACGTGACAACATTAGTAATAACTGACACACTCCTGCTCTAGATACAGAATCTTTCTTGGCTTACATGTCCATGTAGAGTTCATTTCATGGATGGAGACTTCAGAGGTTCGCCTGCGTGAGGACGTGGCAATCAAGGTGTGTATGTGGGCGTAAGGTTTTAGGCAGCAGCTTCTCCATGTTTTTACATGTACATACTGTGTGCGGGAGTGTGTTTAGTCTGCAGTGCACGTGGGAGTGCTAGGTTGGTTCAGCCCCATGGTTTTACAAAGCCAGCCAGCAAAGTCTACCTCCTCCACCTCAGACCTCTTGATAAACATATGGTTCTGCAACAAAACAAGCAAGCAATACAATTAAGATACTAGTCAAAGACAGTGTTCTGCTGCTGACTCTTGCCTTCACAAAATGTATAAATAGTTTAACCCCAGTGGCGGTTTGGCGGAAGTTTTTCTACTAGTCCAGTATTTGTAATCTAGACCTTCAACCTGTCAGATATTGCACATGTTCAAAGAGAAACGTGGGAGCTTAAATTCAAAAGTAAGCCATAGTCTAACTGAGGACACTCACCATCAACATTTTCAAGTCAGCCCTGTCTGCTGGATTTTTGATGAGACTGAAAATGACAGAGCAAAGAGGAATCTTTCAGAGGGAACTCTGGCTTAATCCACGAAGAAAAAGATGCGTTTGTAAAAAGGACAACTGAACAATGTATTCAGGCTAAAACGTTGTCTCACCACTTAGTCACAAAGTCCTGGAAATCAGAGGTGAAGACGCCATGTGGTAGTTTAGGAGGGGGCTGAAATGTGGAAGAAAGTTGAATTGACATCTGATCGCATCACCTTCCTGACGTTGCAAGGATGACAGCAAATACTTTGTGGAATCAGTAGGTAATGCATTCTTACCTCATTCACTATGTAGTCTAGTAGTTCAAAGATGGCCATTGCAGGACCGTGACCTGGAAAAGGAGCCGAGATGAAGTGTGTTTGATATTCCACATTTCAAGCACATTGAAAACACACTAGATCTATCAGCCTAAATTACCCAGAAGAAATGCAACAAAAATCCTGATTACCATACTGGTTAAACACATGGAGGTTTTATCTTATTTTGCCATTCATTAGATTCCAATTGCAGGTATATTTTTTTCTAACAACAGGAACTGATAACTCAAAAACTGAAATGCAAAGTGTCCCTGAAACAGCAGCAAAGTAAGAACTGTGGAAATTATAATTACAAAACACTAAACTCTCCCTTGTGGCAGTCAGCTATCACAGACTGGCCAGGTTAGTATACCTTAGTGCGCAATTTACTTTGGTTGCATTATTTCTAATGCTACCTAGAGCTACCTGAATGCAAAGTTACCCATTGCAATTTTAAATAGCCATCCAACAATATTGTTCAATTGTGTGTATTGCTCACTGCTGACAGGTCTACCCGGTGGTCTAGGTCTGGGTGAAGTGCTGAGCATCTCTCCTTCACTACCACCCAAGATGTGATGTCCAAATATGGCCTCCAGTTCTTTAGCATCTGGAGGAGGGATGGGGAAGCGTCCGATTGACAGCTCCACAAGGGACAGCCCCATACTCCATACATCTGACTGCACGGAATAGTGGGTTCCCTGCAATCTCTCAGGCTGCACAGCAAACATAAAAAAAAAAAAAAAAAAAAAAATTGACAAAAGAAACAATTAACAAAATATCAACAGATACAATGAACGGTTGCTTACTGTTCAAGCACTGAATAATCTCAAATCAAATGGCTAAGATATTGTTTATTTTTCAATTGAAGCACTGGTTGAAGTTCGGTTGAAAAGGTGCAGTAGCCTTATAAAACTAACTTTCTGTCATATTTGCTGAAACTGACCCTATGTTCCAGTAGAACTACATGAAACAGGTCATTTAAAAAAAAAAAAAAAAAAAAAAAGACCTGCTCCTCTGGCATCACCTACAGCCTGTAGTGTGATTTGCAAAAATCCACCGCTCTGCGTGTCAATCACTGCTCATGCACACGCAATAGGCCAGATCAGCGCAGAATCGATCACCGCCCAATGCATGCCGGTAAGATTTGTGTCCGACTTAATACCGACTTGCTCTGACGTCATGCACATGTGGGCAACGATAACCTCACGAGATCAAGGCGGCCGCAGTTGCTCTCCACCAACTACAAGAGCCAGGCGGACCCAGGGCATGCTGGGAAACGCCGGCCTCTCAGCCGATAGGTTCAGAATCGATTCAAAATGATGACGTTTTGTATAAACTTTTCATTGATTTTGATTTGGAGGGATTTTAACTGCAATTTGTCTGATTTAAAGGCTTATTCTGTACAAACCACGTTGTGTGGCTGATAGTGACGTTTAGAAGTCAGAGAGACTAAATCTGTTCAGATTACAGATCTACAGTGTTTTGTTAATTAAAATCAGCAACAGATTGAATGTAGAGCATTTTGACAGCTACTCTGTCATAATAAAAACAACTGGAGACTGTGTAGGAGCTGATATATGGGTCTGATAACATTTTATTAAATCGGAATCGGACCAGTGTTTCTGTGACTTCCTGTTCAGCCTGAAGGCTGCTGGAACCGTCTGGTAACGGTCCGACTTGACAGCGGATTTTTGTCACCGCCCCCTGCTGCTCCTGCCTGCTCTCATCCAGTTTACAGGCGAGGCGCAGTTCATCTCGAATGAACCTATTCATTCTCCCTTGTGGGGTGAGGGGCATAGGAGACTGTTTTGGGCTTTAGCAGAAAGGGGGGGGGAGGGACTGAGAAGTTGTTGATGTTGAAATTGTTTGGCTAAGTCCTGGATCTTCACAACCCTACCTACGGCACCTTTAATAATGTTTTAATGGACATATTAAACATACCACAATAGTGGTATACACAATACAATAAAAAAGGATGGAAACATTTCATTTGAAGGCAACTGATCACAGTAATGTGGAAGTACTAAACTGAGTTCATCTTTTCGAGGTAAAATTCGAAAAGGACCAACATACCGACATATAGGATCTTGTCCCAACAAAGGAATTGGCCATAGAGTCTATGAGCTGCCCGCTTACACCGAAGTCACACAACTTGATCTCCCCACGAGAGTTCACCAGTATGTTTGAAGGCTTCACATCTGAGGGTAAAAAAAAGGTATTAAAAAGACTTTACCTGACCGGAAATCTGTAACAGAATGTAGTGTAAAGGGACAATCTTTACCAACCACTGTATGGACTACAACCCTAATATTAACATAGAGGTTAACATTTACATTCTCCTTGGCATGTGACCACGTGAATGAACAGAATAACACAGCATACAATTAATTTTGCTATTGTGCTTACGCCTTACAGATGAAATAAAAGAATAAGTCATTAACCCCATGAAAAAAACACTACCTCTATGCATGATTTGGTGTTTTTCTCTTAGGTACGCAAGGCCTCTCAAAACCTGTTTCAAAAAGGGGAGTTACACAAGTCAATAATTGTAAATGCACTTCATGTGAAAACAACAAGTAGAAACAAAGCATAAAACCCATCAAATTACTTTATTTTTGGTGAGGATCTTCATTTGTGCAGAGGACAATGTTAATCAGTCTCCTGTCCCTGAAGGGAACAGGTAGGGCCCAAGGCCTTGCTGAAATTGTTTTATCTAAACAGAAAAATGTAACTAACCATTTTGGTTTTTAAAATTGATGCCAACAATGTAATATCACATAATATTATAATATACATACAAGATAACCATACACTTACAGCAATGCTGACTTTGCCCAGAATCTCTTCCGGGATCCTCTTAGCTTCCTTCAGCACCTGGTCCAGAGATCCACCATCCTGCACAATAAAGCGAGACAACAAAGAACACAGCAGATCGTAATACAGATCTCTAAAAACACACACATCCTGTGTGAATGGAATTTCAAAGGATCACATCTTTCCCATTATTGTAATGTGCATGGAGTACATTTACTGGACAAGTACATTGTTCTTCTGTGGAACTTATACATGTCTGATACAGTACTGGGTTGTTTTGTCATCCACAATGAATTTGCCTCACATTTTGCCATAACAATCACACTCCCTGCAATTTAAATTTACATGTAATCATTTGGCAAATGCTTTTGTCAAAAGCAACATACAAATGAGGTACAATCCAACCACAATAGACCAAGAAAAAAATAACGTGCTTAAACATGGGACATACTGTATGTACACAGAGAAAGGCCCTGGAGGGTCTAGTATTTTTTTTTCCTCGATTCAATGTCACAATCCTTGAAATCAATAGATCAATATAAAATAGCCTTAATACTTTAACCAGCACAGTCACATCCTCTAATTCTCTCACCATGTGTTCCATGCAGATGCTGATCTCTCCATCGCTGTAAAATGCTCCATAGAAGCCCACAATGTAGGGAGAGTTACACTCATGGAGCACCTGAAGTTCACGGATGATCTGGTTTCTGATAGCAGGTTTAATTTCAAGATGAATGAGCTAAACGAAAAAGAGAATCGTTATATTGAGTGTGTTTTACGGTAAGACCACTTGAAACAAAATCAACAACGTTTTACTACCAGGTTCAGTTTGATCATATTCATATCACTGATGTAATAGTGTAA
Source organism: Zingel zingel (assembly GCA_023566125.1). Classification (NCBI taxonomy): domain Eukaryota; kingdom Metazoa; phylum Chordata; class Actinopteri; order Perciformes; family Percidae; genus Zingel; species Zingel zingel. Next base: position 25,982,585 of record CM042324.1, on the reverse strand, counting down.
TTTGCAGCTCACCTTTCTGGCCATGATTATTCCTGAAGATTTGTGGCATTCCTTAGTGACAACTCCTCCATTGCCTGCACCCAGCTCACAGACACGATGAAAGTCATCATCTCTCAACTCGCCCACCTTGGCCTTCTGGCTAAGGAAAGCTTCTAACCTTTTCTTCTGTTGTTCATCCAGGTCCAACTCTTCCAGTATTCTTTTAAGTGCCTCTAAATTGGCCCTGCAAAAAAACAAGACAGAACAGGAATAAAGCACCTTTTGGGCAAAACAAATGATGAACTGTAACATATTTAGTTTATAAGCTTGCTATATTACTGTAGGACAGTTGTCCCCAAAGTGGGGTACGGGACCGAGGGGGTTCCCAGCAAAAAGAGGAATACTTTATTTTCACTATAATTCCATCCATAAGTTACACAATGACATAATGTATATATTTGGGCACAGGTTTCATACACTTTATGTAATAAAACATCTAAAAATAAAAATCCTATCAGATGGGGGACCCTGGGACAAAATCTTATCAAATTGGGGCTACATGGTCTAATTTTGTCTCAGTTAAGGAGTCCTTGACATGGAAAAGTTTGTGAACCACTGTATTAGAATAATACTGGGATCAGTAAAATAACTTACTCAGATGCAACATCAGTGTTGATGGAGGTCGATAATCCATCGCCAGCAGGAGGGATCGTTAAGGGGCCTGGCACTGGTCTCCTTTTAGGAGCCATGCTCACTTGTGGATAAACTATGACGTGGGCTTAGCGAAGTAACACTTTTCTCAGGGCTACAAATGATACTTTACTAGCTAACCTTAACCGTCTCTGCGTAGCTAGCTAGAGCTTTCTGACCGGAAAATGACTGCTAATGTTATTTTTGATTAGCATAAAGTTTTACTTCCTGAACAAACGTTTGGTTAAGCGTGGTTAAATTACAAAACAGGTAAGTAACGTTATTTATCTCGTAAATGCTATCTGGACTAACTATGGGCGTTTCCCGTCAATTATTAGTGGGAAAGTTAACCTAAGTAAATATGACCTAATTTAACGTTATCAGGTTCACAGGTTCAACTTGTTACACGGGATTGCCCTCCGACTCTACTTATATGATCTCTCTTTCTGATTCACAATGAGCAAATCTGCAAATTATTAAAAGGAGTGACACACTATTAACGTTTACGTTAGCTAGATTAAGTTAAGTAACGTTAACGTTACAACATAAGGGAAAACAGAATATTTTCAAAACCAGAGCCATTAACGTTACTAGGAGCACTCCACGTTAGCTAACTTCATCTACTAGCTAGCTAACGTTAGTTAGCTGTTACGAGATTTACTTTACAAACGCTGTGCTAGTGCCGTGTCCCCACCCAGTTAACAGTTAAGTTAGAAACATGGTGCTGTACTGTCGGTTAGTTTATCCTTGCCGTCCCTTCTTTCAGCTACTAACAGGTGTGTGGGTCGCTGTCCAGAGATGGGCGGATGATACCGAAGCTTGTTTCATTCCTGTGAAGATCACGCGAATTTGCGTTTCCTAGGATGACGAAGGTATGTCCCGCCCTACTCTGCTTTAGTTTGCCTCTGATTGGCTTACCCTAGTAATTTTACTTCTTACCCTAACCCTAACCAATCGCACTCCTCATGCCTAAACCTAGCCAATCCAACCAATTAAGCAACGAGTACTAGCCAAGTAGAGTCAGAGTAGGGCGGGTCATGCCTTCGTCATCCCATTGAATAATAGAATATTTTCCTTCCGCCATCCTAGAAAACATGGAGCAGCAGATGTTCGATTTAGGATCTACAAAAGATCTACCCATGGATGTATTAAGAGAACGGATCTACCCAGATTAGCAGCATCCACATGCCCAATCCGTGGACTAAATCTCGCGATATTTCAGACGTCGACCATTATGTAGGCACCACCTCCCCTACCTACTGCTCTCAGTGCATTGTGAATGTAAACTGTCGCATCAAAGTTCTTATCTAGAACGGTGCAATGGCTTTATTATACAACATCCATGTGGTGCACACGGTCATAGCATGCCCATGTAGAGACCTAATGATCAACAACCAGTGCTGTTATTCTAGAATAACAAAAGCGGTTTACATGTTGTTTTTTGTGTATAACAGCACAATATTAACTAAAATAAAAATACATTTCAACATGCACTTTCACTTCAATGCATTAACAATTTTAGAATTAATCAAATTACCAAAACCGATGCATGACAGGACAATAAGCGGACCTGGACCTTTGGGACTTTTTCGGGCCTAGATCCAGGTTTATGATAAGACCACCTGTGGTACAAGAATCAGTTGCAAAGCTATACATTCTGAACACCTTGAAAGAATACTGATCTGCCCTTGTTTATAATAATATATGTGGCTCGTGTGTGTGCCCTCTCCAGCTGAGCCCACAGAATGGTCACAAAAATGACATATTTGAAGTCCAAGACTATCAAAACATACAATGCAGGCATACAATCCTGGAATTATTATTCCCAGGATTATTAAACAGTATACCCATTTTAAATAGCATCAGTTGTTACATGTGAACATATATTGGACAAAATGGTGCAATTTACAGTTTATTTTGTGTGTAGCCTAAATGGAGTAGGCTACAACTGCACTGTGCAACCCTGTGTGTGTGTTCAAAACCTTAAAGTCAGTTCTTTCCTCAATAAACTATAGCTTTGGTTTGAGAAAATGTAATCCAGCTACAAATATTTCAAGATGACATAAATGCAACTGATATGTCTCATTCTGTACTGTGTGAAGACCTGAGAAGCTCAGAGGCTCTCTCTAATAAATAACAATGTCTGCCCAACACATCAAACAGAAAGGCAGTAATTTTTGCTTTTGTCTGTGATCGCTCCACTCTTGCTGTGTGATTTCCTTTCAGCAGAGAGCGCTGTTGATCATTTCTTCACAGCCATTTCAGTTGTAGCTGGGCTGCAGCTGTTTGCTTTGGACAGCAGCAGCTTTGAGATACAACGAGAAACAGAGACAGATGAGAGAAGAACTGTTAACATGATCACAAACTAAGAGATAAAGCTGTCATTCAGTTTGCTTTAAAACATGTTTAGCTGTTCTACCGACCAGAATGAAAACCAATTGGTGACCGTGCGTTTTCGGTTACGGAACCTCTGCTTTGGAACAGATCAACAGACTCCACTGCAACTTAGCGCGAGCAGTGGCTATTTGAGTGTGAGAGCAAGGTTTTGAGGGAAATGTACTCACTTTTACAAGATGGTCTACACTTAACAATGTTTTCTTTCCATTATCACATCACTTCAAATTTCCTCTTTATATTACCAATTTATGGTTTGAACTTTTCTATACCTATTTAAATTGTGCTTGTTTTTGTATAATCATTTTATAATTTTTAGATGCACTTTCATACATTCCAACATATATTTTATTGGCATTCTATCTGCCTTATATGAGATCATCTCTTATATTTGCATCCTATTCCTTTATATGTTGTTATTTCCTTTATTGAAATGTCAACTGCTTGAGCTTATTTCTCTTATCGACACTTGACTTATTTATAGTATTTTGCACTTGCACCTACATCTTTTATATATTGGCTCAGTGCTGCTTAATACTTGTGCTTGCATGTTCCTATTTTTTTTGTATGTCATACAAGAGGGGCTTACCTGAGTTTCAGATTTTTAATCTGGAAAGCATTTTGTGCTCAAGCTTGAAAAGTGCTATGTAAATACAAACCCCAATTCCAATGAAGTTGGGACGTTTTGTAAAACATAAATAAAAACAGAATAGGCCTACAATGATTTGCAAATCCTTTCCAACCTACAGTATATTCAACTGAATACACTACAAAGACAAGATATTTAATGTTCAAACTAGAGATGTTCCGATACCGATACCAGTATTGGTATCGGCTCCGATACTGCCTAAAACGCTGGTATCGGTATCGGGAAGTACTGGAGTTTATGCAACGATCCGATATCATGTAATAAAGCCCTAAAGAAAATCTACAATAAAGTAGTTTATTTATGTTATTTTTCCGTTATAACTGACTGTCAAACTGCATAATAAAAGAAAGTTCTGTGGCATTCATTGTTCATGTTTCACAAAGAGTTTAACCTGAGCCAGACTGACAACAAAGATAGAAATAATATCACATCCATACAGGGATAGTAGTATACAGTTGTTAAAACATAATAAAATATATGACACACTGGTATCGGATCGGTAGTCTGTATCGGCTGATACGCAAGTTCAGGTATCAGGATCGGTATCGGGAAGCAAAAAATGGTATCGGACCATCTCTAGTTCAAACTGATAAACCTTGTTGTTGTTTTTTGAAAATATTCACTCATTTGAATTTGATGCCTGCAACACGTTCCAAAAAAACTGGAAAAGTTGAGGAATGCTCAAAAACACCTGTTTGTAACATTCCACAGGTGAACAGGTTAATTGGAACCAGGTGAGTGTCATGATAGGGTGTAAAAGGAGCGTCCCCAAAAGGCTCAGTCGTTCACAAGGTACGATGGGGCGAGGTTCACCACTTTGTGAACAACTGCGTGAGCAATTCCAGCAGTCTAAGAAAAACGTTTCTCAACGTTCAATTGCAAGGAATTAAGGGATTTCATCATCTACAGCCCATAGTATCATCACAAGATTCAGAGAAACTGGAGGAATCTCTGCACATAAGCGGCAAGGCCGAAAACCAACATTGAATGCTTGTGACCTTCGATCCCTCAGGCGGCACTGCATTAAAAAACATACTTATTAGTAATAATCATTATGTGAAGGATATTACCACTTGGGCTCAGGAACACTTCGGAAAACCATTGTCAGTTAACACAGTTTGTCACTACATCTACAAGTGCAAGTTAGAACTCTGCCATGCAAAGCCAAAGCCATATATCAACAACACCCAGAAACGCAGCCGGCTTCTCTGGGCCAGAGCTCATCTGAGATGGACTGATACAAAGTGGAAAAGTGTGCTGCTAAAAATGCAGCTCCAGGCCTGCTCTTGATGCAATAATAGCAGTAATAAAATTGTGCAAAAATCCTATTTAGGTCACAATATTTTATGGTCTTAATTTCATAATTGCTGTCTGGTAGAGATCTTTATTTCTGTCATATCATTATTCATGCAGTCACACACACTCAGTGGCATACCCTCTGATGGGTTTGGCCTGCCTGATGAGGTCGTTTCTGGTGTCTGGCAGCAACATGGTAATAGCAGCAGCCATGATGCTGATTGTGCCAAAAACAAGGTATGGCAAGATCTTGCTGTACACACCTGCAAACAGAATATAAGGCACTTAAATTAGAATTACCACTGATCTGTTTATTTCCATGGGTCACAGTCATAGGCCATGGCCCATGGTGTAAATAATACAATTAATGAATGGCTGAATTCCATTTGGCTGCTTCAGTTTCAGGGTCCTGGTATTGCACATGCCGGCTCACAGTCATGGTCTTCTTGGACACTTGAATAGAATGGAGCCGTTGTACATGTTATTTGCACCTGTGCTTTTACGACTGTGACAAGCCAAAATGTCTGCTGTGAAAAGGCCAATTCATAGTAACTTAACTATTCACACACAGGTGTAATGAATAACACAATTAACCCTTGTGTTGTCTTCGTTTCAACCTTGAAAAAAACACTTTTTTTTCTGACATTTGTGACGCCTTTTTTCACAATTTGTTTTTGCTTTTTTCAACGTTTTAAATTTTAAAATTTTTCTTCTACACATTTTCAGCACTTATTTCTACGTTCAATATATTCTGATATAAAACAAAAATTTTAAACGGGCCAATGTGACCCGAAGTCAACACAAGGGTTAAGTGCTGCATTGGTACAGAGCCATCATCAATATCATTAGCTCCACTTGACAGACCTTTTGCAGGAAATAAAAGAAAACTGATGCTCATCAAGCAAACCCGTCAAGCAAATGCAAAATGTAGGGCGAGCTCTGTGTCTTTTGAGTGTAAACAATATGTTACTACTTTTCCACAGTGTTGTTACTGATTGACAAACATACAATCAGTTTTGACATTTATTGGCTGTTAAAGGGGGCTATGACAGGGGGTGATACTTAATTGCTGAAGTCTTCCTTTAAGTACAGTATGTTCACTCAGAGTTTTCTACCATTCCATTTGTTTAAGTACTTAGGTTCCAACAGTGTACACAAAAACAACAGAAAGAACCAAGAAAACACTTGCCAGTGTAGATTACATAGGGACAAATGACGATGCCTATGTGTGCAGCTGTGGAGAAGACTCCTAAGCCCATGTTCCTGACCACAGTGGGCATTAGCTCAGTGCAGAACACAATGACCATGCTGAAAGCAGCAGACACACCCATCTTTCCCATCAAGGCTATCACCTGAAACATGACATGCATGTCTGAGAAAAACGGTATTATTAGACCAGGCATATACCATTTTACACATGAGTCTTCTAGTACCTTAAGAGATGCCTCATTCAATTAATAATGACTCAGAGTATACAGACCTTCAGGAACCAGCTTGATAATCAGAAGCATGATGCCACAGCACATCAGCGAGGAGGAGACGAGTGTGGGTCGTGACACATGGTTAACCAGCACCCAAGTGGCTACATCCACCACAATGTCAATGGCTGCTGAAATGAAGCAGCTGAGGTAGACATTTAGTTTAGTTTATTTCTTTATTTGAAAGGGGACAGTGAACATTAATCAACATTAAAACAATGTAAATGTGCCCGAGTTAGCTCAAAAGTGCTTTTTACTTTGAAGGTGCCATTTTGTGCCACAGCTAAGGCTGACACCAAGTTGCTTTGAAGAAGCTATAGTTTAAATATTGTTGGTTTAATAATTAAAGGGACAATTTGTTATCCTACTGTAAATAAAAACAAAAAGTACGAACATGACTTGGGACCTGCTGTTATTCTCAAGTTGATTGACATTTTTTGGACTAACTCCAAAAAACCGCTTAATCTAAGTTATTAATATTTTCTGATAGTTAAAACTGGCCTATATTTGGAAAGTTGTTTAAGCATTAATATTGTCAAAACTGACAGGGATTGTACCTTTTGTAATTAAGGTAGGACTAAATGAAGTCTTCCATCTGAACATATCCTAACTGATCTTATTTCGCATCCTCTTCTAAAGTGCACTTTTTTGCAATATATTCTGAGCGCCTTCATTTAATATTTATTTATCTTTTTCAAATATGGGTAGCAGTCTGGCAATCAGAGTGAGGAGCATTTATTTGTCAAACATAACTGTATACTTACAAAATGACATAAGGGAATTACATTGGTATAGAATAAAGTGTATCATGCACAATCATATTCAGGAAAGTTACGAACAGAGAAAAGAAGTAGCGTTACCATATGAAAACACTCAGAATTGTAATATTCCTTATGTTAGGGGTGCGTATCAGATCCTGATAAGTGTACGTCTGCTTCTCCTCACCTTCATTTTGCTGAATTAGACATAATATTAAAAGAAAAAGAACAGTCACATTGCATAATGTAATGCTTGTCAAGGCATGGGCCATATTTTATACTGGAGCACAAAAGCTTTCACAGCATGAGGAGTAAAAATTTAATAAATACCAATATCTCCAGGCACTCGTCAGCCCTGAATATGACCTCAGGAGCGGGGACCCTGTTCCTTTTGGCAGCAACGTGTATGACATCCTCAGACTCCTGCACCCGACCTTTCTGCAAAAGCCAACGGGGAGACTCAGGAATCACCCTGAACAGAGATAGAGGGACAGAAGTTCATTAATCTTTGGCAGTTATTTAAAAGAATGAAATGCTTCAAAAGGTGTATTTGCTTTTGGTAACATGTCATGTCCCAGATAACATATGGTATGCACACAGCTTTTAGAATTGAGATCAGTATTTGAAGCTGAACCATACAAACTCAAGACAGAGTAAAGGAGGAAGCAGACATGGTTCACTATACACAAATGATAATAGTCTTATCACTTTTAAATTTGATTCTGACTGATCTCTGTTTTTAATTAAAGGTCCAGTAGGTAAGCCTTATAAAACTAACTTTCTGTCATATTTGCTGAAACTGACTCTATGTTCCAGTAGAACTACATGAAGCAGGTCATTTAAAAAAAATAATCTGGCTCCTCTGGCACCACCTACAGCCTACGATTTGCAAAAATCCACCGCTCCCTGTTCAGATGCACCAATCAGGGCCAGTGGGGGGTGTCTAACTGGGTGTCAATCACTGCTCATACACACACATTCATTCTCCCCTGTGGGGGGAGGAGCTTAGGAGACTGTTTTGGGCTTTAGCAGAAAGGGGGGAGGGACTGATAAGTTGTCGATGTTCAAATTTTTTCAATGTCCTGGATCTTACAATTCTAGCACCTTTATCTAATTACATGTGGTGATGGTGGACCATTGTTTTGATAATTTAGATTTTTCCATTTAGATAGATCTTTTTTATGGTTTTCTGTTATGTGTATGTTGTTTTATGAAATAAAGTTACAAACAATACAACAATTATTGGCATCCGGACCACTTCAGTCATATATTATGAGACACAGCACAACAAGGAATTTAAATCTTTGTTCTGACACATCATTGAACAGTGATATTTTTCAGCCAACATTCATCAGACTTACCAACATGTTGGAATTAATAGGAAGCTAGGGATGGCAGTAGCGACCAGCAGCAACCGCCAGCCTCGTATGAAGTAGGCAAAGAGAGGCAACAAGGCGTATCCAACGCCAAAACCCACACTGTGGCCTAGCAGAGAAAAGTTCATTCTGGCTGTCTGACTCAGCAATTCACACCCTGACCAAGAAGAGGATCAGATGCATGACATTTAGATGAGAGAGAAAACATGAAAATACACAAAATGTGAAAACTGTCTGCAGCCCTTTTGAATTCATTGCTTCCTTCAACGGCCTGAGCACAAGGCAATGAAAACTACAATTAAACAAGTAAGCTACACTTTATCACAGAAAGATATTGGAGAAGAGATAGAGACAGGGACTCTTTTGAGACCGATAGAAGCGCACGTGTTGTCTCACCCAGTACGAGTGACGTGATGTAATATGATGCTTGGCCAAGTCCTCTCAGACAGTTGAGGATACAGAACATGACCAAACTGGCAGAGGTGGCCTGAGTCAAAGGAGTGACTGTTTGTAAAGCCATGGTGACAAATAACACTGGCTTTCTGCCAAACCTGTGAGAAACATAAAATAAACAGAGTATGTGCAATCTGCGAGCGTAATGTTTGACTTTCATTTACTATGGGATAAGCCTATTCTTCTTCTCTTGCTTTTTCTCTCAGTCCCTCAGTTTTTCTGACCATTGTTTTGATTTTGCTGCTAGCACCCCAGACATCAGCGAAAACTAGAATTCATCAGTAAAACAACAAATCAAAAATTAATTATCATAATCAGAGCTAAAATGAATAGTCAATAAATGGATTAGTTAGATATTTGAATTATGATTTAGATTTTTTTTTAAAGCAAAAATGCCAAACATTCTTTGGTTTCAGCGTCTCAGTGACAGGACTTGCTGTTTTTGCTGCACGTCATATATATTTATCTATAAATTGCAGGAGCATCTGTTCTGAGCTGTAGCCTACATTCACCACTTCTAACCAGAGGCAGAATATAAAGTAATCTCGGAGATAATTCCTTCACAGCGCTGTGCAATGTGAGAAAATCTCAGAGCTGAACCGGGCAGACACAGCAGTTTCAATCAGACTCACTCTGGGTCGGGTTAATTAGGTAGATTGATTATATGATTAAATAGGCTACTTCTAACTTCGAATCAAATCCCCTACTTCACCGTTAACTGTCAAGCCACTAAACCTGTATGGAAATTAACACCTCTGCTGAAATGTTAAATTTGTTAACGATCATACGACATGAGACAACACCGTCTCTCTCTCTCTCTCTCTCTCTCTGCACACACACACAATCCGGTTCTGGTAGTTGATTAACGCAGATATGTGCTGATTAGCTCTCATAACGAGCCAGGTGGGTAGCACACTGCCATGAATCCATGACGCTAATGTCTGATTACTCCACATTGTCATTGTGATATTTTGTGATTACATTCTGAATCTGCAACATCGTCTGTCAGGTAAATCAGTAAATTAGTAGTAGGGTATACAGGGGAGTGGGCATTTGAAGTGGTTTGGGGTCCTTCTGTAAGTAATTTTGGGGTACAATTTGGTTTTGATGAATTTAACAAGCAGCAATACCACAGGCCAAGCAATCGGCCCATTCCAAACAGGCACATTTTCAACGGGCACTGCACTAGTCATAATAATTGCATATGTTTGGGGTTTGGACAGTCGGTCAGACAAAGCAAGCAAACTGAAGATATTACAGTGGGCTCAGTTATTATGTAATCAATCAACTGAGACAATAATCTGCAGATTGATCAATAATTGAAATAAACATTAATAGCAGCTCTTATTATAATCAAATATATACAGTATAAAAAACAGTAAGACGTTTTGCCACATGAAAATTAAAGACAATTCAAATTGTATTTTATGTCATTTCTAAACTGTATGTTTTTCTAATGTATTTAATTTCCCTTTCCCTAAGTGGCTTTGCCACTTGTCAGGCTGCCATTGTAAATAAAAGCCTGTTCTTAATGACTTGCCTGTAAAAATAAAGGTGAAATAAATAAAATAAAAGCCATGCACAGACCACCGCAGTATTCAAGAAGACATAGCAGCGACTCCACTGAGGATCCTCAGAAAAACCAACCTGCAGGAGAAGCTGCTGCTGTCCTTTTACCCCGTTACATCAAGAGTGTATTGGCTACTGTATCACTGCATGCTATGCTGGCTGCTCAGCAGCAGACAGGAGAGCCCTTCATCAATACTGCACAGATCATCGGCTGCTCACTGTCCTCTTTGGAGGACTTACTCAGCCATCTCTGCCTCAGTAGAGCAGCCATCATACATATTTCTTTCATATACTTCCATTACTAAAAATCAACACTGAGCTCATCATTAACAAGTATGAGATCAAAAAATGTAGGTTATGTGGCTGTGACTTCACTTCCGGGGGCGTGGCACACCATATTCATACAACCCACCAGTGAACCGCTATGGAAAGTACATAGGGTTCTGAGGTGAATAATATTAAGGTTATAAAAATAACAACTGATTTTGCCAAAAAAAAAAAAAAACATAAACAAAAACAAGAAAGAAGGAGGGTACAGGCTCAGATGGCCGTGACATTTGCAATATTTGCAAACCCAGATATGGCAATGAAAAGGAGAGGACATGGCGAGGAAAAAGTTATAGTTCCAAAAATTCAATGTGTATTATTATTATTGTTGTTAACATACTTTTATGGGTTACTATTGGTTATGTAGTTAATTCATTCAGTAGCAATTGAATGTGTTTTAAGTGTCCCACTTTACCAATAAAGGTGTCCCACTTAGTGCCTGGAAAAATGTGGTGTTGGGTCAGTGTGTGTTTGAGGAAGCGTCAGCCATCCTGTGTTTAATGATCCTTTATTTTTTCGTCTGTATAGTAGGCTATATTAGAGCTCTTAAGCTATTTAGAATAGTATCATATGAGGAGCTAAGACATTTGGATCATAATAAAAAATGACACAGAAGGTACATTTTCATAAAGTATCCCACTATACCACTATTCACCCTATAGGCCTACTCAGACACAATAGTGGCACTGTATCTCTCAGTGCTAAAGACCCATCCATCGAGACATTGCTCGGTGTTATTGCTGGGTCCCGCTGTCTCTGACCAGTTTTCCCTCACTTTGCAGCGGGAACAGCTGTCATGTCCGACCCAGCTGCTCTGCTCGCGGAAAAGAATATCCACATCTGTCCCGTTACGCGTGGAGTTGATCGATGACAATGTTTTCACCCGACACGACTGACTGCAAAAAAAGCCTGTTGGCTAACTAATGAAATTGCAACACAGATGAAGTTCTCAAACATGCAAAACCGGTAGGCTATGTTAATTGCTCCAAGCTCACATCTCACTGCAGCAAAGAGAGACGTGCATACCTGAAGCACTTAACGAGCCCTGTCTGTTTGTCAGGGTCATTGCAGGTTATGTTGCCTCACACAGGAAAAATATATATATATATATATATATATATATATATATATATATATATATATATATATATATATATATATATATATATATATCAGCTGGTTGAAGAGGTAAATAAATAAAAATCTCTAGACAGAAATTGGAAGATTCGCAAGATTCAAGTTTGCGGTTCAATAAATCATAGACGAAATGTGTTACTTACACAATAGGCAGCTCTATCTAACCCTAGTAAGGTAGACAACAAGCTACGAGCCGGTTTTTATCCTAAAGAACCGTCTACATATGTGGATAAATATAATGCGTCCCTGTGAGCGTTCTGCTTTCAGCCGAGCGTCTAGGGACCGTCTACAAAGTGCAAAACCGAAAGTGGATACAAATATATTTTTATTGGGAAAGAAATTCAATGGCTTCACTGTTATTGAGCCTAGTGCTTCCAAATTTACGTCACACATATAGGGCCTCCCTCTGAACATACTACACCTGCTATTTTTTGAAAATCTGGCTCAGCCTATTTTTGAGGATTTTTTATTGGGAAAAAATTCAATACCGTCAATGTTATTGAACCTAGTGCTTCCAAAATCACTCCACACATCTAGGGCCTCCCTATCAACATACTACACCCACAAATATTTGGATAGCTGGCTCAGCCTATTTATAATATATTTATATTGGAAAATAATTAAATAGCTTCACTGTTATTGATTCTAGTGCTTCCCAAATCACTCCACACATACAAAGCCCCTGCTGGTTGTACTACAGCACCTACGTTTTAAAAATAGGCATATATGCATCATTTTGGGGAATATTTTGGTGAAAAACCTTTAATATTAATTTAGTATGTGTGGATTCAGTGTGGAACTTGCACAAGATTGTTTCACATGCAGTGCCTTGGAGTGACAGCAGCACAAATACCAAACAGCCCTAGCTAAAGAGGCTGTAGGTGAGTTTGGGGGTTTGGTCTGGATAACTAAAGGATCAATGGATGGTAATTGTACACAAACTGCATATAAGGGAAAAGCTAGAAAATTTGTATTTAATGTGTTTTTCCATTATTCACATTATTAATACAGAGCTGAGATTATTTTTAATGTGAAAATTAACATTGTGGATGTGTTTGTTATGAATGAATCTGATATTGATTTTATTCTAATAATGTACACTTTATTAATCCCATAAGGTGAAATTCCAATGTTTTCACTCTGTTGTTATTACACACAGGTCTGAATTACACACACATGCTCAGTACTACATACACTAATTGAGAGAGGAGTGGTTCTGTGCCTTGCTCAAGGGCACCTTAGCAGTGCACTTTCTTGTTTATATATATATGTATTGTATATATTTTTTTTTACACTAAGTTTTTGTTGTAGTGCAACTACCTTCTCTGGAGTATTTTGTCAGACATTTTTCTATGTAATTATAACATATTTCTTGAGATAAAATATACCCAAAAATTATTTTAGTTAGTATTTTAGTTAACTATTAGGTGAGCAGTTATAGTGAGGTAAGTATGGAAACACTTCTCTTTGTAATAATTAAAGTATTACATGTATTACATACATATTCCTTAAAATTATGCATATGATTATTTTTGAAAACTACATGTTATAGTACAACCAGCGGGAGGGGGGGGGGGTTCTACGTGTATAGAAGTGTTTGAGACATGACTTTGTTTATCTGACATGTATTAAATGTAAAAAAAATATTCCCAAATATTATGCATATATGCCTATTTTTAAAACGTAGGTGCTGTAGTACAACCAGCATTGGACTTTGTATGTGTGGAGGGATTTGGGAAGCACTAGAATCAATAACAGTGAAGCTATTGAATTATTTTCCAATATGAATATATTATAAATAGGCTGAGCCAGCTATTCAAAAATTAGCAGGTGTAGCATGTTGATAGGAAGACCCTAGATGTGTGGAGTGATTTTGGAAGCACTAGGCTCAATAACAGTGAAGCCATTGAATTTTTTTCCCCAATAAAAATATATTATAAATAGGCTGAGCCAGATTTTCAAAAATTTGTGGGTGTAGTATGTTCAGAAGGAGGCCCTAGATGTGTGGAGTGATTTTGGAAGAGCTAGACTCAATAACATTGACGGTATTGAATTTTTTCACAATAAACATTCCAAAAAATAGGCTGAGCCAGATTTTCAAATATTAGCGGGTGTAGTATGTTCAGATGGAGGCCCTAGATGTGTGGAGTAAATTTGGAAGCACTAGGCTCAATAACATTGACAGTATTGAATTTTTGCCCAATCAAAATTCATTAAAAATAGGCTGAAGCAGATTCTCAAAAATTAGCGGGTGTTGTATGTTCAGAGGGAAGCCCTAGATGTGTGGAGTGATTTTGGAAGAGCCAGACTCAATAACATTGACGGTATTTCATTTTTTCCCAATTAAAATATATTATAAATAGGATGAGCCAGCTTTTCAAAAAATAGTGGGTGTAGTATGTTCAGAGGGGGGCCTTAGATGTGTGGAGTAAATTTGGAAGCACTAGGCTCAATAACAGTGAAGCCATTGAATTTTATCTTTGTATCCACTTTCGGTTTTGCACTTTGTAGACGGTCCCTCGATGCTCGGCTGAAAGCAGAACGCTCACAGGGATGCATTGTATTTATTCACATATATAGACGGTTCTTTCGGATAAAACCGGGTTGATAGAGCTGCCTATTGTGTAAATAACACGTTTCATCTAAGATTTATTGAACCGCAAACCCACGAATCTTGTGAATCTGCCAATTTCTGTCTAACTTTACTGAAGTTCTGCATGCTAGTACCCAGCTAGAATTTTTTTTGTTCCAAAAACAATCTGAGAATGTCATCATGCTTTGTTTCTCGTAATGTTTTTAGCGTGAAGTTTTCTTTTAGTTCCCAGTAAACATGTTTTTTTAAAGGTAGGCCTAGGATAACATTCTATAAAAACATTCTTAAAATGTTTGGTGATAACCTTCTTAAAATTAAGCAACATTACAGATAGACTTCAGTGATGCGGCTAGGACTGAGGTGCTTGCGCCGAGGTTCGTAACGCGCAAGATGTTTTTATTTTGAGGGTCTTTTAAAGTTATTACATGCTGTCTCAGCTAGCAGTTAGCCGAATTAGCTGTTAGCTAAACTAACGTTAGCTTGCCTGTGGAGGCTAATGGAAGACCACTACAATCAGCTAGTTGTTAGCCAAATTAGCTGTTAGTTAAACTAACGTTAGCTTGCCTGTGGAGGCTAACGGTAGACCGCTACAACTACGACCGGAAGCGTGGAACAGATCGTGCCGTAAATCCTCGTACAACAGCGCATGCGCAGAACGGATCGTGCAGGCAGCACGGATCGTGTACCGACAGAGCGTTCATGGGCATTAGAAAAACATTTTTCCCAGTGAAAACGTCATCATTCACGTCACTTCATGTGGGAATCAGAGGTGGGAAACTGGGACTAGATTTTGCTAACAGAGTTTCCGAGTTGGTGTCGTTTCATGTTTTTTCACTGAAAATATTTCAATGACAATAAACTGTTTATTGTGGACAAACGCCTCTGCCAAGAAACATACACAGACATAACATGTTTCAAATTATTCATAAATAGGCCTATGTATATATACAGTGAGGAAAATAAGTATTTGAACACCCTGCTATTTTGCAAGTTCTCCCACTTGGAAATCATGGAGGGGTCTGAAATTGTCATCGTAGGTGCATGTCCACTGTGAGAGACATAATCTAAAAACAAAAATCCAGAAATCACAATGTATGATTTTTTAACTATTTATTTGTATGATACAGCTGCAAATAAGTATTTGAACACCTGTCTATCAGCTAGAATTCTGACCCTCAAAGACATGTTAGTCTGCCTTTAAAATGTCCACCTCCACTCCATTTATTATCCTAAATTAGATGCACCCGTTTGAGGTCGTTAGCTGCATAAAGACACATGTCCACCCCATACAATCAGTAAGAATCCAACTACTAACATGGCCAAGACCAAAGAGCTGTCCAAAGACACTAGAGTCAAAATTGTACACCTCCACAAGGCTGGAAAGGGCTACGGGGAAATTGCCAAGCAGCTTGGTGAAAAAAGGTCCACTGTTGGAGCAATCATTAGAAAATGGAAGAAGCTAAACATGACTGTCAATCTCCCTCGGACTGGGGCTCCATGCAAGATCTCACCTCGTGGGGTCTCAATGATCCTAAGAAAGGTTAGAAATCAGCCCAGGACTACACGGAAGGAGCTGGTCAATGACCTGAAAAGAGCTGGGACCATCGTTTCCAAGGTTACTGTTGGTAATACACTAAGACGTCATGGTTTGAAATCATGCATGGCACGGAAGGTTCCCCTGCTTAAACCAGCACATGTCAAGGCCCGTCTTAAGTTTGCCAATGACCATTTGGATGATCCAGAGGAGTCATGGGAGAAAGTCATGTGGTCAGATGAGACCAAAACAGAACTTTTTGGTCATAATTCCACTAACCGTGTTTGGAGGAAGAAGAATGATGAGTACCATCCCAAGAACACCATCCCTACTGTGAAGCATGGGGGTAGTAGCATCAAGCTTTGGGGGTGTTTTTCTGCACATGGGACAGGGCGACTGCACTGTATTAAGGAGAGGATGACCGGGGCCATGTATTGCGAGATTTTGGGGAACAACCTCCTTCCCTCAGTTAGAGCATTGAAGATGGGTCGAGGCTGGGTCTTCCAACATGACAATGACCCGAAGCACACAGCCAGGATAACCAAGGAGTGGCTCTGTAAGAAGCATATCAAGGTTCTGGCGTGGCCTAGCCAGTCTCCAGACCTAAACCCAATAGAGAATCTTTGGAGGGAGCTCAAACTCCGTGTTTCTCAGCGACAGCCCAGAAACCTGACTGATCTAGAGAAGATCTGTGTGGAGGAGTGGGCCAAACTCCCTCCTGCAGTGTGTGCAAACCTGGTGAAAAACTACAGGAAACGTTTGACCTCTGTAATTGCAAACAAAGGCTACTGTACCAAATATTAACATTGATTTTCTCAGGTGTTCAAATACTTATTTGCAGCTGTATCATACAAATAAATAGTTAAAAAATCATACATTGTGATTTCTGGATTTTTGTTTTTAGATTATGTCTCTCACAGTGGACATGCACCTACGATGACAATTTCAGACCCCTCCATGATTTCCAAGTGGGAGAACCTGCAAAATAGCAGGGTGTTCAAATACTTATTTTCCTCACTGTATATATATAAAAAAAACTTATCCGTGTCCTTTCCCGGTGTGCCAGTTTAGCTGGTGATCATGTTAACTGGTGATATTTGCATAAAATCAGTGAATATTCAACAAGGCCTATTTATGAATAATAGATAGAAAAAACGCTCTTTTTAAGAGCGTTTTGCTCTGCCTCTGCCCCTCGAGTGCCAGAGGTTCACATTTTCACAAAGTGTTTGCAAGTCAGACAAAATAATGGATATCGCTGAAAACATCATCTACACCACATGTGTAGCCTAATACATGTCTGTTTAAGCATTATCCACACAAATAGGACAAATACTGTATGAACGGAAAAAAATAAAACGAAACAACGCACTAAAGATCTAGCTGGGATTTGAAACTTGGATGTCATGGACAAAAAGAGTTGACAGACTAGCTTCTACATCATCTATACTACTACATTACACACTGCTGATTTTGTGATTTCTATCTATATATTGGACTTTTATTGGACTTTTAGTCTAAGTTAACACAGGTTAACATATGAGACAATGAAATTAAACACAACTATAATCAATTGACTTGTGGGACAGGCCTATCTCAGAGTTTGTGCTGAGATAGGCCTACACATTCTTTGTATGAGATGGCCCACAATAACAATGATAAATGATCACGTTTGCGCATGATTGATGTGTTTCCTTTTTATCCCCAAAACGGAATAAAGTGTTAAGTGGGGTCATGCCAGTTTGTTGTACATCAGTTAGGTTTTGATATGTGAGGCAAAGATGAACCTACTTTACTTTTTCGAGGCTTGCATTTGCCCATGTTAAATTGTGATATCACCAGTTAACATGGGCGTATACTTCTCTCATATGTTAACCTGTGTTAACTTAGACAAAAAGTCCAATAAAAGTCCTATATATATATAAATCACACAATAGTTTCAGCAGTGTGTAGTGTAGTGGTGTAATGATGTAGAAGCCAGTCTGTCAAATTATTTGTCCATGACATTCAAGGTTCAAATCCCAGCTAGATCGTGAGTGCGATGTTTCATTTTATTTTTTTCCGTTCATACAGTATGTGTCGTATTTGTGTGGATAATGCTTAAACGGACATGTATTAGGCTACACATTAACTGGTGATGTTTTCAGCGATATCCATTATTTTGTCTCACTTGCAATCACTTTGTCTTTCAGTCTTTACAAAGCTGAGAAAGTCATTTCAGCTGGTTTAATTCTGTATTGTAAAAGGGATTAGATCAAGCACACACCTCTTTCAACATTACAATTGATAAAGCAGTATAATAAGCCCTGCCATTTTGCCCCCCTTTTTTAGATTTTAAAGGTCCCATGGCATGAAAATTTCACTTTATGATGTTTTTTAACATTAATATGAATTCCCCCAGCCTGCCTATGGTCCCACAGTGGCTAGAAATGGTGATAGGTATAAACCAAGCCTTGGGTATCCTGCTCTGCCTTTGAGAAAATGAAAGATCAGATGGGCCGATCTGGAATCTGCCCCTTATGAGCTCATAAGGAGGAAGGTTACCTCCCCTTTCTCTGCTTTGCCCTCTCAGAGAATTTGGCCCACCCATGAGAAAGAGAGAGACATCATGGCTTGCAAAAAAGCAAAGTGGCAGTTGGTCAAGGCCACCCCCCCTCTCCTCCTAATATTATTTAAAGCTACAGACACAGAAACGGCACATCCTAAGGAAAGCTCATTGTGGGACTGGCTCTAGTGGCTGTAATTCTGCACCAAGGCTGAATTTCAGGAAAGAGACTTCAGATACAGTATTAGGAGACCACTAAGGTCTATATAAAAGCATCCAAAAAGCAGCATGTCATAGGACCTTAAACAAAAATTGGCACCGGGTTTTGCGGTGTTTCGGGCGTCCCCTATGGGTTGAACTCAAAAACTTTGTGTAGGCGTATTCGTCAAGACGCACTGAAGATATATTACACATTTTATGATGATTGGTTAAACTGTTAGTGAGTTATGGCCAATTTTCAACTGTTGGAGAAGCCAACTGAAAGGGTAGGCCTATGCTATCAACTGGTTCACCCTTGCATTCTGGGACTGGGACACACAACTTCGTATCACATTGCCAGACCTATCTCCACAGCGCTGCGGTGTAAGGTCTGGCTACACCACAGATACATTCTAGGAGAAAAACACACTCTGGGTTGTTGGTATTTCTTTAAACCAATCACAATTGTCTTTTCTCACAATCAAGATTTTTTTGCACCAGCTGAATCTGGAATTTTGCGCAGCCTAAGACACTTGTGATTGGTTTAAAGAAATGTAAACAACACAGAGAATTTTTTACTCCTATAGCCAGAGACAGTTTAGTTTATAGACTTTCCTCCAAAGTGCTGTGGAGATATGTCTTGCAATCAGTCTCACTAGGAAGCTATGCCCCCTTGGGACGAAAAACGGAATTCAGTTCACAACATGAATATGCACCAAATTAAATAAATTAAGCTCTTATGCAGCAATATACATATGGAAAGTATACAAAATATGCATAATTAAATCAAATAATGTGACCACATTTGTGTGTATGTGTGTGAGGGAGTTGTAGAGAAGCAGCACTCACTGGTGAGCTTCTTTCTTTTAACAATGTTAAGCAGAACAGAGAGAAAATCTGTGAAAATAAATTCATATTTTTTTATTTGCAATATAGCCTACCAGTACCACTAACAGTAAAGAGAAACAGCCATAAAGAACCCACTACAATTGTTGTGTGCACAACCACCACAAGATGGTGCAACAAAGCATGAAATAGTTTTCTGCCCAGATATTTGTTTTCCCAGTCTTACATTTAAAGGTTGTGATAAAAGCAGTGCTGGAATAAGTATTCCGAAACTTGACTTAAGTACAAATCAATACTACAATTTAAAAAATTGCAGTCCAGCATTTAGAATACAGAATATAGAACTGCTTTATATACAGTTAGGTAGTTTGGTCCAGTGGTTCTCAACCTTTTTAATTAAAAATGTGAATCTGCAAAGGCATAGCTATGGCTGTGAGATAAATATAGTAGAGTAAAATACAATATTTCCCTTTGAAATAAAGTAACGTAAAAGTGTAAAGTAGCATTAAATGGGAATACTCAAGTAAAGTACAAGTACCACGACAATGTACTTACTGTTACTGCAGTAGAGGAGTGAATAGTTACATTCCACCACTGAATAAAATGCTGTTTTATTTGCTAAACGGATAGAACAAAGAAAAGACCTTTGGTCATGTTAAGAATTTTTCTCAAGAACATTTCTCAAACTTTGGAGTCAATCTAGCATCTTGATGTTTTTGTGTGCAAAATTGCCTTAACTGCAAACCTCAAATGAGTAATCAAAGTAGTAAAGCACTTTTCAAAAATGGACTGAATTTGTTTGCTTTTGTTAGAAGCAGTTTGGAAATCACATTAGGAAAGTCACTGAAACTGGTTGGAGAGTCACACCTGGACACATTTATCCAGCTGCCACTCAATGCAGCTTACAGTAAACAAGTTGAGTTAACATCACATCCCTGCACTCTCCATCCACAGTGACCCCTCTCCTCCTAAACGCCACACCTTGCCATTTTTGGCCAGTGCTGTTACCATAGCAACTCCTCTCTGGACAGCGTACGGCAGTGCCCTCTGACCCCTGGCGAGGAGACCTTTGGCCTGAGGCTCATCAAACGGGGTCAGTGGGTCAGCTCTTGCTGGAGGACAGTAAAAGCACTTCACTGATTGGCTATCATTTGCCCTTTCCATACCCTCATCTATGTAATTGGCGTATTGACCAACTGGCTCTTTGCACATTGTTAGCAGCACCTTGTCCAGTTTACATAGGATGAAGTCTAGTGTGGAGGGTGCTGATATGTATGTGCCTGGTTATTTTTTGTAGAAGGTGTGTTTGCCTCGTCTTCTTGCTTCCAGCTCTAATGCTTTCTGAGTCATAAAGGAAGTAAATCAACTGACAGGACTTTTGAGATTCTGTCGACAACTTTGTGAAGCTGGTGGACGTTTGGTGGACAGTCACAGAAAGCTAGCTAAGTAAGCTGCTGTAAGGTGGATGAAAGGGAAACCCCTCCATCCGTCGGGCCTGGCCTCATCCCAGCCCTCTTCTTCCCCTCTCCCTCCTGATGATCAATGCCTCTGAGGCCCATCACTTGTCAATATCTCTACATTAATTTGAGAGACTGCGGCCACCACAACCAGTGTGGCAGCACAGACACTGGGTGTGGGGGAGGGGCTCTCTGAGCAGGTAGAGGGAGTCATGGAGGGGGAAGTATTGGCACACAGGAGACAAGGACATAAGAAGGAGAGAGCCAGGTGGACGGAGGAGAAACGAGAGGAAAATGAGGAAATGGAAGAGGGATGAAGGATGGGAGAGCCGAGCGTGGGTGAGAAAGAGAGGAGGCTGTGTTTTACCCATTAACCATTCTTATTCATGGCTTCTCTCAAATATCAAAAGCCCTCTCCATTTGTCCAAATGAGCTCTGAAGTCAGCAGGATCCGTAATGATAATGGCTGTTTAAGAGCTGAGCCCCAAAGGAGAATCCATCATTCCCCGCCATCAAATCTCCAAAGCCTCTGCAAAGAGAAAGTGGAGATTCATGAAAGGGGTATTTTTTTTTCTTCCGATGGAGACATATCATGCACTTGCACCGAAGTCTGACTCCAGTTTGGGTGCTTTAACCCCACCTGCTGTAGTAAAAGACTTCTGGTTTATATGGGAGCTGAAATAATAAAAATGATGGATTGTTCAATAACCAACCTCTCTTCTATTACTCTGACATCTGTCCTTTGGGCTCTGTGGTATTTTCACCAAAGTGACCCTTCACCTCTCACCCCTCAACTCTGACCCCACCCGGCATAGTCCAGATTACACCGGGGAGCAGAAAATCTTGTAACATCATGACCTCTTTCTTGGTGACACAAAAGACAACTGCACAGAAATATATATGCACACAGTGTCATCTTTCTGTGTCAACTGATTTCATTAGCTCACTGTGTTAGTTCATTTTTGTTTTAACAAATTCATTTATCAGATTCTAATAACCGCTGTTCTTGGTTGTGAGGAAGCCCAAGGGATTGGATGGTTAATATATTAGCCATGTTTGTCATCATCTGATTAATGTCACAAGATCTTATATCATCTTGGTATGTTAATGCTTCGAACAGACAATAGTCAAAGACACGTTCTTGGATGCGACACATTTGTCTTTATGCAGCCCAAAATTTACAAAAAAAGTAAGTGGAGATCGGCAGCTTGGTTTCTTTACTGCTTTTGTTTTCGTTCAACTTTGTCACCCGTTTCTAATAGACTTATTGCAGAACATTTAAAAAGGCTTGAGGGTGAGTATCGAGTAGACTTGCTTCAGTGAATATTTCGGCCTAGAGGAATTCTTTGAAGTAATGGTCTGCTAAGTAACTTCACTGCAATGAGCTCAATAGTTCCTCCACACTACTTACAGAAATGATTTTTCTTTTGAAGCCGTAGTTGAAAAATTGTCTGTACCATGCTCATTTGAAAGTGAGAAATATTTGCAACAGTCAGAAAATGCACTAGTGTGTGTGTGTGTGTGTGTGTGTTTGTGTGTGTGTGTGTGTG